>SJXQ01005209.1:125586-235466 GCA_006408695.1 Aepyceros melampus | reverse complement strand
TGGTCAGTGGTTAAGAATCTGCTTCCAATGCAGGGGGTCTGGGTTCTATCTTTGATCAGGGAATTAAGATCCTACAATGTTGTGTGGAGCCTGCCAGAAAACTAAATATGTAAAATAAAAATTTTTTAAATGCTTCTTGGATGATGTATTTCATTTTTGAAAATATTATAAGATGTATAAAAAACTTGAGAATAATATTGCACCAAAGAAGGGCAATGCCAAAGAATGTTCACACTACCACCCAATTGCACTCATTTCACACAGTAGCAAAGTTCTCCAAACTAGACTTCAACAGTACGAGAATTGAGAACTTCCAGATATTCAAGCTGGATTTAGAAAAGACAGAGGAACCAGAGATCAAATTGCCAACATCTGTTGGATCATTGAAAAAGCAAGAGAATTCCAGAACAACATCTACTTCTGATTCATTCACTATGCTAAAGCCTTTGACTATGTGGATCACAATAAACTGTGAAAAATTCTTCAAGAGATGGGAATACCGCCCACTTTTTCTGCCTCCTGAGAAATCTGTATGCAGGTCAAGAACTAACAGAACCAGACATGGAACAATGAACTGGTTCCAAATTGGGAAAGGAGTATGTCAAGGCTATACATTGTCACCCTGCTTATTTAACTTATATGCAGAATATGTCATATGAAATGCCAGGCTGGATGAAACACAAGCTGGAATCAAGATTGCCAGGAGAAATATCAATAACCTCAGATATGCAGATAATACCACCCTTATGGCAGAAAGCAAAGAGGAACTAAAGAGCTTCTTGATGAAAGTGAAAGAGGAAAGTGAAAAAGTGGCTTAAAACTCAACATTCAGAAAACTGAGATCACGGCAAGTCCCACCACTTCATGGCAAATAGATGAAGAAACAATGGAAACAGTGACAGACTTTATTTTCTTCGGCTCCAAAATTACTGCAGATGATGATTGCAGCCATGAAAGTAAAAGATGCTTGCTAAGTAGAGACATTACTTTGCCAACAAAGGTCCATCTAGTCAAAGCTATGGTTTTGCCAGTAGTCATGTATGGATGTGAGAGTTGAACCATAAAGAAGGCTGAGCACCAAAGAACTGATGCTTTTGAACTGTGATGTTGGAGAAGACTCTTGAGAGTCCCTTGGACTGCAAGGAGATCCAACCAGTCCATCCTAAAGGAAATCAGTCCTGGATGTTCATTGGAAGGACTGATGCTGATACTGAAGCCAGTACTTTGGCAACCTGATGGGAAGAGCTAACTCACTAGAAAAGACCCTGAGTTGGGAAAGATTGAAGCCAGGAGAAGGGGACGACAGAGAACAAGATTGTTGAATGGCATCACTGACTCAATGGACATGAGTTTGAGGACACTCCAGGAGATGGTAAAGGACAGGGAAGCTTGGCGTGCTGCAGTCCATGGGGTCACAGCAACATAATAGCTATATCAGATGTTAACATTTTGCCATATTCATTTCAGATTTTTTAAAAGAAAGAATACATTACAAATACACTTAAAGTAATCATCCTTATTGTTTTTCCTCCTTACATACCCAGAAGGAATCAATATTGGCTTTAAATATTTATCATTTTCATCATGTTTTATGCCTTGCTATGTACACATATACCCATATCTCATTTTATTTTATGTTTTCAAAGTGTAAGTACAATTATAGTACTAATAGTATAAGTGCTATTCTCTGAAAATCTTTCTTCATATAAGTTGATACATGTAGGTTTAGTTCATCATTCATTTTAACTCTGTATAAACATACCATTCTCCTGTTGATAGTCATTTAATCTGTTCTCAAACCTTTATTGTTTTTAAAAGCTATAATGAATATTTTTATACATATATCCTTGAGCATATGTGCTGAATTCTTTCTAGGATATAAACCTAACAGAGAAATTATTAGTAGAAAAATTTGTACATCTCTACTTTAGTAGATATTATCAAATTATATTATATATTATATCCTAATGAGTATCTGATTTTTTTAAGCTTTTATTAGAGTATAATTGATTTACAATTTTGTGTTAGTTTCAGGTGTACAGGAAAGTGAATCAATTATATATATACATATATCCACTCTTTTTTAGATTTTTTTACCATATAGGCCATTCCAGAATGTTGAGTAGAGTTCCCTGTTGTAGTCAGTAGGTCTTTATTAGTTATCTATTTTATATATAATAGTGTGTATGTGTCAATATTATAAATAGTGCTGCAATGAATATTGGGGTGCATATATCTTTGAATTCATGTTTTTATTTTGGGAGAATATATACCAAGTTTCTGTATACCAACAACATGAATTGGGGTGAGAGGCACAAAATTCAGTCCACAGCAGCACCTAATGAAACAGTGGATCTGGGAAGTGATCATTAGTGACTGTCATGACCATTAGAAGAAAAGCTGATGGATAAGTCTGCAGTATCAGGACCACTAATCAATCTTAACGGCACAAGAAGTGAATGGACCATTATGTGCCTCCTCATGGAAGAACACACCACCATCCTCAAAATAGTCTTGCCAGAAAAATCTAATCTGAACCTGATCTGCCTCTAGATCAGCACTATTCAACAGCAGTATAATGTAAATCACATATGTAATTAAAAATTTTCTACTAGCCATATTAAAAATTAAAAGTAAATAAGTAAAATTAATTTTAATAATATATTTTATTTATCCCAATGAATTAAAATATTATTTACCATTAAGATGTTAACAATGCAAAAATAATTATTTGCATCTTTTTATGTGCTAAACTTTTGAAATCTCTTCCATATTTTACACTTCAAGCATATCACAATTCAGACTAGCCACATTTCAAGCACTTAATTGCTACACAGATGCTGATTCAAATAAACCAACTCTAAAAAATTATGAGATGATGGAGTAAATTTGAATACTGTCTAGGCATTTGGTTATAGTAAGGTGTAATTCATTTTAAGTGGAATAAAAGTACTGTGTTTACTTATTTATTTGCTTATTGACTACAGTAAAATTTTTGTTGAGCCACTTTCAAAGATTTTTCAGTAAAAATCACTAGCTTAATCTTTAATCAATAATAGGATAAAATGGCATAGTGTCTAATGAAGGAAAATCTGAAGTGGTTGGCTACTTCACACATGTATTTTAGAGTTTCTTGGTTGTTTTTTGGGATTATTTATTATTAATTTTTAAAGAGCTCTTATTTTTTTAAAGATATATGTTGAAATGCTTACAAATAATATTAATGTCATAAATTGTCTGTAATTTGCTTCAAAATAATCCAGATAGCACTGAGAGGAGTAGATAAGAATATAGAAAAAGCAAGATTGGCCCTGAGCTGATGGTTGACACTAAGAACATGGTACCAGCTTGTTGTTCAGAGAAAAGCAGTGTTTTGTTTATTAAACACAGTAAGTTAGGATTAATTTATTATGTCATTCACTTTTGACTCCAGGAGAGGTTATAACAGTGGCCA
Organism: Aepyceros melampus; assembly: GCA_006408695.1. Classification (NCBI taxonomy): domain Eukaryota; kingdom Metazoa; phylum Chordata; class Mammalia; order Artiodactyla; family Bovidae; genus Aepyceros; species Aepyceros melampus. Next base: position 232,012 of record SJXQ01005209.1, on the reverse strand, counting down.
GAATTTCTCCCCTGGCTTTGAAAAAGATATCCAATCTTGGGCAATGTTTCCCCATGTTTTTATTATTAATTTTTAAAGAGCTCTTATTTTTTTAAAGATATATGTTGAAATGCTTACAAATAATATTAATGTCATAAATTGTCTGTAATTTGCTTCAAAATAATCCAGATAGCACTGAGAGGAGTAGATAAGAATATAGAAAAAGCAAGATTGGCCCTGAGCTGATGGTTGACACTAAGAACATGGTACCAGCTTGTTGTTCAGAGAAAAGCAGTGTTTTGTTTATTAAACACAGTAAGTTAGGATTAATTTATTATGTCATTCACTTTTGACTCCAGGAGAGGTTATAACAGTGGCCAGAATTTCTCCCCTGGCTTTGAAAAAGATATCCAATCTTGGGCAATGTTTCCCCATGTTCCCTCTGCTTCCCTACATTACCCCAAATGCTAAAATTGAAAAAAAATATATATATATATATTGTGGATCTGAAGATTTAATCAACTATGTGAAAAAAATGAAGAAATTTCAACTGCTGTCAGGGAAGAAATGTAATGTTTCAAATCCAGCTTGAGCCAGTATTCCTCCAGGAGATGTTCAGTTGATGGAGACAGGGCTAACTCGGATATGAAACATCCAAAGAGAAGTCAAATCTCAGAGGGAGAACATGGAGCTGCTGGAGTCAGTTAACCACCTCCTCATGGAATACCATCCTCCTTGCAGCACTAAACCTTGAGGATTCCGGGTTCCAGTTTATCAGAGGAGACAGCAGTCCTTTCTTTTGTATCCCCTGCATAGCCTGCCTTGTCAGTCAGCAAACTGTTGTTGAGTGAATGAGGGATGGATAACGGAGGGTAATCAGAGGCAACATGGCATCATGGAAGGAACGCAGGCAAGTCTGGGAGGAATTCCTGGACCACTTTGTTAGTGGCCGGGAATTGTCTTCCCTTGGTAAAACTCTATACATCCTGTTTTAAATTACCAAGTTAACTATTTTCCCTGTTGTCCCTATAAGTAGATTCACATTCATCCAACGGCATGTTCTTTTTTTTTTGTTCAAAAAATATGATGAGAAAAACTTCTCTACCATGTCACTTTGTATATCCCACAGCAGTGTGGTTGCTGTGCTATTTTGCACAGTTATAAAAGTGTTTATTCTCTCCACTAAGCTGTGATTTCAAAAGCAAAACCTCTGACATTTTCATGTTTTAATCCCCACCATGCGGCAAATGTGGGACACATAAGCAGGCAGTACGTGTTGAATGAATAGATCATCCATCAACAAACATTCCTGGGCCTCCAAACAGATAACAGCATGAAGTGGCAATTTCCTTAACTTTCTATTTTCTAGATGAACACTCCAAACACGGCTTTCTAGCTAGGATCTTGTTACTGACTTCAAAAGTCACACAAGAAAACCAGTAGAAGATTACTTTGCAGTTACTCTGACTCATATACCCATACCCTTTAAAAAACAATCATAACCAGAATTACTCAGCTTGACCTTCTCATGAGACATGGTTAGAATGACCTTTGGTATTTTCTAAAATGTAAAGCACATATATATTGCTGTTATTAAGGACACTCAGCTGAGTGTGCTTTCTAGTCTGTACTCCTTTCCCAAACTCTACATCCAAATGTTGCTCCATAAATGTTTTGAATAATTGCTGGATCATTAGAAAAAGTCTCTACTCCTATGATTATCTTCAAGATTAGATCACTTCTTTCAAAATTCTGTTCAAAAAAATCAGCGACACATCTCTGTAGAAACTTGTTAAGAGAAGATAGACTATATACCTATTTCAGAGCCCTACCCTGGACCTGAGGTGCCTGTGAATGAGAAGGGGGTAAGGTTGGAATTATAGCATAGGCTATGGCACCAGATATTCCTGGAATCAAAGTACATATTGTAAGCAGTTATTTGATTGTTCCAGCCCTGTTTTCTCAAATATAAATGGAAACAATTATACTTTTTTAGAGGAACTGTACATTTGTTGGGAGCCTTAAAATGAAGATCACTCAAACTGAATTAATATTAGCCAATGCAAGCAAACTCAGCTCACTAATCTAGCCTTCAGTTCTATTTCTTCAATAACAAATATTAAAAACAAAACCAAAAATCTCTTTAACATTTGCATTTTCTTTATCATAAGAATTGTCATCTAGTGATTTTTTACATTCTCTCATTTCTTAGGGGAGTTCCATAGTCTTCTTTTGTGGTTAGGATACGACTTAGGTTATTGAGCAAAGTGAAGTTTTCTAATTATATAGAATGTATGTAATTCTGAGTTTACTCCTGGTCTGCAAATTCCAAGAAGGTAGGTGCTTTCTGTGGGGTGTTTGTCATTGAATTCCAAGTGTAGAGAATGACTGACACTTAGTTGGAAATCAATAAGCTTTTCTTGACTGACTGACTGAATGCTAGATATTGGAATGAATCACGTTGATGGGGATATATTTATGACTGAACAATATCCCCAGTGACAAATTATGGGGATGTCCCTCAGTGAGGTTTGTTTTTATGTACTGATTAGCTGGTCCAATTCATAGATAATCAAGAAACTGTGAGAAAAAAGATATGATCACTTGATGAGGCCCTGGATGATGAACACCACTGCTCACTCCTTCCCTTTCTCCTGACACAAACCAGCAGCTCAACCCTGGAGCCCTTTACAATTATGCGAGGGGCATAGAACAGAGAAAGGATTATAAATGGCAGATTACATTGGAATGACTTAGTCTACATGATCTTTCTGAACTAGGCTTGAGACATCTTTGCCAACTCATATGATGCCCACAGTTATAGTAAGGTCAATGCAGACTTTAAAAAGTGTATCTATAAACAGAATGATCTCTGCATTCAAGAATCACTATTATTATTCCAGAGGCTTGGGGAGGCTTACAGCCATGGCCAGAATGGTAAAATCATGCCTGTTAGAGTTCTCCAGAGAAACAGAACCAATAGGAGATGATAGATAGATAGATAGATAGATAGATACAGACAAATAGGAGAGATTTATTATAGGAACTGGCTCACATGATTATGTAGACCAGGAAGTCCCACAATCTGATCTGCTGTCTGCAAGTTGGTGGCCCAGAGAAGCTGTGAGTGTAATTCCAGTCCAAACCCCTGAGAACCATGGAAGCAAGTGGTGTAAGCTCCAGTCTGAGTCCAAAGGGCCAAGAATCAGGAGCATCGATATCCAGAATAGGAGAAGACAGATGTCCCAGCTCAAGTAAGAGACATGTTTGTCCTTCTTACACTTTTTTGCTCTACTCAGACTTTTGAGAAATTGGATGGTGCCCACCACATTGATGAGAGAGACCTTCTTTACTCAGTCATGAGTAAAGATTAACATGAATTCAAATGTTAATCTTTCCTGAAACAGCCTTACAGACATACTCAGCAATAATGTTTTACCAGCTATTTGGGCATCCCTTCCACAGTCAAATTGACATATAAAATTAACCATCACAAGTCCCCAGTACATGATGCAGGAGCTGATTAAGAGTACCAAGGCTGTATGGAGGCAGAACAAGAACTAGGGACCAGGATAAAGGCTGGAAAGGAAACCTAGACTCTTGTCCCAGCCCTTCCTCTCACTTCCTGTTAGACCTTGGGTTAGTCACATTCTATCTGGGCCTTGGTTCCACCTCTGTTTATAAAACGAAGGGGCTGATAAATGATTATATTTTCTATGTCACCAAAGAATCCTGTTTTTGACAAGGAGAAAAACTAAGCTAATTTCCCCTCCCCATCCCTTTCTACAATTTAAATGTCCTTTTGTTTTTCATTTATATGTAAATGTGTGAGACTTTGACCAAAACAAAATTACCATCTCTGGGTGACTCCTCAGCCTTCTTCTCATTAAAATTGTAGCTGCAGATTTCTAGAACCAAAAAGGGAAAAGAGAGCTCCTGTTCTGCCTCCATACAGCCTCAGTACTCTTAAGCAGCTCCTGCATCATGTACTGGGCACTTGTGATGGTTAATTTTATATGTCAATTTGACTGTGGAAGGGACTGCCCAAATAGCTGGTAAAACATTATTTCTGATTGTGTCTGTAAGGCTGTTTCAGAAAAGATTAACATTTATGGGGATAAAATATCTTATCCCCATTCTTTTTATGAATTATATCATTCATCCAAGGAGTAAGTTTCCCAGCTGGATTGACTAGAAGACAAGTACCATTGACAGAGGCAAGGAAGTTGAAGTTTGACTTTGACTTTAGTTTGACTGAAGGAAGAAAGATAATAAATCTGGTTTCTGATGTGTCAGATTTCTGGTAATAGCTGAACGTTCAAATAGAAAAGTGAAGCTGAACTGACTTTTTTTAATATGACTGGAAGTGACTTTTCTACTCAAACAACATGGAATTGCGGTCTAACCAAAATCAGATACATGGTAAAAAAAAAAAGAAAAAAATGAATGTACTCTGTCATTCTCTTTTGATGTGTAATTACTATGTGGGGGACTGAATATATTTTCATAGTTTGTGTTTTCTTCAGCTGGCATCATGGGAAATGATAAATCCAATTGTGATGAAAATGTTAAATAAGTTTGTTAAACAAAAATAAATGAGTTGGGATGGAAAACTGGAGGTGTGATCTGAAAAACTCTTATTATCTATTATGTCACTGAATTCTATGAAAGGATTTGTGACCAACATAAATCATTCTGGGATGGTTTTAAGTACTATTTTAACTGTTTGGAAGGAAATCATATCCTCTAAGGGGAGACCATCTTCTCGTTCCATCCATAAAAATTCAAGTAAAACTTCACCAGACCACTGGGTTTGTAATGTTCAGTCTTGAGGGCTAATCTTGCCTAATTTCTTCATGAAAGAAGCATCCTGAAGATGCTTGCCCTGTTTCTCAGTTACTGAAGGTTCCCTCAGCACCCCCTCACCTTTCGGTTTCTTATCTCTTACCTCCTGTCTCACATCCCTTCCTAATAGCAACTATAAAGCTGTAGTTATTAAATGGTTATGAAACTTTGATTTGAAACCGAGATGATTATGTTGTTTGGGAGGGAAGGGAAAATGGACTAAATAAAAGGGAGTGACTCTGAGCTGTTAAGAAGGAGAAGACCATTAATAGCCACATCTTGATTTTGTTCCGAAGCTATCCGAAAGAGTCAGGGAACAAGGTGATAGATAATAAGAGCAAATGCCTTCCTCAAACAAAGGAGCAGACAGCAGGGGACAGCAGTTCAGGGAAAGAGGCAAGCATTAGGGAGAGCGTGCAGAAGAAGATGCGCTAATCCCTCTGAATCATACTGGCAGGAGCACGGGCCGTTTGAACTGCTTGGCAACTTCAGCTTGGACTCAAAGTGGATCGTGAGGAATGAGAACAAAAGAAAAGTTCACTCTGAGTTCCTCTTGTCAAAGCAGGGAAAATTGCTTTGAGGCCAGCACTAGAAGATGCTAATGGCAGAAGGCAGAACTGAGTCAAAGAAGAAAATAAAAATGTGTCAGGTCACTGGGAGCTTGCCTAATGTAAACTGAGATAAAATCACTACTGACAAGACATTCAGCCTAGGTCCCACTGCGTACTGCTGTGTCAGCTCAGCTGGCAAATATCTGAAGATAATGCCTCAACTGCTTGGAGATACGCCTTCCCTAGACAAACAGTAATTGAGCTCTCATTGTGTCGGCCGAGACTAATGCTGTTAAATGCTGGAAGGTGCGATAGGAACTCTTATGTCCTTGGACCATCTGGTTTTGTGAGCCAGAAAGGATCCTTGGAAAGGGGTACTGGGAAACCACTGCTGACCCTGTAAGGGCACAGCCCAGCAGAAAATAGGGAAGGATGGAGGAGAGTCAAAATGTAACTGGAAAGAGATAGGCTTCTCTTTAAACTCCTTAAGAAGAAAGACACAGTGACTGAAAGTCTTTCTTCTCCAGGCCTGACATTTCTCAACCATAAATCAAAAAGTTGAACAAGGCAATTATACCTTCCCTTTGGGCAGGTTTGGAATGGTTTGGGGAGTTGTCTAGGGATCATGCCAGGGAGCTGGGACAACATGGGGGAATCTCTTTTGTTAAAAAAATAAAATTACCTTATTGAATTCTTACAATCAAATATTTCCAACTAGCATTGCTTCCACTCATGCATCACTAAAAACAAACAGATATTTCCTTGGTATTTCCAAATACCAAATACCCAGGACTCTTGCCTGGAAAATCCCATGGACGGAGGAGCCTGGTAGGCTGCAGTCCATGGGGTCGCTAAGAGTCGGACATGACTGAGCGACTTCACTTTGACTTTTCACTTTCATGCATTGGAGAAGGAAACGGTAACCCACTCCAGTATTCTTGCCTAGAGAATCCCAGGGATGGGGGAGCCTGGTGGGCTGCCATCTATGGGGTCGCACAGAGTCGGACATGACTGAAGCGACTTAGCAGCAGCAGCAACAAAGTTTGAACTTAAAATGCACCTTGATTAATATGTGAACCGGTAATATTTTAAAGCATAACTAACAATTCAGTTCCTAACATGAAAGTGAAAGTGTAGTCACTCAGTTGTGTCCGACTCTGAGGCCCCATGGACTGTAGTCTGCCAGGCTCCTCTGTCTGTGGAATTCTCTAGGCAAGAATATTGGAGTGGGTTGCCATTCCCTTCTCCAGGGGTCTTCCTGACCTAGGGATTGAGCCCCAGTCTTCCACATTGCAGGCAGATTGTTTACTATCCAAGCCACCAGGGAATGGGGCTCTCTTAATGTGGAAATCTGTAATCAGCTGCAGGAGCTAGAAACTCTAGGTGCTTTTTCTGTATATGTTGATGCATCACTGAAAAACTTTTAAATGTTAAAGATGCTAGTCTTCCCTCCAGATTCTAAACCAAGGGTTGCAAACTAGGCACACTTAGGTTTTGCCTGATTAGCAGAATACTTTTTAAAAATTGACCCAGCATTTATAAGCTGTGAGTTTCAGTGTTCTGTGATGACCTAGATGGGTGGGGTGGAGGGGGAGGCTCAGGGAGGGGATATATGTATACTTATAGCTGATTCATTTTGTTTTACAGCAGAAACTAGCACAATGTTGTAAAGCAATTATACTCTACTAATAAAATAATAATAAATTATGATGAAAATGCAAAGAAAAAAGCATTTATCTGAAAATCCAGATTTGGTGGCTACTCTGAAAGATTGGAAGATGTAACAACACTGGACCCACGGCAATTAGCAAGAGGTGGATAGCAGCCGTCCCGTTTGGATGGGGCATCTGCTCTCGTTTGACCATCCCCACCACTCACATTAGGGTGACCACATAACTTGGCCAAACTCGGGCACTTCTGAGAGTAAAAGGGGTGCTATTAGTAATGATGCCTGGACCATAGACCTAAACCAGGACTGCTGTGGGCAATGAGGATGTATATAGTTACCTTACTTCACACTATTACACTGGACTTTCTTTTCTGATTTGCCCAACTATTAATTTGGTTTTATGGTCATAAGTTAGGGATTCCCATGAGGAAGAAGGGAGAGAAAAGGTGTAAAACGAGTAAGAGACCTAAAGGGTGAAAAAAAATAAAAGAAATGAGAAAAAGCATATTACAGTGAATGCCAATTACACCAAACCTTCAGGTAAAGGCAGAGCCTTGCTGGTGGCTGGCTCAGCATGTAAGTCTGACCTTCCTGGCTCCCTGCCCTCACAGCACTGTCAGTTTTAATAAGCTGTAATCCTGTCGCTATGAGCGAGACTAATCAAACTGCAGAGAGCAGCCTGTTCCTAATCAGGAAGGCACAGGATAATCATTTAACTCTGTGGTTTCTCAGTGAGCTCCAAGCTGCTTCAACAGAAAAAAAACATCCTGGAGAAGATGGTTGCTTACACACTCTAATCTTGACCTTTTGATGGCCTTTGTTTGAAATTTTATTAAAATTCTTTAATTACACAAATATTTAGTTTGAAAAATGTGTTAAAAGAATCTCTTCCCTTTATTCCCAGAGAATAATAAAATATCCACCACCACCCCCCCAAAAGCATATAGGAAACCTCACACTCTTACTGATTTCTCAAGAGTCCACTTTAACTGATCACAGACCCAAACCCTCTCCCTGGTGGCTCAGACGGTAAAGAATCTGCTTGAAATGTGGGGGACCTAGGTTCGATCCCTGGGTTAGGAAGATCCCCTGGCGAAGGGGATAGCTATCCTGCCCACCCCAGTATTGTTGCCTCGAGAATTCCATGGACAGAGGAGCCTGGTGGGCTACAGTTCACGGGGTTGCAAAGAGTTGAACACAACTGAACGACTGACCCTTTCTGAGAGAGTCAATTCCTAGGCAGGCTGATAAGAAGTCCAAGTGTCCCTGAGGAGAGAGGGGTCTGAGGTTCTCAAGGAGGAGATGGGGGTCTGGAATTCTCAAGAAGGAGGAAAGGACAAACATTTTTTTTTCTCTCTACATTCCTTAGTCACATAAAACAGTTTTTTCTTTAAGCCTGGAAGTGATGATTATACAAGTTCAGTTCAGTTCAGTCGCTCAGTTGTGTCCAACTCTTTGCAACCTCATGGACTGCAGGAAGCCAGGCCTCCCTGTCCATCACCAACTCCCGGAGTTTACTCAAACATATCCATTGAGTTGGAGATGCCATCCAACCATCTCATCCTCTGTCGTCCTCTTCTCTTCCTGCCTTCAATCTTTCTCAGCATCAGGGTCTTTTCAAATGAGTCGCTCTTTGCATCAGGTGGCCAAAGTATTGGAGTTTCAGCTTCAACATCAGTCCTTCCAATGAATATTCAGGACTGATTTCCTTTAGGATGGACTGGTTGGATCTCCTTGCAGTTCAAGGGACTCTCAAGAGTCTTCTCCAACACCACAGTTCAAAAGTATCAATTCTTCGGCACTCAGCTTTCTTCACAGTCCAACTCTTACATCCATACATGACCACTAGAAAAACCATAGCCTTGACTAGATGGACCTTTGTTGGCAAAGTAATGTCTCTGCTTTTTAATATGCTATCTAGGTTGGTCATAGCTTGGTCATAGCTTTTCTTCCAAGGAGCAAGCGTCTTTTAATTTCACGGCTGCAGTCACCATCTGCAGTGATTTTGGAGCCCCAAAAAATAAAGTCAGCCACTGTTTCTCCATCTATTTGCCATGAAGTGATGGGATCGGATACCATGATCTTTGTTTTCTGAATGTTGAGCTTTAAGCCAACTTTTTCTCTCTCCTCTTTCACTTTCATCAAGAAGCTTTTTAGTTCTTTACTTTCTGCCATAAGGGTGGTGTCATCTGCATATCTGAGGTTATTGATATTTCTCGCAGCAGTCTTGACTCCAGCTTGTGCTTCATCCAGTCCAGCATTTCTCATGATGTACTCCGCATATAAGTTAAATAAGCAAGGTGACAATAGACAGCCTTGATGTACTCCTTTTCCTGTTTGGAACCAGTCTGTTGTTCCATGTCCAGTTCGAACTGCTGCTTCCTGACCTGCATACAGGTTTCTCAAGAGGCAGGTCAGGTGGTCTGGTATACAACAAACAACTCAGTTTAAACTCTGTAACAGGGATTTACAGGGATTGTAGGGATTATGTAACAACAGTGTATCCTGCTTGAGGACAGCTTCTCCTTCCTGAAAACCTTCTGACTAATCCTGGTATCTTAGAATGTATATTATGGGAGTGGGTCTGACAGGATCTTTCTATTATTAAATTCTAATCCTGTTATCCCAGAATATAAATTGTGGGAGTGGATTGGTAAAATTTTTACAAACTTGAGACATTCTTTTGATTTATTGTAATAACTAATTTTAAAAGTATATAATTCCCTTGCTTAGACTAGCAAGTGGGGCACCCTCCGTCCCCTTCTGATGTCTATGTCAGAAGCTTCTATGTCCCTTTTCATTGATAAAACTTCTTCTGCCACACAAGAGCCCTGAGTGGTCAAGCCTGGTCTCTGGTCCCGAAGCTAAAATTTCGGAGATCACAAACCTGATATCATTCACTGTAAGCTATCATTTCCAAATCCACTCAATACCATTCAAGGTATGATTATGGTCCCCAAACTGGGCTTGGGCAAATTAGGGGACGTAGAATGACAACTCACATCGAGTACCTACAGACCAACAGGTGTCAACATGGTACTGTGGGACACACAAGCCAGTGCCAGCTATTCCCCAGCAGAGCAGTGGGAGCCAGGACCGAGCTCCAGCAAAGCTCCAGAAGCGCCCTGCACCTCAGGGCCAGAAGGCTTCTCTCTTCATTCTTTGCTTCTTGTAGCCCCTTCAACTCAGGAACAAGCCACCAGGAAGAGGCTAGTGCAATGGTTAACTTGAGTTTTAAGCAGATGGAGCCAAATCTAACCTGGGAGCTGATTAGTGACAGGCTTTTGGGAAACCACTCAACTTCCAGAAATTCCTGGTAGGACTCAAGGAGACAACTCAATCTTCCTGAAACTCAAGCTAGGAATAATATCAGCACCACACAGCCATGCTGTAAGAGTCAATGAGATACGTGTGGAAGCATTTACTAAGGTGCCTGGCACAGTAAAATACTCCATAGATTGTGGCTATTACTATTATTTTTATTATGTGCTAGCACAGCCTTAAGGCCTCTGATTATGTAAAGAGACAGATGCATCCCTGAATCTCTTTCCTGGATTCTGCATTTAGTGTGAGTATACTTAAAAACAATGACTACACATGGAATCAATGTAGAAAAATTCTTTTCTAATGGAGAACATTTCTGCTACCATGGAAATTAATGTTTTGTTTAATGACGCATTACTATTTATAGGAAACCAGATTAGTATATTTTTTTAATTAAAAATGTTTACTGGTTATTGACTTTAATCAGTTTAAAGGAAAGAAATATTCTTTCAAATGTGCTAATAAAAAAATATCCAAAGAAATGGACAAAGTTGGGCAGAATTTTCAGTGTTTTGAACACAAATAAAGCTCATAAATTTTATGTGAATTCTAGGATATTTCTTAATACTCCTCCAACAATGGGCTTGACACTGAACGGGAATATAAACATATGAACAAGTCCAATCCGATATATTTCAAAACAAGAAGATTCTTGAGAATAGAAATTCTGTCTTTTTTAAGTACCCTTGCCATTCATTGGAGGAGAGGTTACAGGAGTATCTGTGAATTCTGAAATTCAGGAACTTTGGAATTCATGTACATTCTTAAACCACTAATAAAAGAAGACCATAAAGATAGGCACCCAACATATAAAAATACAGTAACCACATAATAATTAAAAACAATGTTCAGTAATGCCCACTAAAATGAACAAAGAGAAAAATGCAGCATAAGAATATAAAACAAATATTTTATACCCCTACAAACAAAACAAAGCATCTTTTTTGGTTCTGTTGTTTTATAAAAACTATGTGTGAAACACACACGTATATGTATTTTTTACAGAAAACTTGACAAATATAGAAAAGCACTTCTAAATAAAAATCACCTGTCATACCATCAACATGAATGTCATTTCTTTGACAAGAGCAGAAAGTATTCATAGAATGAGATGTGATCAGGGAAGGCCTTCCTAGCCTCAGGACCTGCTGATGCCAATTTAGGCTCTCAAATATCTCTACTGTTGCCTGACTCCTGATACCACTGTATTTTAAATCAGGCCAATAGGGATCAATAAACAAGGATACATGTAAAGCTACGGTTCTAATCTAAAACTTCTTGTTCCCCAAATATGGCAACCCACTCCAGTGTTCTTGCCTAGAGAATCCCAGGGATGGAGGAACCTGGTGGGCTGCCGTCTGTGGGATCGCCAGAGTCGGACACGACTGAAGCGACTTAGCAGCAGCAGCAGCAGCAGATGGAATCTTAGATATTCATCTAGTACTCTTCACTACGCCTGTCCCCATTATTCAGAAGGAAACAGGAATGGGGAGGTTAAGTGATACATGCCCAAGTGTTACAGCTAAGTAACTGAAACCCAATTCCCGAAGAGCCAGGCCAGGGCTCCGTCCAAGTGAACACACAGTGACTGAATCTCCCCAAGTGGTGGAACTTCAGCCATTATGTGGCTAGGCTATGAATGGGCCTGAAAGGCAGACCACAGTGGATCTGTACGACCAGATGAAAGCTGCAATGCAAACTTTCAGCTCCACATAGGCAACTGTGGTGACTTAGGGAGGCAAGTCACAGACAGACCATGTGTTCAAACAAAGAGTGTGCCTTGCGCCAGCTGGCCATTGGAGCAGCGTGAGAGCTCCACATCCCATGGAGACGTGAGTCTGGTGAAGTCACAAGAGCCATTCCTGGCTGACTGCACTGCCAGGACAGCTTGGGAGGCAGAAGAATCCAAAAGAGGCCCCTGAGAATATTCGGATTAAAATGAAGAAAACTCTTGAATCAGCTAGATTCCTCTTGGTCAGCAGGCACATGTCCACAGAGGTCATGTGACTTATGACCAATCATCTCCCTTCAAGTTCCAATCCAACTCAGTGAACCCTAAGACTCTCATCATCCCCACTTCAAAGCTGCCCTCTTATAGCTAAAGCTTTTATCTTTGACTAAACAAATCTCTATTTGTAGAACTATGAAAAGTCATGTTTCAATTTCTTCTGATCAATGTAGGTCATTTCAGTCGTAAGAAGTCTCTTTAGCCTCATGTGGGCAGAGCTCAGTACAGATGCTCCTAAAGTTTAAAGTTATGATCACTTCTGGCTCTCTTCTTCCCACATCACAACCGTGGTGCAGGCTCGACGTGAAGAGTCAGACTGCCACATCTCAGGAGGCTTGCCGGTGGATGAGCTCTTTCAACTGAGCCAGCCTGTCACTTTTCAGTCTTCCCGGATGGAGTGGAAAAATCCAAAGTAGTGTTCAAAGTTGTGCATCATAAGCAGGACGCCAGCCAGCAGCTCGTTGGTCACCAACAGATGGTGGACGTATGCACGAGTGTGGTTCTTACAGCAGTAACAGGAACACTCTCTCACGAGAGGACTGAAGTCCTCCTGGTACCTGGGGAAGGAAGTTACAATGATATTCCACAAGAAACTGACAGCCCAGACCACCTATTCTGCTGGCACATAACCAACAGTTAGTAACATGACCAGCAAACGCAGTGCCAGGCACCTGCTAAAGAGGGCAATGTGGTCAGAAGGTAATGGAGAGCACAGCGGGCCAGGAGATTCAGAAGTCCGGCTCTGATGGATACAGCCTCCTAGACCAAGGCTTACTAAGGAGCAGCAGCAGAGTCACATGCTCGCTGCCTCCTGCTGAGCACGGTTAGTCACACTGAAAGGCACACAAAAATGTGAGGAGATGCAGTTCTGATGAATGACACTCTTCTCCTACTTGCCATCAGAACTATAATATCAGAGGAGACAGTATGACCTTTTACTTGCAGAGCTTTGTGCAGTTTACAAAAAACTTCTATATGTTCTGTCTCATTTAATCTCTGCAACCACCCGTGGAGACAGACATTTTTCCTGTCACTTTACCAATGAAGACTGGCCACGAGGGCTAAAAGGGAAGGCTCTGGAGCGACAATGACTGGGCTTGTTTCCTGGTTCACAATTCAACTCTGGAAAGTCACTTAACCTCCCCCTGGGTCTGTTTTCTCATGCGAAATGTAATCAGGTAATAACAATGCCTTATTAGTGCTTACCTTATAGAGCTGTTACAAGAATTAGACGAGTTAATACAGTAAAGGACACAGATAGGCACACGCTAACCACTATATGTACTATCTTTTATCAGCTATTAAAAAGAAGATAGATGACTTGACCAAAGTCACACAGTCATAAGCAGAACCACAATCTGAATGCCAAATCTCCAAAGCTTCAAGTCTATTGCTGATAAATATAGAGTTTCCAATGACTTCTACAATGTAAAGGGAATTTTAGTAGTAACCATTTATATCACCCTAGCTTTTTAAAAACAGAAATGAATCTCCTTGATTATTTTTCAATAAGTCAAATATGGTAAGCATCAGCATTTCAGACCTACAATCAAGAAGTCACTACAGAAAGAAGAACTAGTAATTTTATATTCTTTCATAAATTTTCAAGTTTGTACTGTTACTAGATAGTAATAAATAAGTCTGAGTCCCTAAAATGTCCCTTTACATAAGACCAAAAATACCCCAGCATTAAAACAAGTATACCAAGTTCCAGAAAACCACTCACTTATTCACTGATTATTTCCACTTTTGGCCAAATACAAAGTTACAAGATATCTTAGTTTAGTCTTTATAGAGGCAAATACTTTATTTAAGATTTATAATTTGTATATAACCAAGATGGCTTAAATTCCTTAAAATTTAAAAATCTTGTTGTATTTTATCTTGAAATTCTTATTTGACACTGTCATTATTTAAAGTAATTATAAGAAACACCAAACAGTGGATTTGGTCTAATCCTCCTGACAGCTCTTCTAAAACATTAGTTATCAAGCCTCAGTTTTCCGACAAGACAAAGTACACAAATTCATCCACAAAAAAAAGAGTTCTGCTAGCACTGAATTTGAGAAGGCCCAAACAATGTCCAACTATAAATATTTTATGAACTCATAAACTGAGAAGGGAACAGTTACATAAAACTTTTAAAACAGACTGAAATTAAAAAGACAGAAATTAAATTTAAAAAGACAATCCTTACTTTTTTTCCTTTAGGTTAATTTCAAATGATGTCATTTCTTGGTTGCAACTGGTTGTTTTACTTTTCTTTGTTTGATCCACATATTTTATTTCTTCCTGTGTTCCATTTTGTTGTAATACTGAGGGCAAACCAATAAGAAGTCTTGAATGAAGGTCAGATAAAGAGGGGCCACTGGGAGAATTTTTGTTTTAGTTACTATTTCAGGTCCTTTGACACTGTAATTCCACTCCTAGAACTTATCTTAAGGAAATGCACCCACATTAAAAAAAGGAACCTATAACAAGGTCATCACTGACCTGTAATCTATAGTATCAAAACTTGGAGATTCAACTATGTCTAGCAAAACATGGCTACAAGTATATATCTTATAATCTTACTCTTAAGGAATGATTTTTAAAAAACCAGCTGGTGTATGTTTGTGTGTGTATAAGACAGAGGGGGAGGGAAAGAATAAATGTGTGTGCCTGTGTGTTGGAGTCATGACTTATCATAATGTCATACATAATGTCATATCACATGCAAATTCACTGGGCTTTGTAACTGCCTATATTACCAATTAAAAGTAGAATATGGTTTTAATTTATGTATTCTGTATGGAGACTCTGGCCCTCCAGGGAACTCAGTTAATCCAGAATTAAATGGGAATTTGAGTTGTTCCCTTGAACTCTTTGCTTTAAGTAAGAACATTGCTGGAATTGCAAGAGAAACACGAGTTACTATGCAAAGAGCCAGCCAGAGGGCAAGTCGAGAAGTATTTCTGGGAACGAGTAATAGCAATGTTAGGCCCAAAGAAAACGGGCAGATGGTCCCAGGAAGGTAAATTCGCCCAGGTGAAAGGAAAAAGCGATGTAAGCTGAGCACTGAGCCCATGGCTATTCTAATTTTGCTGCCATTATTGGCATGCTGATGTGGAAAACCATAATAAAACCTTGGCTTTTGAAAAGTCCTTGTCACTGGGGAAATTACTGCCTACATCAGGCAACTAATTCTTGTGGAATTTTCACTTTGTAATTGGCAAAAAGCTCCAATTTACTATGCACACACACAAACATAATTCATAATAATACTTTAATAAAAATGTTTAAACTCAGTTTTTCCAATCATGAAGAAATCTGGCTTTCTCTGGCCCAAAAGGAACTTGTTTGTTCCAGAGAACTCAATACCAGGTTCTCTGTAGAGCTCTGCATATTCACAGTATAGGATGACTAACAATCGCCTATGTGCTGGCAGAAATAATTTCACTTGTAAATGAACCATGAACATTTATAAAGTGTTTATGGTACACCTATCTATATACATACGTTCTAGTCTGTCTAAAAGATAGTAAACCTGGCCTCCTCTGCTTAAGAATTTGATCAACTTGATTGACTTTCTTTCCAGAAGTAATTCCATTTAGATTAATGTTTAACTTGTGTTACAGAAGTGTAACAAATCCTGAATGACATTTTCATCACTTGCAGGGAATAAAAGGAGACTTTAAAAAAGTCTCTGACCCTACTTAAATTTAAGGGGAGCAGCAGGTGGGAAAGGGAAGCACACTCTGAAGGCCAGAGGGCAAACAGACCCACAACACTCTCCTGAAACACTGCAGAGACACTTCAAGGGACCCCAACCCAAAGTCTGTCTCCCAGTTCCTTTTCACATTGCCAGCTAAACATTAGGATCTGAAACTGATTTTCTTAACTTCTGAATAACTAAACAATAAAAGCAAATGGCAATGCTTCAAAGCAACATTAGCAGAGGAAAACAGATTTCACATCTCAGTATGAAAAAAAAAGCAAAGTAACACTAAGATCAGAGAGGGTGAGACTCCCTGTATTTTAGCATGAGGTTTGCAAAAAACAGACAAGAACTCCTTTGTGAAAAAACGAATTAACTTTTACCAAGCAGTTCAAAGGTTTTCTTTTCTTAGATTTTCATCACTATTCATTCACTCTGAATGTTCTTTTTTTCTGGCTGTTAATAGGAGAGGTTTTGTTTTTCTTGGTTCTGCTCCCTACAAAAATCACTTCCGAATATTGATGAGCTATGTGTGTAGTATTAAGTGCCTGGTTCTGTGTGCCAACATGCCAGGGCGTACAGATAAGAAACAAAGACGTAGTTTTATAAAAGGCTGGCTTTACAGTATGCACATATTTCTGCTTTGTGACTCAAGCCAAAAGCTGATAGGAAATAGAAAGAATTTAAGGGTGACACAGAGATTAACTTCAAAAGACCTACATGTCTCTTCAGGATTCGGCTGGTAATCAAAGCTGAAAGTCAGGGCGCATCCCCGTCCGTCACTTGATAAGGGAAAAAACTCTCAAATAAGTCCACTCCTCTTTCAATACACTCGAGCACCTCATCTGGCCGGCTAACACCGCAGATGAGCCTGTGAAAGTAATACATACAGTGACATGAGGACAACACCAGGAATGAAATCAGAGTCTTTCCAGAGGGCATTAACAGTAATAATGATGAAAGTTCTGGTTAGCATGGCAGGCAGCAGATAAAGAGGTGTGGCGGAAAGACTACAGAGCTCTGGTGGCAGAAACCTGGACTGGAATCCCAGCTCTGCCATTTATTTACTTGCTGTGTTACATTGGGAAGGTTTCTTAACCTCTCTGAGTTTTAGTTTTCCCATTTTAAAAACAAAACCAAGAACACACATCTCATAGACTGGCTGTGAGGATGAACGACCTACTTGAGAAAGCAGAGTGTAGTTTCTGACTCCAAAGAGAAGCTAATAAGGGTTAGTTTCCTTTCCCCCTCATCCCTTCTGAAACAATCTCCAGAGTCTCGGACTGAACTCTGTAGCCTTTCTACCCAATCCATATGATTTTTTTTTTTAGTGCAAAGCTGTGTGCTTTATTTCCCCTTCAAATACTCTTCCATGTTTTAACTATACTCTGCTTATAATTCTTTTTCATTGTTGGCTCAAGACAGACATTTTTACCTACTGTATTCTTCATAGCTCCATTTACAAAGCAATTCTTACTCTTGGAATTTCAACTCTGCCCACAGGATCCAAGAATCTAGTTAGCTTTCTTTATGCTTCTTTATATTTTCTCCATTAACAAAATGTCTGCATGGTGGAATGAGATGGTATTTCTAGAGGCAATAGGTAATGCATTCTGAGAGTGTTAATAATATTCAACTAGGTTTTGCCACTAAAACAAGATGGGGAGATGCATTAGATCAGGGCTGGCTGGCTGCTATTTTTTATGTTTGTTTTTCTACTCATAGTCCCTTTTATAAACTGGCAGAGAAAAGCTTATAGACTCCCTGATTTCTAAAAGAAGTCCAAAAAAAGGCTTAGTAATATTAAACAACCAGAACCCTTAAATATATGCTGGTTTTTCTGACTACAGTTTCCTTCAAGTAATGTCATGTTTTTAGAACTCCTCTCCAACTGAAGCTGGCATTTCTACACACTTAGAGAAAGAAAAACAATCCCAGCTTTCAAATCCAGTAACAGACATCTGTGAGCATTTAATTCAAAAGAAGTCCAGAAAATGACTAGAAATACTAGTGCTGAATTGTCATCTGCACCCGAATGAAATAAGCATAGGAGGGAAAGCAATGAACACAGAGGGCTAGGATAAAACTGGGGCGAGGGTGGGGAGAATGCTGGCTGGGGTGCTGGAAATATCTTGTTCTGGCTGGTGTTTACAAGCATATACAGGAATAAAAATTCATCAAGGCATGCCTAAAATCCATACACTTAACTGCAAGCTATACCTGGACTTTTTTTAAGAAGTAGTAAAATTACATACATATATATATCACTCAGGGTGTCCCAGGTGGCTCAGACCATTACAGGTAAAGAATCTGCCTGCAATGCTGGAGACCTGGGTTCAATCCCTGGGTTGGGAAGATCCCCTGGAGGAGGGCATGGCAACCCATTCCAGTATTCTTGCCTGAAGAATCTCATGGACAGAAGAGTGTGGTGGGCTACAGTCTACAGCATCGCAAAGTGTCAACACAACTGAGTCACTAAGCACAGCACACATAATATTACTCATCAGCCCGAGGGGTATAAGCATTACCCCATAATCAAACTTCTTAATGTATCTGCAGGAAAAAAGGCATGAATATTCATACCAACTGGGATAAAAGACTACAGTCTTCAAAAAAAAAAAAAGAAAAAAATGTGGATAGTCTGGTAAGACATCAGCTGTATGCAGAAACTTACGGATTTTTTTGCCTTAAAATCTTGCAGATCACTCTTCTCTCCAGCACATAGTGAATCCTGTGATGGATGGAAACAGCCAGCCCCACTCAGGCTGCCAGTTACCGTGAATTCAAAAACTACTCCTCCTCACTACCTGCCTCAAATCAAGAACCTCTTAAAGGTCCTTATTGATAGAACCCGTCTTCATTCCACTGGGGATCTCAGATCTGTCCTCAGCTTTCTGTAATTAAGGCTAGAGGTCCACGTGACTTTCTACCTGTCCCCAAGTTATAATGAATAAAGAACATTATTTATATTTGGCACAATAATGAGGGGGGATAATATAATATTTGCCCTCACTTATAAGAATCAAATAAACTAACTCACATGGCACTGTCCCCTGGCCTACATTCTAAAATCAAAGGCCAGACGGCTTTGATGGAAACTCCCCCAGGCAGACTCAGCCCGGAAAGAACATAATCAAAACACCAAAGGACACGCCCATGTAGAGACTGTATACTACACTGCACATTCTGCAGCCCACCAGGCTTGGCCTGCATCCTCCTGAACACTAGCCTTGGTTTGTCCTCGGGCAGCTCCGCAGTGACTGATGACAGCAAGCGCAGCCTAGTCTCCAGGGTCGCTGGATTCCCCTGAAAGCCATCCAGAAGGAAGCCGCCAACAGGCCGCTTGGCTGTTTCTCGAGCCGACCTCAGCCTCTCCTCCATCACATCTCCACCTTCAATCACTCCAATGATCGAACTTTTCTGGAGGACCTAAGGTGAGAAAGGATTGAACATTTTTAACTATTTCCAGTAGTGGAGACTTCTGTTTAAATGAGCATTAGTTACCAGAAGCCCCCTGGAGAGACGAGATCTCAGTTGAAGCACGCAGGGGGATGGCACACTCTCCTTCCTGAGAACCTTAAGGGCTCCAAAGAACACAATCTGAAAGCCATTCAACGAGGTAAGAAAAGACTGAAGAGAAACTGAGACGATCAATGCAGGCAGTCATGCTTTAGCTTAAACAGACACCAGGCAGATACAAGAGGAAAAGAACAAAGGCCAACAGCCTTCACTTGTAGAAATGGTTCTCCTGGTCTACTCTAGGCTACTTCTAAATCCCTTAGGACTCACAGACTTAGAAAACAAACTTACAGTTGCCAGGGCAAGGGACAGTTAGGGACTTGGGAAGGTCGTGTATACACGTGTATACACCTGCTATATTTAAAATGGATAACCAACGAGGTCCTACTGTATAGCCCACAGAACTGCTCAATGTTATGTGCCAGCTTCGGTGGGAGTGGGGTTTGGGAGAGAATGGATACATATATATGTATGCCTGAGTCCCTTTGCTGTTCATCTGAAACTATCACAACATTGTTAATTAGCTATACTGCTGCTGCTGCTAAGTCACTTCAGTCGTGTCCGACTCTGTGTGACCCCAGAGATGGCAGCCCACTAGGCTCCTCTGTATTTGGGACTCTCCAGGCAAGAACACTGGAGTGGGTTGCCATTGCCTTCTCCAATGCATGAAAGTGGAAAGTGAATGTGAAGTCGCTCAGTCGTGCCCGACTCTTAGCGACCCCATGGACTGCAGCCCACCAGGCTCCTCCATCCATGGGATTTGCCAGGCAAGAGTACTGGAGTGGGGTGCCATTGCCTTCTCCTGTTAATTAGCTATACCCCAATACAAAATTAAAAGTTTGAAGTCTGGGGGGGGAAAAAAACTCTTAGTTATAAATAACATTAGGAACTGTGACACTGTTTGGCTGGGACAACTGATTGCCCATTTGGAAAAAGATAAAACAAAAATCAGTACTGTACACCATTCTCAAACATAAATTCCAGATGGCCCTAAAGATCTAAGCATAAAAGATATAGTTATCCAAGTATTAGAAAAACAGATTTAGTACTTTTATATTCTTGGGATAAGGTAGGCCTTCCAAAGCAAGATAAAGCTTTGGAAGGAAAAGGAAAAGGCAGACATAATTGAGCACAGAAACATTAAAAAAAAATCCTTAGTGAAATATATGATCAACAAAGGTAAAGGGGAACGTACTCTTTGGACGGATAGATAAATGTCTACACCATGGACAAAGCTCCAATACATCCTCTAAGCAAAGGACAACCCTACAGACATCTAGGCAAATATGTGAATATGAAATTCAAAACAACACATCTGGAGAGCTTACTAAACCTCACAAAGAATGAAACCTGGAAATAATTACATACCATTTTTGCCCATCACACTGATAGAAAGGTCAAAAGATAAAAAGCAACATAATGGAGGTAAATGGCACCCCACTCCAGCACTCTTGCCTGGAAAATCTCATGGACGGAGGAGCCTGGTGGGCTGCAGTCCATGGGATCGCTAAGAGTCGGATATTACTGAGTGACTTCACTTTCACTTTTCACTTTTATGCATTGGAGAAGGAAATGGCAACCCACTTTAGTGTTCTTGCCTGGAGAATCCCAGGGATGGGGGAGCCTGGTGGGCTGCCGTCTCTGGGGTCGCACAGAGTCGGACACGACTGAAGTGACTTAGCAGTAGCAGTAGCAGTGGAGGTAAAAGGGTTAGAGAAATGGCACTTACATACCCTGACAACTACAGAGAATAAAAATTGGTTCAGCCTCTTGCTAGGGCAAGCATACAACATTTACCAAAATGTCAATACTTTTATCTTTATACATTCTAAAATTCCACTTCTAAGAATATCACTTACAAATATTTATTCATATGCCCCAAAGTTTATTTTTGGTGCATATGAAACAAAGATGTTTAGAATAATGAAAAACTGGCATCACGCTAAACATCCATCAATAGAGTAGAGGCTTAAGTAAAGTATAATATGTTCATAGTATGGCTGTTTTAAAAAGAAAGCAGAATGTATAGTAATATATACACTAACAAGAAAATAATTTCAAGACATCATTAAATAAAAACAAGCAAACATCCATCAACAGAATAGAGGCTTAAGTAAAGTGTAGTATGTTCACGGTACAGCTGTTTTAAAAAGAAAGCAGAATGTATAGTAATATATACACTAACAGGAAAATAATTTCAAGACATTTGTTGAATAAAAACAAGCAAATTCCTGAAAAGATGATCATATTCATGTAATAAAAACCAGAGGCATGCATACATGTAATAATTATGCATCTATAATGATAAAAAATAAGGTTTACAAGGAAAAACACCAATCAACAGTGGCTCTTCAATAGAAGAAGTGGTGGGAAGGGAGCCTGGAAGGCTATAGAGAGGCTAAAAGGCTATGTTCCTCCTGCTTCTTGGTTTAAGCAGGAGGAACATAATCAGACTATTCCTCCAGAAAGAAGACTTCAGCTGCTGTGCGGAGAGTGAACTGAGGGTGAGTCTGGTTAAAGGATGGAGTAGAGATGACTTGAATCATTGGGGAAGATGAAGAGGATCTGGACTGAGGCAGTAGCGATGGAGTGAAGAGGAGAGAGAGGACCTGCAACCTCGTCAGGAAGAACAATCAACAACTCAACACAACCTGACTGATTAGTTTCCTGGGGAGAGGACGAAGACAAAAATAGGACGACTCCTGGGTCCTATTTCAGATGTCCAGGGAGATGAGGGGAAGGGCCAAGACAGGGAATCCTAGGACACCAGTGGAGGGTAAGGGAAGATGATTATTCTGTTCTGCGCATTCTGAGTTTGAGGTATCAGCCACTGAAGATACGGAATAAAAGTTAGGGCAGTATATATACTGGTGCGACTGCCCAGGCTAGACAGCAGCAGGTGCTTGGCACAGGCCTGCCACTCCCCTCACCTGCTGCCAGGCTAGACACAGCCAAGAGACTCTCCTCACCCTGCCGTACCGTGCATAGCTGAGCACCTTGGGATGAAACCTGTTTACCATCCCCGGCCTCGGGAACACACACAGAAGGAAGGAAAGCCCACGACGGAATCTTGGGGAGCTTTGATACTTAAGGGCATTCAGAATAAGAGGATTCAATGGATAAGAGGAAGAAATGAGGAAAAGATGAGAGAGAGGGAAAAGGAAGGATGAGAGAGACAGGGAGAGGAAAAGATGCTTGCAGACAGTTACACAGGCCTGTTCCTTTACATGATTGGCACAGCCCCATATAGGAACTCGTTTTCATGGGTATAAGAAGTGTAACCACCAGGGACTTGTCTGGTAGTCCAGTGGTTAAGAATCCACCTTGCAATGCAGGAGACACAGGTTCAATCCCTGGCCAGGGAAGTAAGACCCCATTTGCTGCCAGGAACTGAGCCTGCACACCATAATTAGAAAGCCCACGCACCACAACCAAAGATCCCGTGTGCCACCACAAAGATCCCGCGTGCCACATCTAAGACCCGATGCAGCCAAATAAATAAGTAAATTTAAAAAAGTATAACCGTATTGTCTAAAATGGAACACAGTTAAAAGGGGGCACTATCAATAATCACGTCAAGACAACAGCATAAGGGGGACAGAGAGGGACTCGAGCATTTGCCCAACCCACAAGAACAATGTGAAACAGTGTGGCTGACAACACACAAGAGGGATTTGAGGCTCATCTGGCCTTCCTAATAATCACACTCTGTCACACTCCCTGTCCTCCTTTCTACTCATCCAAACATTACTCATCCTACAAGGATAATTACCGGCCAAAAACAATTGCTAGCAAATAACTGTTAGCGGAGCTAACAATTCAGAGCCGCAGCAATGTCCCCACGCTGAACCCTTACTCAGATACTGAGAGTTCCATCAGAATGACAAGTAAGCGTCCTCTAATTATTTCATGTATATTAAGTTGATTAGCCGAAGTACATTTTTTATTAGTAAACTCAAAATAATGATCTTTCTCAAACGCCATGGACTTTGCCACAGTGGGGCCTGCTAGTGGCTCAGGATTACTCTACACAAATGACCAGACACTAAAAGTCTCTCTTCTGATCGCTGCCTCCCATTCTCCCACCTCCTCTGCTCTCTCCTAATGAATGCCTTCCATTCCAGCTTTATTAACTCTGCTGTCAAGACCCCTTATTCACTACTACAGCTTCATCTTCCCCAGCTCACGAGATGATGAGGTTAGAATGCCTTCAAGATATAGAGCCAGAGGGGACACGCTGCAGACCTATGTAGGGAACTGGAGTCAGGGTGGAGTGAACAACTGAATATTAACTGGATACTAAAAAGTGTCTTGAAAGACTCAAATCTCTGGGCAGAGGAACTGGGGACTGTCACACAGGGAGAACAGTGCTGAAGGAGAGCCAGAGGAAGAGCAGGTATGAGGAGAGGAATACCAAGTTTGCTGCCTCTGAGTCTGAGGACAGAACACAGCAAAGGCCTGTGGCTGTGTAACTCTGAAGCTAAGGAGAGTGATCTTGATCATACACACAATTTTAGAATTTTCAGCAATTAAAACTAAGGGGAGCTTCCCAGAGAAAACATACAGTGTGGGATGAAAAGAGAGCCTAAGACATCCTAAAGAGCAATAAAACATTCAGAGAAGAAAAAAACCCATAAAAGAGACCAAGAAGCGAAGAGGAAGAAATAGGAGGAGGGCAGAAAGGGTGGTATCACGGAATGTAAATTAGCTAGAGTTCCCAGGAGAAAGGCGAGGTGGTGGTACGGCATTACCTCTGACTCTTCCTGTAGCTTCAGACAATTATCCAGAAAGAGAAGCGATCGGTCAACAGACTTTCTGGCTCTTTTTATGGAAGCTGCTTCATCGCAAGTTGCCTCTCCATCTGAAATGCACTGGAACCAGTCTGGCTGAAGGGCCTGCTGAATGGCCATGAACTTGGAGGCAGTCATTTCTACTCGTCCTCCAACACCCCACACAGACACGGACTGCCATGGAACAAGGTGAGAGGAATTAGCAAGAGTAACATGCAAATAAAAAGAAAATAATAAAATGAGTAAAGCAATTCTAAATTCAATTCTTTACAGCTGGAGAGATGGTGGCAATTCAGTCTTCTAGACATGGTGGGTAAAGAGGTTTCCCATACCATATTCCAAATTTTCTAAGGACCTGAGAGCTCATAGTATCCTTCAATGTACATTCAAGCCAACTCCTCAGTTATTACCCAAGAATTCTATGACTACTTTTCCAGAATCCCAGTCTTTCTCTCTCTTCTACCTCATGCTGTTTCTGACTATACCACAGACTGATTTTTTTTTTCTTTCAACACACTGTTCCTTTTAATTGAGATGGCCTTCCCCTACTTCTTTGCCTGGTAAAATACTATTCAAGACATACAAGTTTAGATGCCATTTTCTCTACAGTGTTCCCCAAACTTTACTAGGCATAATCAATTGTCACTCTTAAAAACTCTATCAGCAGTTTGTACTTATTTCTTTCATAGAGAAGATAGCCTTTATTACCTATATACCATTGTATATTTGTCTGAACCAAGTATCTAATATTATGGTTGTGCCCCAAATGTAGTCTGGGCCTCACACATTATAAATGTTTCAGTTCAGTAGCTTAGTTGTGTCTGACTCTTTGCAACTCCATGGACTGCAGCACTCCAGGCCTCCCTGTACATCACCAACTCCCAGTGTTTATTGAAACTCATGCCCCCCGAGTCAGTGATGCCATCCAATCATCTCATCCTCTGTTATCCCCTTCTCCTCCTGCCTTCAATCTTTCCCAGCACCAGGGTCTCTTTAAGTGAGTTAGTTCTTCACATCGGGTGGCCAAAATATTGGAGTTTCAGCTTCAACATCAGTCCTTCCAGTGAATATTAAGAACTGATTTCCTTTAGGATGGACTGGTTGAATATCCTTGCAGTCCAAGGGACTCTCAAAAGAGTCTTCATCACCACAGTTCAAAAGCATCAATTCTTTGGCACCTAGGTTTCTTTATAGTCCAACTCTCACATCCATACAAGACTACTGGGAAAACCATAGCCTTGACTAGATGGACCTCTGTTGGCAAAGTAATGTCTCTGCTTTTGAATATGCTGTCTAGGTTGGTCATAACTTTCCTTCCAAGGAGTAAGTGTCTGTTAATTTCATGACTGCAGTCACCATCTGCAGTGATTTTGGAGCCCTCCAAAATAAAGTCAGCCACTGTTTCCACTGTTTCCCTATCTATTTGCCCCATGAAGTGATGGGACTGGATGCCATGATCTTCATTTTCTGAATGTTGAGCTTTAAGCCAACTTTTTCACTCTCCTTGTTCACTTTCATCAAGAGGCTCTTTAGTTCTTCTTCACTTTCTGCCATAAGGGTGGTATTATCTGCATATCTGAGGTTATTGATATTTCTCCCAGCAATCTTGATTCCAGCCTGTGCTTCATCCAGCCCAGCGTTTCTCATGATGTACTCTGCATATAGTTCAGCACGGTGACCATAAACAGCCTTGACATACTCCTTTTCCTATTTGGAACCAGTCTGTTGTTCCATGTCTAGTTTTAACTGTTGCTTCCTGACCTGCTTACAGATTTCTCAGGAGGCAGGTCAGGTAGTCTTGTATACCCATCTCTTGCAGAATTTTCTACAGTTTATTGTGATCCACACAGTCAAAAGCTTTGGCATAGTCAATAAAGCAGAAATAGATGTTTTTCTGAAACTCTCATTCTTTTCCAATGATCCAACTGATGTTGGCAATTTGATCTCTGGTTCCTCTGCCTTTTCTAAAACCAACTTGAACATCTGGAAGTTCACAGTTCACATATTATTGAAGCCTGGCTTGCAGAATTTTGAGCATTACATTACTAGTGTGTGAGATGAGTGCAATAGTGCAGTAGTTTGAGCATTCTTTGGCATTGCCTTTCTTTGGGATTGGAATGAAAACTGACCTTTACCAGTCCCATGGCCACTGCTGAATTTTCCAAATTTGCTGGCATATTGAGTGCAGTACTTCCACAGCATCATCTTTAGGATTTGAAAGAGCTCAACTGGAATTCCATCACCTCCACTAGCTTTGTTTGTAGTGATGCTTCCTAAGGCCCACTTGACTTCACATTTCAGGATGTCTGGCTCTAGGTGAGTGATCACACCATCGTGATTATCTGGGTCATGAAGATCTTGCCACCTCTTCTTAATATCTTCTGCCTTTGTTAGGTCCATACACAGTCTGGGCCTCACACATGATGAATGTTTAATACATGTTTACTCATTAGACATAGTTAGATACAGAATTATATGCAAAGACACAAATCTCGTAGTATACAAGAATCTCTGTATGTTCCTTTGGTTACTGCTTCCCCTACAGCATCTCGCCTCTTAGAATAGATGTACATAATTGGAGGACCACATACAATCTTTTTCATCCTGTATAACACTGTGTGAATGAATCCATTCTCCCTTATAAATGGAATAAGCGAGGTCAAAATTTTCTTTTGAATTCAAATTGAAAATAGAAAGAAGTGTAAAACAGAAGACAAATTTTAAAAAAGATATCTTAGGTAAGATTAATAGACATTGTTGATATCAATAAAGTGCGTGAAGAAAAAGTAACTGTTTGTGAAGTAGCAGTATATATAGCAGTATATACTGAAGTCTTGACTAGCTAAAATCTCTGGCTATGGATCCAGATTTTTCAAATTCTGTTCTAAACAGCAGTATTATACTGAAGTCCTACTATATATAGTTATACATGTGATAAAACTCATCAGCAACTTTCCCTACTTTTCCTGAGGTTGTTAAAACTGCATATAAAGCATGGTACCAAAGAGTATTTTTTTCTACCATTATAGCAATTTCTTTTTTGGGCATGTACTTGACTTCCTCTCCTCCCAAATTTTTGGCAACAGTAGAAAAGCTGAGGATACATTCCTTACCTTAACTCATCCATGGGCTGCCCTATAAACCACATCATCCCACTATAGTCATACAAACAAAGAGAAGGCATAAAGGGATCTGGAATGGGTCAGCATCCCAGGCAGTGGAATCCTTGCATCTGAGGGATCCAATGGGCTGACTTCCCTGGAACAAAGTTTCAGCCTTGAAGGACCTTCTGAGAACATACCTTATTTGTTACATAACCAGCTGGGCAAGGGCTGACTGGATCATGCAGGGAACAGTATAAGAGCAATTCTGGCATGCCTGTATAAACAAAAAAAAAACCCTTAAAAGCACTTCCATCAGCAATTACACAGTGCTGTAACTGACAGCAGCTTCATAATGTGGCTTCATATCCAACAGGACAGATAAAGTAACTATAAAACAGAGTAAACTGCCCACACCCGACCTTAGAATTATAGGAGGCCTGTCAATATGAATGAAGATTATTTTTGAAACCTACAAATCCAAAAGAAGAATTAAACGTTCATGTCTAATGAAACTGAGTTGCTACAAAGGAAATGTATAACCAGAAGCATGATACAATGAAAAGTGATTAATGAAATGTTGACCCTACTTGATTTGCTTTGAAGAAATAACATTAAGTTCATTCTCAATAAGGTACCATCCAAGGGGAACATGCTACTGGAAAGATGAAATTATACAGTCAACAGGTAACCTTATTAATAATAAATGGAGCCCATATCATGGGTCCCTAAAGACAGAATTATAGAAAAACTATAGGACAATGCAAATAGATCTCCTTTTCAGTGAGTTTCATTGACTCAACATGACAGTTTCTTAGTTTTTTTAATCAAAAAGACATTCATTAAAAAAAAAATATTTATTAACTCGTATGTACTTAAATTTCATTTGCCACATTTTCATAGGAAAAAAACAGGATTTTGCTGAAGACCAAAAATATAAAGCGAACAACAAAAATCTCTGCAGTTCTCCACCTTATTTTCTACAATTGCAATTATTACAATTATCTCTAGAAAGCTTATATTAGCTATTTTCACTTAATTATATGCTTGGATACTTTAAAGCCAGTTATTAAAATTGGTCTCAGATCAAGGGAAACGGTATTATATAAATTCCTCTACAGAGATACAGGCCCTTGTGACAACCAAGTCATTGTGTGGTTTCCCTCAGAAGCAGCAAGACTGAATAACCAATGGAAACGGATTTTCAGTCACTTAAGTGAGTCCCAGACACTGAGGAAAAGCTTCAGAAGAAAACTGTTTGGAGATGAGTCGGTTCTCTGGCTGTCACTGCTATGCTTTTCCTATAAATAAATGGACACATATACTGGCATTTAAAATCCTATTTCTGGAACAGAAGACAATATTAACATATCAGAAACTCTTCATCCTCTGCCGAGTTTTAGGCTCAAACATGATCAGCCTGCTTTGGGTCTTAGGTGTGTTCCATGCCGTCCCTCAGCGTCAGCCCACACCTGTCCACCACCACCACTACACCCACCTCCTAACCTTGCCTACTCCTACTCCTCCTTGACCCACAAGGTACTGACTCTATTCTGACCTCCGTTCACGTGGACTCTACAGCAGGTTATATGTTCCTCCCTCTAGGCTTTCATCATACACGTACCTACTCCCATCCTGCAGATGCAGTCACCACACTCTATTAGAACCGCCTGTTTATCTTTATGCCAACTAGGCTCTGAGTTTCATTCAGTTCAGTTCAGTTCAGTCACTCAGTCGTGTCTGACTCTTTGCAATCCCATGAACTGCAACACACCAGGCCTCCCTGTCCATCACCAACTCCTGGAGTTCACTCAAACTCACGTCCATTGAGTCCGTGATGCCATCCAGCCATCTCATCCTCGGTCGTCCCCTTCTCCTCCTGCCCCCAGTCCCTCGCAGCATCAGAGTCTTTGCCAATGAGTCAACTCTTCACATGAGGTGGCCAAAGTACTGAAGTTTCAGCTTTAGCATCATTCCTTCCAAAGAACACTCAGGGCTGATCTCCTTTAGAATGGACTGGTTAGATCTCCTTGCAGTCCAAGGGACTCTCAAGAGTCTTCTCCAACACCACATTAGGGCAGTTAATTGTTTCCTACTCATCTCTGAGGAGAAGGCATTGGCAACCCACTCCAGTACTCTTGCCTGGAAAATCCCATGGACGGAGGAGCCTGGTGGGCTGCAGTCCCTGGGGTCGCTGAGAGTCGGACACGACTGAGCGACTTCACTTTCACTTTTCACTTTCATGCATTGGAGAAGGAAATGGCAACCCACTCCAGTGTTCTTGCCTGGAGAATCCCAGGAACGGGGGAGCCTGGTGGGCTGCCGCCTATAGGGTCACACAAAGTCAGACACGACTGAAGCGACTTAGCAGCAGCAGCAGCATCTTTGAATCCCCAATGCCTATTCTTAGATGCTCAATAAATGCTTATTATATTCATGAATGAGTAATTGTATACATAAAGAGTCAAAAAACAAAAAGCATCTTCAATCTCCAAATTAATACACCAGAAGGCACATGCAAATAACTTGATTAACTTTTACCTATAAACTTTCCAACTCCTTCCTTATATTCTGCCAAGACTTCATGATGTTCTGCCCTATAAGAAAATAGAAAAATATGTAACATAATAATGAATCATTCTACAGATACCTACATAACAAATGAAGCCCTCTTCTCCTCAGCCAAATGAGCCACATGACAGTAAGTGTAGTTTCAAAACACCAAGTACACATTTTCAGGAGTCCCCACTCATTAGGTTGGGTTCATTAGACAGGGTGAAGGTCTTTAATTTGCAAGTGGCTCTGAGAGAAAGAGAAACTGGCAAAGATCAAGGGCTTCAGAATATCTAGATTTTCTTCTTCCCCTTGTTCCTTTAAAATGACTGTTAAAACGCCTTCTTAGCACAGTGGGCAGCACGTCAGTCTCATAAAATGACTGTTAATAATACCATCTTGCAGAGTAATTCGATCAAATAGCAGATTTTTCAATTAGGAATAAGGTCAGTATGTACATGACACAAAATGACCTCACTCTATTAGTTCTGTTACTCTAGAGTAGAACTGGCAAGTACATGACATGCAGAGACAGAGGAAACTCTGAGGCTGGAGGGTGAAGACATCCCTGTGGTCCCAAGTTTAGCCCTTACAGGGCATTATGGGCGCCATCACCCCTGGGAGCAGCAGCAATGAAGGCAGTATGGAAAAGTGAAGCAGCTCTAACATGTAGGTCTGGCCTGTGCCTTCCATGTTATGGTCAGATGATGTATAATATTTGATATCTCTCTTCTGATTTCACTATAAAAAGCCTACACATTTTTGTATACAGAAGCAAAAAAAGTCTATCTCTTTACTGCAACTTAGCAAGGTAATCAAGCTGCTGCTAAAGTTGACATGTGAATGATCAGGTGTATACATAAAGAGTCAAAAAAAAAAAAAGCATCTTCAACCTCCAAATTAACACACCAGAAGGCACACGCAAATAACTTAACTCATACTTACAGTGAAGACAGTGTAAGCTGAGCCATGGCAGGAACCCCGTGGATTTTATGCAGTGTGTGATGGGTCAGGTGGGGGGCGGAGCCAGCCTTGGTGTACAGAAGGCAGCCTGGGATGTCCATGGTGCGGTCCCCTGTTTTGCCAAGGTTTTTTATTTTTCCGAGGCGACAGCCATTAACACCTTGGTAAGATTTAGCTTCATCTTAAAGGGATTCCTCTAAGTCCTGATAAGAAAAGAACATTACATTCAGAAGTTCCATGACGGCTAAAGGCTAAACATTTTTGAAAGAAAGCAACTTACAGAAAAATAAATAACATGTTTCATGGACTTCCCAGTCTAGAATTTTTTTAGATATCAGGAATAGGGGGATGGAAAATGACAGAGAGAATAAGGTATCTTTGCCAAAGTCACAGAGCAATATGATGACATCAACCATGTTTAAATTCAATCAGGGAAGTTTTGTCTCAGCTGATGAAAACCAAACAAATGGCAGAACAGAAGTAAAGATTAATCATGGGAAGAGCACTCTGAAGCCAAGGCTTACTCTCAGCTTTGAAAATGTGTATATAGAAAGGTCATACCGCTTAAGAAATACTATTTTGATCTATTTTTTCTTTTTGTGATTTGAGAGGATACTAGGCAACATAGTAAATCTTCCTAACATGTAATTAAATGAAGAAAACAGGTTCCAAAGCAGCATTCTGCTATTTATTAAAATATATGGAAGAATATATAGGCTTCACAGGCAGCTCAGTGGTAAAGAATCTGCCTGGCAGTGCAGGAGTTTCAGGAGACTCGAGTTTGATCCCTGGGTCAGGAAGATCCTCTGGAGAAGGAAATGGCAACCCACTCAAGTATTCTTGCCTGAAAAATCCCATGGACAGAGGAGCCTGGCAGGCTATAGTCCATGGGGTCACAAAGAGTCAGGCACAACTGAGCATGCACTCATGGAAGAATATATATGAACAAATAAACAGAGATTATCTCTGAGAAGTGGGATTATTTTCCAACCTTGTTCTTATAAAAATAGAGGTGAGAAACTGTGGTGCATCGATGCAATTCACAAGCAAAGTTGCTTTTACAATTGGAAAGGAAAAATATTTGATTAAAAAAAAAAGATATACTTTCTAATTTCCACAGATACACAGGGGAAAATAAAATCAGAAAACACTGTCAATTACTCTGTTGGATTGTCTTAATATTATTCAGTAAAGCAAGCTCCAATTCTTTAAATGCCCTGTAAAACTTGGTAACCAGGCATGGCAGATCATTTGCAAAATGTCACTGGATATCCAGCATTCTGAAATACCAGTGTCTCTACAGCAAGCACTATATCCTCTCAAATTTTTGCAAGTTAGGCAAGGCCCAGTTTTATTAATAGATAAATTAACATGGCTCTCTGAGCAGCTCCAATCTTAGATCCTATCCTCTTAAGCACTATATTAAACCACACTGAAAGTCAACCATTGTTTAAAAGATGTTTTACCAAATAAATAAGCATTATCCATCATGAATTAAAAGATATTCAGAAATGCAAATATTCCTTTTTACGGAGTCATAAATTCTTATATTGAAATAAAATAATTAATCTTTGTGAAATTTATAAACAAGAATAACTACTTTCTATATGGTTCAATAAATGATTTCATGTTAAACATGAATTATGTTTGGCAGAAACTAAGCAGAGACATTACTTTGCCAACAAAGGTCCGTCTAGTCAAGGCTATGGTTTTTCCTGTGGTCATGTATGGATGTGAGAGTTGGACTGTGAAGAAAGCTGAGTGCCGGAGAATTGATGCTTTTGAACTGTGGTGTTGGAGAAGACTCTTGAGAGTCCCTTGGACTGCAAGGAGATCCAATCAGTCCATTCTAAAGGAGATCAGTCCTAGGTGTTCTTTGGAAGGAATGATGCTAAAGCTGAAACTCCAGTACTTTGGCCACCTCATTCAAAGAGCTGACTCATTGGCAAAGACTCTGATGCTGGGAGGGATTGGGGGCAGGAGGAAAAGGGGACGACCAAGGATGAGATGGCTGGATGGCATCACGGACTCGATGAACATGACTTTGAGTGAACTCCGGGAGTTGGTGATGGACAGGGAGGCCTGGTGTGCTGCGATTCATGGGGTTGCAAAGAGTAGGACACGACTGAGCGACTGAACTGAACTGAACACAATATTTTAAAATAATTATCCTCCAATAAAAAATTTTTTTTAATAGTATGGTATTTCAGGAAAGCCTGGTCAATTTCCTATGACTCAATCTTCATTATTTCAAGTTATCACAAATACAGACAAAAAAATAACTCTGGGGATTTCCTTGGTAGTCCAATGGTTAAGATTTCACCTTCCAAAGCAGAGATTCGTGTTCAATCCCTGGTTAGGAAGCTACAATCCCACATGCCTCAAGGCCAAAAAACCCAAAACCAAAAAACAAGAATACTGTATCAAATTCAATGAAGACTTTAGAAATGGTCCACATCCAAAAAAAAAAAATCTAAAAAAAAAAGTCTCATTGGAACCCACATAAATAGAGTTAAGGTTAAGGGGCTTCCCTTGTGGCTCAGATGGTAAAGAATCTGCCTGCAGTGTAGGAGATGCAGATTCAATCTCTAGGTTGGGAAGATCCCTTGGAGGAGAAAATGGCAGCCCACTTCAGTATTCTTGCCTGGAGAATTCCATGGACAGAGGAGTGTGGTGGGCTACAGTCCATGGGGCCTCAAAATGTTGTACGTGACTAAACCACTTTCAAGTAGAAAAAGTTATGCTTTAACAAAAGGTGGGCTTCCCTGGTGGCTCAGAGGTTAAAGCATCTGCCTGCAATGTGGGAGACCTGGGTTCGATCCCTGGGTAGGGAAGATCCCCTGGAGAAGGAAATGGCAACCCACTCCAGTATTCTTGCCTGGAGAATCCCATGGACGGAGGAGCCTGGTGGGCTACAGTCCACGGGGTCGCAAAGAATCGGACACGACTGAGTGACTTCGCTTCACTTCACTTAAATAAAAGCTACTTTTTATAAAACTGTTATTACATATTAAAACTCTTAAAATAAAAAGAAGTTTATACCAAAAAAGTAAATATATTTACAGGCTAATAAGAATGCAACATAGAAAATACAAGAGAAGAGTCATTAGTTTACAAAATCATATTTCTTATTGATTTACCACATAATACACATAATCTTCTGATTTCAAGTGATAAAAATAGTTTTTAAATTAATAGAGCTCTGAAGCCATTTACAGCAAAGTAAAAGAATGTACTTTGCAATCTAAGTTCTAGAGAACTGAAGCAGGGGGAAGCATGAAGGTGAGAAATTCACTTTAAGATTAATTAATCAACTCTTTTATTCTATTAGAATCAACTAACATGGAACATAGGCTTTTTAGACAAAAATAAGAACTAATGAAAATTTACTGGACCAAGATTACTAATACTACAATAACTTAGCACTTACTACTCCCACACATCTGAGAATGTACGAAACTGCATTGTCCCATGTATTTTCAGAAAGGCCTATAGAGAAGAGTTTGCTGGTTCCTCCACTTACCCCCAAAATTCTGTCTCATCTAAGTGTTTAAGCTTTGTCAAGAGTTTCAACGTATACACATGAGTTGACCATATAAAAGTAGAAAGAGCCTTTATTGGATCAAACTAGCATGTTTGAAAAAATGAAGTTTAAGACTCTAGAAGGCTACCAATTTTTATTATTACTCTTCCTCATCAAACCTTTCATTTTTCCAGTTTATTAATAAATAAGACTGACAAAGCTGCTGACAAGCGTAAGACAATGTGCTTTTCCATGTTAACTTAATTTCAGATAAAAACAATCCACAACTCTTTAATAAACCTCTATTTAACACCCCAGGTAATGAATAATTGCCATTAGACTTTAGACATGCTGAGAAGAGTTAAGTCTGATCATTACTACCAGAGACGCTGAACTGAGAGCTCATCGTGAACTTGATGATCCCCTCTGCTGTTCCACAACCACGATTCTGAGGCTAATGAGAGAGTCAGACTAATCAGTCTAGAACCCAGGTCTCTGCCAGGAGGCCTGTGCTTTTGATTACATCCTGAAGTGAGAGTAACACAATGTTTGTATATACATATCTCCTTTTGCCACTCTTTCCTCAATCAAAGAAACCGCTTCCTTCATTCTTAACCCAAGGTCAGTTATTACAGGTCTGTGTTAGTTCTAGCGGACATCAGCCACCGTGCTCTTAGATGCAGAGATGGTTCTCCTGTGATATGATGTAAAGTTGAATCTTCAACCTTTAAAGATGAAATTTAAAGTCCTCAGCTTAGTGTCCTGAACCCACTATGTCAGCTAGAGAGAAATACCCACTTGGTTTTCTCCACAGTATGGGACTCTGATGGAATGTACTCACATTCTGCTCTTTGGGGTTTCTTAAGAGTCGCACCCTAAACAGTGAATGGACACAGCATCAAAGAAAAAAGTAAGCGAGGTAAAGTAGACAATTGGGTTTATGGAAAAGTGTTCCAATAGATAAACTGTTAGTGGTGATTCTCTGTATTGTGAGGATGAATGCAAATATTAAGAAATCTGAGGAAAGCATCAGAGAATGTATTTTACCCAGAAATCAATATTTAGAAAATAACATGTGACTTTGTCCAGCTTTGAAGCCAGCTTTCCTTTCCTAATTACTGATCAATTTGTGGTTAGTATTTTTATAATTGCACCTCTTTTCTAACAGCTCAAACACAAAAGGCTTTTATTATGGAGTAATGTAAATATAATATATACACACATGCACATAGTTTTAAAATATGTTTTTGGAGTGATATAATCTACTACTCCAAGCAAAGTTCTCAAGAAACAAACCAACAGTCTCCAAAGTATTAAATGGTTTTTATTTGGCCCTTTTTCTTTTCACTTGCTATTATTCTCTTCTAAGATTTCTGGGGTTATGCTTTTCTTGGTATACAAACATCTACACTTTCACTTCCTGGTTAAATCTTAACCATTAGAAGAGCCACTTGGAAACAATGGTTAGTGGAAAAACTCTTAATCACTTTAAGGACAAGTAGTCATGCCTTTACAAGGGCTAACCAAGATTCCCTGCACCTATGGCAGCACTGTACCTGTCTTAACACCTCCACTGTCACATACTTCTCCCTCCCTCTATTCCTTTATGAAAGAAGGGATTTTTAAAAAACGTTTCTTAATGGATTCTCTACAGACTGTCATGGGAAGATGACTTCAATATGCTGAGGGAAAAGAGCAAGCGGTGAACATATTTTTTGCAAAAGAAAAATTATATATATATTTAAAACACACAAATACACACTCTACAGTCTGTATGTGCATATTAAAAAGTGTGAAGGACTTCTAAGCAATATGGTGCACTGAGCTAACTAAGAAAGACATACAGAAATGATGGACTTGAAAGCTCTGGAAACCAGTAACAGAAGATGAGGAGACTATTCAGAGGTAGTATTAGAAAATTCACTATTTAGGAGGAGGAGAGAGATCATGAAAAATGTTAAACTTTAAGTATGTGTGTTTAAATTTTTTAAGTAACCATTAAAACTTATTGACAATAGATAATTCCCAAACCCACTGGGGAGAGACGTGGAAGGATTAAAAAAAAACTGGTTAATATTTAAAGGCAAGAAAGAGGAAGAGAGACCAAAAAGCACATCAAAAATAGAAAATACAGAATAAGATGGCAGAAATAAGTCCAAATATGTCAGTAATCATAATAAAAGTTAAATTAGCATAACCTACTTAAAGGTATAACAACAGTAGCAACATTTATTGGGTTTTTATTATGTATCAAGTACTGTTCCTCACATGCTAACTCCCCTAACATGTACTGTCATGTCAGTCTAAGACAGATGCTATTATTAGGAGCAATGAAATGAGGCTAAAAAAGGTCACCATTTAGGAAATGGCAGAGCCACTTAAATCATAGAATTCTGCCTTTTGAGCCTGTACTTTAATAGGCTGGTAGTCTGTTTGAAGTCTTATCTTGTCCATAAACATATGCAATGCTTACATACTAACTGTAATGTTAAGATATAATTTTCAGTCATATTTTCCGTTTTGCTATAGTGTTACTGGTGACATTCACTGAGCTTAATTTACCCGTTGAAGCTAACTACTTTATGATATTGCATAGCTTGGATGTAACACAATTTAATCAACCATCACCCTTCCAATGAAAACTCAAGTTACAGAGCAGGTCCTATGATTGGTGCAGTAGTCTGAGGGCAAAGCTTCCCTGATCTCTCACAAATCTCAAGTCTAGTTTACGCTTCCAAGTAGAGGTCTCTGCATACACTGATTTTTCTGGGAACCACACTCTCATGATTTAGGTACTTTTTCTCCCATTTGAGTAAACCGAGGGTCCGAGAGTTATTAAACATGTTTCCTAAGGTCATACGACTACAAAATGACTGGGTCCGAAGCTGCCGATCTAAATCTCTACTCCGCCTTATGAACCTACACACCCCAGCATGGACAGTTCCCGGGAACACCTAGGCTCAGTCAATAACGACGGATTTAGCTTCACTCCATGAGCCATCTCCTGGGGCCCCAGACTTCGCGGAGTGCTGAGCTCAGGTGTTCGAGATCGGTCCAACACTCCCAAGCACCCTGGACAATCTAGAAAAACTTCCGCATGGGAACTTGACCCTTAAACAGATGCCTGTTGAAAGGAGACACTTTTCTCTCTGAGATGAGGTGAGGCCACACGATTTGGGAGAATCTGGATTTACAAATTTACGGCCAGGACCCACCAGGGGAACCCGAAAATGAAAGAGACATGGCGGGAGGACAATCACAGTTACTGCAACACAACCGGGAAGGATCTAGACGCGACGCGACGCGACTCTCTCACAGCAGCCCTCACTCACTAGAAGTAGGGAAGGGAGGTACTTACCTGCAAACCTCCCAACTTGAGGAAACTTGAAACTCCCTAGGTTCTTGCCTTTCGCTACCACGTGTACAGCTTGCAAAATTCTCTGCCCCCTGAACCACCGCCTCCGATGCTAGAGCCAATCAGGGAACACTGCGTCATCACGGGGCGCCAGGAAAAGGCAAAGGTAATTGCGAAGCGAACACTGGTGATTGGAAGGCGGAGGAACCGCTACCGTTGCCATGGGTAACTGAACAGGATCATTCCGCCTGGGCAAAGCCTCCTGGGAGTGGTGGTTCGGCTGCGCCCCACACCTACCTCCCTTGCGGGCAGAGGAACTACAACTCCCACGGAGACTCGGAAGCAGCCTAGGCAAAGGAGCGGTTGTTTCAGCTTTGGCCTTAGTCCGTGCCTGAACCTCGAAAATGTTGCTGGCGCCCCAAGACAAGTCCTCTCCAGGAAGAGGACGGGGCTGAACCGCTGGAAACAGTTTACAAGGAGGCCAAGTCCCACCAAGGTGATCCATTCCTATCGGGAGCTCGTGGAGAGAGGCGGGGAGGCGGGGACCATCCCTGAGGACAGCTGCAGCGCCACCTGCGCTTCCTTCCTCTTCCCTCAGGGGCATCCTTACCTGGCTGCTCCTAGTCAGGACCGACCCCGTGTCTGTATTGCCCTAATGAAGGGGGCCCTCGGGATTTGGGGGATTGGTTGCCTTACGGCTTTGATGGGCAGCGTCGTGAAAGAACCGTTTCCATCTAACGCTTTTCTTAAAAACCGGAGAATCTTAATAGTACCCATCCCTGTGAACAGAATTCCAGAGCTATTCCTTCACCTCTCTACGCCTGTTTAAGGGGAAGTCCCCGCAAGGTTTCATTTCTTTTTCTTTTTTTTAATGTTTTGCAAGTCATAGGAACCTGTTCTTCATTGGAGGGGTAAGATTTTCACCTTAAATCCTCTACCTCATATCCCTCTCCTTCTAGTTTTACATAAAGTCTGTAAAATGAACTCAGGAATGCAATTCACTTGAAAATCTCTAAATTCAAGCAGCAATCAAAAAATAGATGTTCTTTATATTTGTCACCTTTTTTGATGCCTTAGCATCCAAAGAGATGGAAAACTGAGAACTCCACTGTAAACTTGAAACGTGTAAATGACAAGTGCAAAGTCCCAATGACACGGTGTGTGCTTTTCACAGACTACTTTAAACGTCACAGAAATAAATGTTTTACATGTAAATAAGTGGAAGTGCCAAATGGAAATCTTAGCTTTCAGCTCCAGAGCAGCTTCACAGCTGTTTTCACCCTTAATTTACACCTCCTTAAAAACTATTTTGTAGACATGTGGCCTTTCTGAGGCCAATAGGCAATTGTGCTTGCAGGTTATTCTAAATATACCGGCTAAATAATGCACTGGACATACTCTGTGCTAAGTCACTTCAGTCGTGTCCGACTCTGTGCGACCCCATAGACGGCAGCCACCAGGCTCCCCCGTCCCTGGGGTTCTCCAGGCAAGAACACTGGAGTGGGTTGCCATTTCCTTCTCCAATGCATGAAAGCGAAAGGTGAAAGTGAAGTCGCTCAGTCAGGTCCGACCCAGCGACCCCATGGACTGAAGCCTACCAGGCTCCTCCATCCATGGGATTTTCCAGGCAAGAGTACTGGAGTGGGGTGCCATTGCCTTCTCCGGGACATACTCTAGTTAGTGAATATCTTGCCCCAGGTGCTGGAGGGTGCAGACTGGAGCGTTAAGACTTCGAAACAGCGCCTGCTTCTATTGTGTGGGTTCTATAAAAGACAGGATCCAAAATAGGTTATGACTATAAACTTGATGAAAAGTAAAAACTGGGGACAATTTGGGACCCCAAAAGGAAAGATTTTTGCTGCTAATACTCATTGCTACTGCCTACAGGATAGAAAGGTAAAAACACAATTAAGCTTCTTCCGGCTCAATTGTATTTAAACAGGATCAGCTGTTTCTTTGTTGCAGCAACAAAATTATTCAGCAGTACAGCTGCATAAATTAGTTATTTGTAAGCTGCTTTGAAAGGGAAGTGTTATGTAAGTGAAGATAATATTATACCTTTCCCTCCTCCGTGTTGTCAGTATGCTAGTTTGGACATTCCTTTATTTATTTAAAAACCCACCTGAATTATTAGCAAAACAAATACCTCTCTTTGTTAAATGACTATTGGAGGGAATTCTGCCAACTTCTGAGAGTTACAAAGAGTGAAGAAAGAAGTTGTTCTGCAGATCTGATTTCTAATTTCGATTAATATCTGACTGACCTGGGTAGAAATTTATGTGATTTCTGCTTCATTTTCTGCTCTCTAAAACAGTAGATAATTGGTTATCCCTGACTCCACCCTCCAGTTCTTATTGGACCAAACAGTATCCCTGCTTTAGGTAAATACAGGTTACTCCTGAAAATAGAGACCTAAAGAAAGGCACACACCTTTCTCCAGGCAGATTTACTTTCACGGCACTTGAATAATCTGACTATCAGTGCTTATTTGGGTTTTTATAAGGAATATTATATGCAACATTCCTCTATCTTGGCTCTTAGCCCTGGGGAGCTTTAAAAGAGTACACGTGGGCCCTACCCCAGACCAATTAAATCAGAATGTGGAGCTGAACCTTGGTAAGAGGTGGAAATAGTCAGAAGGTGTTCCAGAAAAGGCTTCATGTTTTTTCTCCTGCTGGCATTCTGTGTTTTTTTTGTTGCTGAACTTCCTAATGAAATGCTTTGGGGACAGACTAAAGAACATTTTCCCACATGCTTTAATTAGAAAGACAGACTAAAATGGCAAAATGATAGATATATTGCTGTGCACTAATATTCTGTATATATTATCTACAGCCTTTGTTTGACCCTGACAATGTGGAACACTGGATTAAGGTAAGGATATTTCATAATTAAGATAATTAAGTGTCACACATAATCATGTGGAATAGGAATACTAATAGGTCTCCATTTTGCTGTATTCATTCCCATGGGACTGTGTGTGTGTGTGTGTGTGTGTGTGTGTGTATATAGTCATAGTTTTATACTCTAATACATTTTCATGACTTTGTTGCTTCTCATAAAAGCATGAATGACAAGATAACATCCCTTTCAAATGCCATGAGGATCATATGAAGAGGTTTAAAGGACAGGGGAGGAGAAGCTTTAGGAGAGGACATTGTGGACTTCCCCAGATAATTGGAAAGAACATACTGCTGTAGCTACATTGACCTGTGAGACCAATTCATTAGGTAAAAACTGTGCATGCGTCACAGGTGAGACTCTTCTAATGATTGGAGCAATCCAAAAATGGAGCGGGCATTCTTGTAAAGAGGTGGATTTTCTCTCACTGGAGGTATTCAAGTGGATTCTAAATGGTCACTCAGTGTTAGGACTATGGAGGAATATATTTGTGCATTTAGTCGGGAGTGGAGGAGCCGATTGGGTTAGATAACCTCTGAGGTCTCTTCTAGGCCTGAGATGTATGTTTCGGTACCAAGTACCATTCAAGTTGAAAGTAAGTAAAACCGCTTCAGGTGCCTCCAAGTGTCAGTTTGGCAACTTGCCATACTCATTATGTTTCAAAATCATGCAGTATTTTCCTGGGAAAATATCCTTCTGCCTGTTAGTATTTTGAAGAGCTGTTACTTACCTAAATTGACAGCCATTATGAGCTTTAGGCTAGATGGAACCTAGGCCCGATATAATCATTGCTAACCATTTTTTCATGGTTAACTATATTTATTAAGTTTTTAATAATTATAAATATTTAACCAGTATTTATTAAGTTCCTACTAAGTACTAGCCCACTGTGTTGGGCGCTGGAGGTAAAGCAGTGCACGGGGCAGGTACAGTTTCTGCCTTTTCAGAGTTTATAGTCTGTGCTATGTGCGTGCTCAGTCACTTCAGTCGTGTCCAGCTCTTTGCAACCCCAAGGACTGTAGGCTGCCAAGCTCCTCTTTCCATGGAATTTTCCAAGAAAGCATAGTGAAATGGCTTGCCATTTCCTACTCCAGGGGATCTTCCTGACCCAGGGATCAAACCCGCGTCTCCTGTATCTCCTGCATTGCAGGCAGATTCCTTACCCCTGCATCACCTGGGAGCTCAGTTTGTAGTTCAGTGGGGGCTAAACTTACTTGAAATTGTTGGGAGGATTAAGGATGTGGTTGAAGTCCCTGGGGTGGGGCACTTGTACAGATGGGGCCAGGGAAGCTTCCTGGCTCCTGCAGAAGGCCTGACTTAGGAGACAGTAAGATGGGTCCACCATGGTGGAGGCTAACCTCAGGGAAGCCCACTCCCAGACTACATCAAGCTCAGTGTTGAAAGTTGCAGTACCAAACCCTTCCTGGGCTTGATTGTGTGTTTAGTTACTGTCTCCTCCAGAGGGGAAGATTTAAGTAAAATAGAAAGATAAAGTTCTGCTCTGTTTGTACCGTTTTCCTCTTTCATGCAATTATCAGCTAACTTCACTTGGTTAGATTTTATCATTCCTCTAAAACTTCTGCAGTAGCTCTTTCTCTATTATGCCCTCAAATCATCCCTTCTTGAAAAAAATCAGTCTTTATTTCATCCTGCAGTCATTTTCTTTTCCAGTGTCTTTGGACTGGACTAGTATACTCTAATTGGAGAAGGCAATGGCACCCCACTCCAGTACTCTTGCCTGGAAAATCCCATGGACGGGGGACCCTGGTAAGCTGCAGTCCATGGGGTCGCTAAGAGTTGGACACGGCTGAGCGACTTCACTTTCACTTTTCACTTTCATGCATTGGAGAAGGAAATGGCAACCCACTCCAGTGTTCTTGCCTGGAGAATCCCAGGGATGGGGGAGCTTGGTGGGCTGCCATCTATGGGATCGCACAGAGTCAAACATGACTGAAGCGACTTAGCAGCAGCAGTAGCAGTATAGTCTAATACAGCCTAGATGCCGTGCTTTTGTGTTCTTATTGTCCTTGTGTCCACAGTTATTTTCCTTCAGTTTCTAGTTCTTACCACTCACAGAAAGCTGTCATAAATGACTTCCTGACTAAATACAGTGGTCTCTTCTTTGTCCTTTTAACTTTTTAAGGTTATCTGATAACTTTTTTATGCTAGAAATTCTCTCCTCCACTGTCTTTTCATGACAGTTTCCTCTGGTTTCTCTTAATACCATTCTGTTCACTTCTCTGTCATCTGTTCCCTAATATTATCCAAACTCTGAGTATACCTTAAACAGTTACAACTCTAGACTAAGACTTCAAAATCCACTTGAGTGGGCCACTCGTTCAAAATGGAAGAGGGGGACATATATGGGAAGGACATGGAATGTGGTGAAGATGGTGAAAGGACTTCCCTCGGGACAGAAAACGAAGATCACTCCGTAGAACTGGAACTTGGCCAAAGCAGGGAACCATTATTTTTTGTGATACCAAGAATTGGTAAATTGATTCAGGCTTGAAGGTTTTCATTGGAGAGGCAAGGAACAAGACATTTGAGGCTTATGTAAGATAGTAGTTGAATATCCACACAGAGTAGGAAAGAGAGGGGACCCTGTAAAGGATTCATAGGTTGGGAGAAGGAATGGGTATTGGTGACTAGAGGGCTTGGTTAGGTGCAACACCACTGTATGGATTAGGAGGAGTCAAAAAAAGGAGATGAATAGGAGGTTGATGGGGAGAGAGGGGGTTATCAGCATTTGATTTGAACAATGGAAAATTTTGTGACATGGTTGAGG
Source organism: Aepyceros melampus (assembly GCA_006408695.1). Taxonomy (NCBI): domain Eukaryota; kingdom Metazoa; phylum Chordata; class Mammalia; order Artiodactyla; family Bovidae; genus Aepyceros; species Aepyceros melampus. The sequence continues at coordinate 188,446 of SJXQ01005209.1, read as the reverse complement.
ATGACCATGTCATTGAGTTGCTAAAATGCAATTGAGGAGAAAGCTGTTGGCATACAAGAGATCAAACAAACTTTGAGGCTGAAATGTTGGTAAGTCATTCATTCTCAGGGACATTAAAGTCACTTAGAATCAGGCAGATGCTTGGTAGAAATATGAATCTTGGTGCTGGTCACTCAAATGCAACAGTTCATCTCAACTAGCAATTCGTCTTTATCCTGATTTGATAGAATGACTCATCTTCTTACTCCAGTGTATTTGGCTACTTTGAGCTTTCTAGACATTTCCACTGTGTTAGTTCTCTACTCTTGGAACCTTCAGTATATTCTGCATGCTGTCATATAAGTAAGTGTTAGTTGCTCAGTCGTGTCTGACTTTTTGCGACCCTATGGACTATAGCCCACCAGGCTCCTCTGTCCATGGAATTTATCAGGCAAGAATATTGGAGTGGATTGCCATTTGCTTCTCCAGGGGATCTTCCCAATCCTGGGATAGAAATCAGGTCTCCTACATTGCAGACATATTCTTTACCATCTGAGTCAGCAAGGAAGAGGCAGTAAATTCTAGAGGGGCCTCTATCAATCTCTCTGGAATATCAATCTCCCTGCAACAGCCCTTTTACTCTTATACTGCATGACTCCTGTCACACCAGTCTCCTTCCCCTCTATCAGGTGAGTCTTCCTTTTGCTTTTTTTAATGATGATCCCCAGCTCGGAATACCCTCTCTCTAGGAGGCCAGTCCACATCTTTCCCTTAAATCTCAGCTTGAGACACCTCTCTCAGTGAACAACTGCCCCTCACTCCCCTTACCCTCATAATCCTATCTTCTATACTCCTTTCCTTGTAGTTATGTTGGCATTCATACACACAGGTACAGTGCAAGCATTTACTTGTATGCAGAGTGATTAAGTGGACATGAGTTTGAGCAGGCTCCAGGAGATGGTGAAGGACAGGGAAGCCTGGCATGCTGTAGTCCCTGGGGTTGCAAAGAGTCAGACATGACTTAGCAACTGAACTACAACAACAGCAACAGTGATTAAGAAAGAATTGGGCACTTTCAAAAAATACATTACTCAGAAAACTATTATGTATGGACATGCAGTTTGCACATGGGAATTTGTCAAGAAACTCGTGTATGTATCTGCCAGCCTTGAGGAAATGAAGGAGTGCATTATCAAGCTGCCATTTCTGCATCAGTGGCAACAGGCTACACAGGGTCTGTAGTGGGTAATGTAATCAGTGTGTGCCGTGGGACATAAGGAACACATGTTAAACATTTATATGATCACAGGACTCACTGAGACAGTTCCTTTACAAATTATATCCTCATAACATAGTCAATGAGTAAGAAACTTTTGAAGATGTTCAGTTGTTTTAATTACCTTGTATTGCTTTAAGACTGTTCTTAAGTTGTTTATTGCACATATGGCACTTGTAACCAAAACTAAAGTGAACTCTTTGGGAACAGAAGCTTTTAGTTTTGTTTCCGCCTTAATGTCCACAGCCCTGGGAACAAAGTTAGTCTTTAATCAACTTGTTTAAAGAATAAGTTGCTAAATAGACACATGAGACCTCTCCAGACTCTTATGTATTTAAATTGAAAAAAAAATGGTAAGGATATAATGTTTTAAAACAAGGAATTACAGAGATTATTTCTAATCCTTACTATCATCTAGCATTTTTTTCCCCAAATCTTCATTTTAAGTGATAGCCCAAACATTTTCTTTGTTAGAGCCAAGCACACATTTCTCTTTACTCCCTGGCTTGTCAGTACCAGACTCTGCCCTTCTTTAGTATCAAAATCAGTCTTCCTTCTCCTGTCTCCAAGCTCTTTCTTCTAAGAATCTGCACAGATTCCAACTCAGGTGAGATGATGTGTCATGGAAAGTTATTTCTTTCACCACAGCCTGAAGAACTACATCTACAACCCTGTTTCTGTTCTTTATATTTAGTTTGTGGATATTGGTTTTAAAAAATTAGAGTTGATCTATTTATTTGTACATTATTTATAAATATATGTGTCTATGTATGTATACACATGCAAACACATACAGCATATGTGAAATTCATCTCTCTGCCTTAGAATTTAAGGACCTTAAAAGGAAGGACTAGGTACCAAGCATATCGTGACCCTTAAGTAAAGGATATATAACAACAACATTGACTTGGGCATGTTGGAGGCTCTGAAAGAGAACACATCTCTCCAGAGTGACCTCATGAAGGTCAAGGGTACTTTCTTGACTCTCTCTCTGGTTAGACCATTTTTATTCTGATTTCATATTTTGTCCCATATGTTCTGTTTTGACCTCTTTTTCGAGTTACCTTGATGTTTCAACTTTATTCCTCTGCTTCTAATTCAGACTTAGCATATGAAATCCTTAAAAATTTAAAAGATCCAGCCCATGACAAGTTTTGAGCATGCAGGTAAACCAAAATGTCAAGAGTTTGCCCACCTCTGCCAACCCCTTCCCCATTCTTGTGAATTTGGCCATGTTTTTACTAGATTTTCACTGTTGAGTTAACATTCTGAATTACTACAGTTCAGTGACCCTTTATCCCAATTTTATTAGTTTACCTGATAGGTAATGGGAAGTTTGCTTCAGGGGTAGGAATCTGAAGTATAGCTACCTGCTTCCGGTTCACATTCATATGCAAGTACTAGTGGCATGGAAGCTATTAGTAGTAAGCTATTGCATATTTTTTAAATATCCAGGTATCAGGATCACATGACTAATGCTCTAAACAAAAGTCATCTAAAGCTTAAACACCCTTTTGTTCAAATATTAACATTATGAGCACCTGTTAAAACTTGGTAAAATGCTACAATTAATTTCATGCTTAATGAGTGAAATTATTTGAGTTGGATACTTAAACTTCAAAGTATCTTTTAAAATGGAAAAAAGAAAGTATCTTGGTAGTTGGTGAAATCAGAATCTTGAATAGGAGAGAAATCTTCTAACCCTGAAGAAAGTTGTCATCTTGGTGGATTTTTTTTTTTTTCTTTTAAAGAGAGTGGAGAAAGCTTCAGAATTTGCAGTTTCTCAAGTATTTTCTGCTGGAAATTCAAATTTATCCAGAAGGCTTTGGGGCCAACTTGTAGATTTGGAAATACCTGAGCAAACAGAAGATCATGAAGAAGTCTACGCAGAAGGTAAGAGAATACATTGGAAGTACAACTTACTAAAGCATAACTCATAATGAATTTCAGAGTACAGAACAAAAGTATTTCTTTCTCTTGTTCTTAATTTTTGTTTTCTTCTACTTTCCTAAAGCTAATTTACTCTGGAATTACTTCCAGTATTTCAAGTAAGGTTATATTTAAGTCCTGTTCTGTCTCTTGAAATAGAACCACGTCTAGAGGCAGTTTTGACATAACAGAATTATCTAGTAAGTGTAAGATACTGATCTTGTTCCAAGGGCAGCTTGTTAACTTGATCTGGTACAATCCAGATAATTTGATCACAAGTTTATAAATTAGCTTTGTTCCTTAGGAAAGGAGAAAGTGGTTCAGTTCAGTTCAGTTCAGTCGCTCAGTCGTGTCCAACTCTCTGTGACCCCATGAATCGCAGTACGCCAGGCCTCCCTGTCCATCACCAACTCCCAGAGTTCACTCAGACTCACGTCCATTGAGTCCGTGATGCCATCCAGCCATCTCATCCTTGGTCGTCCCCTTCTCCTCCTGCCCCCAATCCTCCCAGCATCAGGGTCTTTTCCAATGAGTCAGTTCTTCGCATAAGGTGGCCAAAGTACTAGAGCTTCAGTTTTAGCATCATTCCTTCCAAAGAAGTCCCAGGGTTGATCTCCTTCAGAATGGACTGGTTGGATCTCCTTGCAGTCCAACGGACTCTCAAGAGTCTTCTCCAACACCACAGTTCAAAAGCATCATTTCTTCTGCGCTCAGCCTTCTTCACAGTCCAACTCTCACATCCATACATGACCACAGGAAAAGCCATAGCCTTGACTAGACGGACCTTAGTCGGCAAAGTAATGTCTCTGCTTTTGAATATACTATCTAGGTTGGTCATAACTTTTCTTCCAAGGAGTAAGCGCCTTTTAATTTCATGGCTGCAGTCTGTGATGCCATCCAGCCATCTCATCCTCGGTCGTCCCTTTCTCCTCCTGCCCCCAATCCCTCCCAGCATCAGGGTCTTTTCCAATGAGTCAACTCTTCGCATAAGGTGCCCAAAGTACTGGAGCTTCAGTTTTAGCATCATTCCTTCCAAAGAAATCCCAGGGTTGATCTCCTTCAGAATGGACTGGTTTGGATCTCCTTGCGTCCAAGGGACTCTCAAGAGTCTTCTCCAACACCACAGTTCAAAAGCATCAATTCTTCTGCGCTCAGCCTTCTTCACAGTCCAACTCTCACATCCATACATGACCACAGGAAAAACCATAGCCTTGACTAGACGGACCTTAGTTGGCAAAGTAATGTCTCTGCTTTTGAATATACTATCTAGGTTGGTCATAACTTTTCTTCCAAGGAGTAAGCGCCTTTTAATTTCATGGCTGCAGTCACCATCTGCAGTGATTTTGGAGCCCAAAAAAACAAAGTCTGACACTGTTTCTACTGTTTCCCCATCTATTTCCCATGAAGTGATGGGGCCAGATGCCATGATCTTCGTTTTCTGAATGTTCTGGAATCAGTATTGTAGTTACTGATGCCCTAGGGAACTCCAGTGTTTGAGATGAAGAGATCAAGAGGGACAGGCAAAGAAGACTGGAAAGGAGAGGCCCTTGAGGTAGGAGGAAAGTTGGAGTGCCATATCCTGCAAGCCAGTTTTCATTTGAATTATTTATGTCTCCAGTTCTTCAGATTATTTCTTCATTTATTCAACATATACATTAAATTGTTACTCTGTGCCAGGTGCTGTTTTAGCCTTTGGAAGAGCAAGTTATGAACCAGGGGTGAAGTTCTTGCTTTCATGGAGTGTGCATTCTAGAGTGGGAATAAAGAAAATGAAAAACAAAAGGTCAGATAGTGATAAGTCATCCGAGTTTGGACCTAAATAACAAGAAAGCCACGAGAGCTGTGATGGTGGAAGAGCATCCCAGGCATTGGGAAAGGTCACATTAAGAGTTAAAGTACAGGCTTGGTGTGCTTGAGGGACTGAAGGAAGACCAGTGTTGCTGGAGCTTCCCAATGGAGAAAGCTTGCAAAAGGGCCTTCTAGGCCTGGGGAAAGAATTCAGAGTTTATACTGAGTATGAGCAGATATCATTGAAGAATTTTATTTTTTATTGGTTATTATTTTAACATCCTTGAAGGGATTTAAGCAGAGGTACAGTAGGACATTTTCCAATATATGAAGACTGAATTACAAGGCGGGAAAAAGGAGACTAGTGAGAGACCATTACTGTGGTCTGCATGTGGTCTAACGGCACTTGGTGTTGGGTAGTTGGTGGTACTGGAGATGGCGAAAGGAGATTTATTCAGAAATTGGCAAAGCTATGTCTTACCCTACCCATTCTCCCACCCTACCAATAGAAATACACAATATACTTTAGTCACTCAAGATTTCCAAGAAGTCCTGCAATTAAAAAAAAAAAAAAAGTTTACTTACCCCATTTCCCAGCTTCTGAGACCTGGACTTTTTTATCTTGAAATACATATTAATATCCTGAGAAACTTTAGAGACTATTAGTGGATGAATAAAACATTGTTTTCAAAGGTTTATATCCTTTTTTTCCCTTCTCATCAACCGTCTGTTAATGTTCAGTAAGAACTAGTGATCTGGGGAACACACTTTGAGAAACTCTACTTTAGGGGGTGCTTCAAGCCTCTGATCCAACGTGAAGTGTTCCTGCAGTTGAACCCTCCAAGGGCCTCCTTCTCTTTCATTGTCTTTTTTGAGCACTTCATTGTAAATCTCTTCTTACTAATGAATGGCATTTCAGTTCAGTTCAGTCGCTCAGTCGTGTCCAACTCTTTGTGACCCCATGAATCGCAGCACGCCAGGCCTCCCTGTGCATCACCAACTCCCGGAGTTCACTCAGACTCACGTCCATTGAGTCCGTGATGCCATCCAGCCATCTCATCCTCGGTCATCCCCTTCTCCTCCTGCCCCCAATCCCTCCCAGCATCAGAGTCTTTTCCAATGGGTCAACTCTTAGCATGAGGTGGCCAAAGTGCTTCAGCTTCAGCATCATTCCTTCCAAAGAAATCCCAGGGTTGATCTCCTTCAGAATGGACTGGTTGGATCTCCTTGCAGTCCAAGGGACTCTCAAGAGTCTTCTCCAACACCACAGTTCAAAAGCATCAATTCTTCGGCGCTCAGCCTTCTTCACAGTCCAACTCTCACATCCATACATGACCACAGGAAGAACCATAGCCTTGACTAGACGGACCTTAGTCGGCAAAGTAATGTCTCTGCTTTTGAATATATTATCTAGGTTGCTCATAACTTTTCTTCCAAGGAGTAAGCGTCTTTTAATTTCATGGCTGCAGTCACCATCTGCAGTGATTTTGGAGCCCCCCAAAAATAAAGTCTGACACTGTTTCTACTATTTCCCCATCTATTTCCCATGAAGTATAGATGCAAATTATTTTACACATAAATTGTTATATATATAAATATTCTGAACTGTTATAAATGGGGTTACTCAAATATCTGCTCCATTTCTCTACTTTCCTCTGAAAGCCAGTAGTGTCTGTTGCTAGTATACTTTATACACTTAGTTTCTACCACTTTGATTCCTTTTTTTCTACTTTACATTTCATGCCTTCCTATCTATGCTAAATGTCTTTTAGCATCATTTAATATTTGGAAGCACTCCACTCCCTTAGAGATGTGCAATAATAATAATAACCATGATGAAGAATGCTAAAATAGACATTTTTCTTCTTTGAAAATCCCCATACCAGCTGTATGGTAATGATGATAATGAAGTTAATGCCAAATTTTCTCTCATGCCCCTACATTTAAGATTTTCTGGATATCACTAAGAAGGAAATGCAAATGGAAGTTGGCTTCCAGAATATCACACTCCAGTTTTTCTCCTCCCTCAATGTGGGTCTCTCCTTCCTAGTTGACTTGCCTGGTTCTGCCTTAGCTCTTCAACCCCTAGAAGCCAGAGTTCCTCGGGGCTTAGTCTTTGCACCAGTTCTCTATCCACCTTCCTCCTTTGGCGATCTCATCCTCTTCTGTCTTTACATAGTACTGTATGCTGACAACACTTGCGTTTATTTCTTCAGCTTGCTTCTATCCCTTGCAACCCAGATAATATAACCAACACCTCCTTGAATCCTTATTTGAATATCTCATAAGCATCTCAAACCTAACTTATCTAAAGCCGAATTCCTCATCTTCCATGCAGATCTGCTGCTCCCTATTTGTTTCCTGTCTCAGTAAATGAAATCTCCATCCTGTAGTTGCTTAGGCCAAAAAATGTATAGGTTTCTTTCTCTCACATCCCATATCCAGTCCATCAGCAAATCATGTCAGCTTCACCTCAAAACATTATTTTCTAGAATCTGAGCATGTTTAATACTACCAGTTCAGGTCTAGGCACCATCACCTCTCTCGTGGATATTTGTATCCCAGCTGGTATCTCCTGCTTCTGTGCATGTCCCCCTACAGTCTGTTGTAACCTAGTAGTCAGAGTGATGCTCTTAAAATATGTTACCTCTTTGCTTAAAAACCTTCTGTGGCTTCCCATTACATACAGAGTAAAAGCCCAAGACGTAGAAACAAAGCGTTTCCAGCCTCAGCACTGTGGATACTTTGGGCCAGATAGTTTTTGTGTTGGGGGCTATACTGTGGACTGTGGGGTGTTAATTGGCATTCCTGGCCTCCCCCAGTTGTCAGTTCAGTCGCTTAGTCGTGTCCGACTCTTTGCGACCCCGTGGACTGCAGCACGCCAGGCCTCCCTGTCCTTCACCAACTCCCAGTGTTTACTCAAACTCATGCTCATGAGTTGGTGATGCCATCCAACCATCTCAACATCTGTCGTCCCCTTCTGCTCCCACCTTCAATCTTTCCCAGCATCAGGGTCTTTTCAAATGAGTCAGTTTTTCGCATCAGGTGGCCAAAGTATTGGAGTTTCAGCTTCAGCATCAGCCCTTCCAACGAATATTCAGGACTGATTTTCTTTAGGATGGACTGGTTGGCTCTCTTTGCAGTCCAAGGGACTCTCAAGAGTCTACTTCAACACCACAGTTCAAGAGCGTCAATTGTTTGGTCTCAGCTTTCTTTATAGTCCAACTCTCACATCCATACATGACCACTAGAAAAACCATAGCCTTGACTAGACCGATCTTTGTTGGCAAAGTAATGTCTCTGCTTTTTAATATGCTGTCTAGATTGGTCATAACTTTTATTCCAAGGAGCAAGCGTCTTTTTATTTCATGGCTGCTGTCACCATCTGCAGTGATTTTGGAGCCCAAGAAAATAAAGTCTGTTACTGTTTCCACTGTTTCCCATCTATTTGCCATGAAGTGATGGGACCAGATGCCATGATCTTAGTTTTCTGACTTTTGAGTTTTAAGCCAACTTTTTTACTTTCCTCTTTCACTTTCATCAAGAGGCTCTCTAGTTCTTTTTCACTTTCTGCCGCAAGGGTGGTGTTGTCTGCATATCTGAGGTTATTGATATTTCTCCTGGCCATCTTGATTCCAGCTTGTGCTTCATCCGTTTCTCATGATGTACTCTGCATATAAGTTGTTAGAAGCAAAAATGGCTCCAGTCACTGCCAGATATCCACAGGGAGGCAAGTTCACCCCACATCTAGAACCATTGCTCCAACCCTGATCCCTGCAATACTTCTTCCACCTCATCTCCAGCAACCCTCACTTCACTCATTCCTCCAGCCACTCCACCTTCATGCTGTGTTTCCAGTACGCTAAACACTCTCCAGCCTTAGGGACTTTGCACTGTTTTTTTCTCTGCGTGGAATCATGTTCCCTTATATAGCCATATGGCTCACTCTCTCACCTCCTTCCCTTCTTTGCTCAAATGTCTTCCCAGTGAGGCCTCCTTTGACCACCCAATTAATTTAAAACTATCAACACCCGCCTTCCATTTCTTGCACACCATTTCTCCTTCTCCTGCTCTGTCTTTCTGACTTACTTGTTCTTTGTCTCTCTTCCCCAGTTAGAATGTAAGATTCAAGGTGATAGGTTTCATTTTTCCTCTTTTGTTCATGGCTATACTCCCAGTATCTAGAGCAGTACTTGACACATGATAGTGCTCAAGAAACATTTATGAATGAATGAAGATAGCAAATGAAGAAAGTCTCTGAAGTAACTGAAATATTAAAAAGATGTTTTTGTCTTATTGATAGCTCAGGAATTGGTCAATGACTGGTTAGACACCAAACTTAAGCAAGAACTAGCAAGTGATGGGGACAGTGATGCTGAAGAGCCTATGTCCAGTATCCCTCCTGTGCCAGAAGCCAGTGAACATTTGAAATATGACAGGTTTGATGGTAAGAACTTATCTGATTGTTCTAAGCTTTAACATCAATGATGGTTCTAAGAAATCTTTTTAATTGTTCTGAATAATAAATAATATGTTTTTTAACTTTTCTGTGTTTTGCTTAGTTTTGTAATTGACTAAGTTTTCTTGATTCACTTTAAATTACTTATCTATAGGTCAGTAAATTCATGGTGATTTTTAAAAATTAAAATATTATATTATTTGTAATTCGTCTTATGATTGGGCTTCCCTTGTAGCTCAGTTGGTAAAGAATCTGCCTGCAATGCAGGAGACCTGGGTTCAATTCATGGGTTGGGAAGATCTCCTGGCAAAGGAAATGGCAGCCCACTCCAGTATTCTTGCCTGGAGAATCTCATGGACAGAGGAGCCTGGCGGGCTACAGTCCGTGGCATTGCAAGAGTCAGACACAACTCAGTGACTAAACCACAGTGATTATAACAGCAATTAATGCTGATTAAGAATGCCCCTTTCCATTGGATGACCATTTACTCTGATGGCTGTTTCAATGTTTTACCATATTTAAACACTGACACACCATTTTGTATTTACAAAATGTTTCAAATATCTTTATAAGGGAGGTTATTACTTGTATACAGGGCTAGTGTCAGAGAAGATAAATAGCTAACTTGTGAGAATTCCTCAGTTGTACTCCAAGAGTCTACGATTTTTTCTCTAAGCATAAGGGTAGGCATAGTGATGCTGGTGGCAGCTCCCCTTGCGTGACTCAGGCACCCCTGGTGAACTCATCTTGCAGCATTTCCCTTGTTTAGGACTCTACAGTCACAAAGTATGAGCTCTTAAAGTTAAGGGACTCCTCAAGATCACCTAATCTGATTTACTCTCTTCACCCTCTTAGAGGTTCTTCCAAAGTGTCCCTTATATGGGATAATATAATCTCTGCCTAAACACTTCCAGGATAGAGGGCCTGCACTCTGGGAAGAGCCCATTCAGCTGTTGTGAGGCTCTAATCTTCATAAATTCTTTCTTTTTTAGGAAAAATTAGGATCTTGTCCTCATCTTTTACCCTTTAGTGCAACAGCAAATATTGATATCATTTTCTCTTTCTCTCAAGAAGAGTCTTCTCTTTTTTTGTGGGAGTTGTAATCATATCTGAACCTTCATATAGGTCAGTGTTCCTAAACTGAATAGCACCAGTACTTTCAGAAGTTCTTTGTATCACATTGTTTCAGATATACTGATTGCCACCTACAGATATTTTTCTAGTTTAGTGATGTTGTTATTAGAGTGAAGCATTTCAGTACTTAGTATTTATTCTGAAGTGTGTCTGAAACATAATGAAACTGTTACTTTCATATGGTTCTAATAGATCTAGTTATATCTCTACTCAGATTTGTTATTACCTTCTAGTATTGTACCAGACCTCACTCATTTTATGCTTGTAGTGTAACTTTTTTGGGGGATCAAAGCACCGAACAAAAATATTACCTAGCCATTAAAAAAGAATGTTTATCAAAATTATTAACTAACATATGATTATCTCAATAGGTAAAGAAAAAATACTTGACCAAATCAATTCCTGATTAAAACTCAGCAATCTAGTAATAAAAGGTAAATTCTTCAACCTGACAAAAGGCATTTATACACATGACACATATAGAAAACAAATACCAAAATGACGAACATAAATCCTGCCTTATCAAAAATTGTATTACATATAAATGGGTTAAACATTCCAATCAAATGATGTAGACTGACAGAGTGAACTTATAATTATGACCTTACTATATGCTGTTTGAAGAGACACGAATAGAGTCAAAGACACAAACAGGTTGAAAGTAAAAGGATGGAAAAGATGTACTATGCAAACAATAACCATAAAGGAGTGACAGTAGCTTACTAATCTCAGAAAAAATAAGCTCAAGATAAAAAATTGTTACTCAGGACAAGGAAGGGCATTCTATGGTCATAAAAGGGTCAATCCATCAAGAAAACGTAACAAGGATGAACATATATATGCCTAAAAAAAGAGCCCCAAAGTAAGTGAAGCACAAACTGACAAAATTAAAGGGAGAAATAGATCATTTAGAAATAACACTTGGTGACTTTAGTACCCCATTTTTGATAATGCATAGAATTAAATAGAACATCAGCAAGAAAAATATTCAGAATCACTAGGCATTAGGAAAAAGCAAATTAAAATTACAATCAGTGCTCGCTTCGGCATCACATATACTAAAAAATTGGAACGATACAGAGAAGATTAGCATGGCCCCTGCGCAAGGATGATACGCAAATTCGTGAAGCGTTCCATATTTAAAAAAATAAAATAAAATTACAATCAATAAACACTATGAAACTATTAAAATGGCTTAATTAAAAAACTGATCATACCAAGTCTTGGTAGGGATGTGGAGAAACTGGAGCACTCCTATACTGCTGGTGAGAATGAGAAATTGTATAACCACTTTGGAAAACGGTTTGACAATTTTTTAAAAAGTTAAGCATGTACTTATCGTATGATCCAACCATTCCACTCCTAGGCATTTTTCTCAAGAGAAAAGAAACCATATATTTGTAAGAAGACTTGTACACAAATGTTAATAACAACTTTATTTGTAATAGGCAAAATCTGAAAACAAGCCAAATGTCTACTCCAGATGAGAAAAATGAATTAATTGTGGTATATCCATACAGTGGAATACTAGTCAGCAGTAAAAAGGGATACACTATTGATACAACAACATGAATGAACCTCAGAATAATTATACTGAGTTTAAAAAAGCATGACCAAAAAGAATACATAGTATATAATTTAATTGATACCAAATTCTAGAAAACATAAACTAATCTTTTGGCAGAAAGCAGGGCTGGGTTATCTTTGGGATACGGCAAAAAGCATGGGAAGAACTTAGAGGAAGAGATTGCAGATCAGCATGAGGACCCTTTTACAGCTGACAGACAAATTCATTATCTTGATTGTAATGATGTTTACTGGTATGTATATATATCAAACTTACTGTAGACTTTAAATATTTATAAGTTTATTGTATGTTAGTTATACCACAGTAAAGCCTTTTTTACAAAGAGCACTGGAGTTGTCAAGGATGTTTAAATCCTTGTAATACAAATGTAAAAGTAGTATCTTTTAAATTTGGCAGCAAGGAAGTTAGTGACTTGGGTGAAGGCAGTTCCTCATGAGCGGAGGTTTTTTCCTCTTAGTTGAAGGTAGTTGATGAGGGTTGTACTCATCCAATTGGCATTATCAGTTACTATTTATTGAACTCACAGCTTTGTATTTTTATTGTACCAGGATTATTTATATAAATATGGAAATTATACTAAAATTAAATTTTAAAAAATTCTTTTGATTTTCCCTTTTTTGTTGTTGTTCTCTTTCCCCCAGATTTATGTGGTTATTTGGAGGAAGAAGATGAAAGTACCACTGTTCAAAAATTCATAGACCATCTGCTCCATAAAGACGTGGTGGATTCTGGGATATTGGAAGATCTTGGAATGAATGAAAACCAAGGCAAGAAGTGGCAGAAGGATCCTCGTCTTACCATGGAGATGAGACATAAGCAGGTGGGAGGGAAAAGCAAAATTAAAATGGATAACAGGAAGCAATCTTGGTGTAACACATTTAATAAGCTTAAATAAAGACTTAGGCTTTATTGTGAAAAAGGGTGCCATCTGTGGTTTGGTTAGAAAGAATAAAAATAAAATATAAGAACTTCAGAAGAAAAATAATGCTCATAAACTGAGGATAGGAAACAATTTAAGAAAACCGAAAAGAGGAATAATTGATTTTGACCAAGGGAGTGGTGAGCTAAGCTTTATTAGTTTGGATGTGGTATTTCCTATTATAAATATGTAGATTGGGTTTTGCTTGAATTTTTTTTTGAATTGCAGTGTCAAGATATTAATATCACGAATATTCTGGTGAATGTTATAATGATAATTTTTTTCTAGACAGTGGAAAAATTTACTCATTTTGTGATTATAATTTGAAAGGGAGGACAGAGCTGAATTAAATCTAGTTCATCTGTTTTGAATTAGAAAGGCATATGGGAACTTTCTTTTCTCCAAAGGGAATAGTAGGTTATAGGAAAAAGATTCATCTCAACACTTTGTAGAGGAGCTTCAGGAAGTCAGAATGACCAAGTCTTTTCCACAGGTCCAGAACCAAGACCAGACTAGAATTAATGTCTATATGTGTGTATGCTGTCTTTTTGTAATACTGAATTTCTGATTACTTTAAACCATAAGTTATGCTGAAGTAGCACTAAGGATGTTAGAGAAACTGGGGTAGAAGTATGAGCCTGGTTTGGATTTATGATGAAAGATGGATTAGCTAGAAGTCTTATTACAACTGGAGAATAAGATAAGGGTAAAGTTAAGTGAAACAGGAAGGAAAGGATCACTCTTTAATTCATTAATTCATAGCTAGTTAAGCCTCTAAATAATTAATGAATTTGAAAAAAAAATTGTGCTTATTCAGAAACGTTTGTGAAGTTCATGATTTTGATTTCCAAATATGATCCAGAATCACTGATAAATTTAAATAAAGGTAGAATTGAATAAAAGGTCATGATGTTTCTGAAGTCAGTAAATCACTGTTCTAGCCTTTACAAAATAACCTATCAAAAATACCCTTATCCTTTATTAAATTATAATTAGCGTACAGACAAAGCCTAAATAAATAACAGTAATGTACACCTTGGAAGATCTTACGGATAGGAAATCATTACTAAACAAGAATCCAGACCTTGTCATGCAACCCATTTGATTTCAACTTTTTCATGGTGCAGATAATTCCCAAATTGTCTGGGGCTGTCTTTCCTGACTTCATTTAAAACTTTGTATTGGCCATTACCAAGTAAACAAATGAACTTCCCCTCTTTTTCTGATAAACAGTGGGTTCTGGGCTGGCATGTTTCAAAGTAGTTGTATTCTGAACTTCAAAATGTATTCTTAGGTTTTGCATATCCCTTTCTACTTGAAAGGCTGCATCTCAACCTTGATGTATTCTCTTGAAGGTAAAAGAAAATCGCTTAAGACGTGAGAAAGAACTGGAGCGCCAGAGAATTGAAAAGACCCTGAAGAAATCGGCCTTCTTAGAGGCTCAGTATCTGGTGCAAGAAGAGAAGAAAAGGAAGGCTCTAGAGGCCAAGAGAGAGGAGGAGGAGATTCAAAGGGAGATGGTAAAGCTGCGGAGGGAGATAATTGAGAGGCGACGCACAGTGGAAGAAGCATGGAAAATGTAAGCCAGCCATGATAAGCAGTGTGAAGTTTTTTTGTTTAAGCAGTCATTTTGGAAGTACTCTAAAGATTCTTCAAAACCAACAATACAATAACAAGACACAAAAGAAAAATCATCCACTATTCCATCATCTTAACAAGTTAGCTATTTTCATTTTTCCGTGTTTCCTCTTTGTCTTGGTTCCTTTAGGTACTTAATTGCAATCATAAAATACATTTAATTTGTCTTTCTGCTTATAATTACCATATTGCCTGGAGTCCTAAGGTCTGTATTTTACTCCATCGGGTTTCTATTCAGTTCAGTTCAGTTCAGTCGCTCAGTCGTGTCCGACTCTTTGCGACCCCATGAATCGCAGCACGCCAGGCCTCCAGTTTATGTAATGACCTCCACTCCTCATACTGGTAAGCATTTCAACTAATTTCAGATTTTTCACTAGTACGTAGTTCAGTGAGCATCCTTAAGCATAGAGTGTTTTCATTCTTTTGAATTATGTTCTTAGGTGTGTAATTACTGAGTTAAATGGTGTAGACTTTTATGACTCTTAAAACATTGCCTAATTCATTTCCCAATGGGTTGTACTTATTTACAAGATTGCTGGCAGTGGGCTGCACTCAGCATTGAGGGAGGTCATCACTTTCAATATTTTTACACTTCTGTTGGTGATGGACAGGGAGACCTGCGTGCTGCAATTCATGGGGTCGCAAAGAGTCGGACACGACTGAGCAACTGAACTGAACCAAACTGAACTGAATAGGTGTCTTGTTGGTTAGTTTGCATCTGTGTACCTGAATGTTTTTAAGGTTGAAAATGTTTCCTTATGCACATTTACTAATTTTGTCTCATTCTGTTGTGAATTGCTTCAGTGTCCCATCTTCAGATAATCATACAAAGAGTCACCATGACCTTACTGCCACTGATAAAAAAAAAAAATCTGACAAAAGAGGGAAATCAAAATAGTCCTCACAGGATGTAGTACTGTTGTGGGTCTTCAGGCAGAGAATAAGCTTCATAAGTGAAATTACTAACGTATTTATTCTGAGAAACAGCACTGATGCATAAGCTGCAGAAGCCTAAGGACAACGTGCCCGAAGTGCCTGAATACTCAAACTGAGAGGCCAGGAAGACCTATTAGATAATCCCTTCCACCCCCATCCGCCTATGCAGCTTTTCTCCCTGTGTTCCTGATTGCTCTCATCCCACCCAATTTAAAACAGCTCAGCAGTGGACGTGCGTTTCATCCTTTCAAGTGCCAGGCTCAGGCCTCCTCCAGATGCCCTTCCTTTTAGAAAGCAATCACCAGTGTTTTAGTGAGTTCTTGCTAAGGTCAGCCTTGCTCTTCAGATTGCTCTCAAGCCCTGACAAATCTAGGCTGACCTAAAATAAATTGTGAAAACAGCATTTGATGGTAGCCAGAAGCTCTGCTCACGGTGGGCACTCCACAGACGTTCACTCACCAGACATTTCTCTTAAAAGTTAAAAGCTTATCCGTGTGTACAATGAGACAGGGAACATGCAGTCCTTCTAGGTGGACAAACTGATTTAAATGTTCCAGAAAGCAGTTTGGCAATAAACTATAAGAGCCATGAAAAATGTTATTATCACTTGACCTGGAAATTCCAGTCCTAGGAAAACTACCCTAAATTAATAATCAGAAATCCAAACATTTATACACAAAGATAGTGAAAATAACATTATCTATATAATAAATATTGGAGAAATTAACAAATACTAGCTGTACAATGAAACAGCACTGACAGGTTATCAGTGTTTTTTCTGGTTAGAAATATATAAGGCAAACATGCTGATCACTACACTCTGGAAATGTTGCGTGGGTAAAAATACGGATGTCCTTTATACTTCTCCAGTTTTTCACAGCGAGCAGATACTGCTTTCATAACAGATACATATTTTGATGTTTTTCAAAAATTAGATCCATGGTATTAATATTGGAACTGTATTTCTTTTAATGCCCACTGTGATCTGCCTGTAACTAATATAACACTGTTATGGCGTTAGTAAGTTGGGAAAGTCAGTAAAATGTTATTGTTGGTAGGGCTTTTTAATTTATTTGTAAAGTAGCCTAAATCTGCTCCATTGAATAGTTTCAAAAGTGTCTTCTCTAACAGGTTTATTAATTACGAAGGGAAAAATAGCAACTTTACACTGGAAAATCTACCTTAACCAAGTGATGGGTCATATCCTCATTAATAAGATATAACTTTGTGTGCTCCCATAGAATATATGATAATTAATGAATAAATATCTTTAGATTATTCTGGCATCCCTCTCTCAATTTGAGTTTCCATAACTGTACAGCGAAATTCAGAAAGACTAGGCGACTCTCCAGAGTTTTCACAGCTGGTTGTGGCAGAGCCCATGAATCCTGATTCCTCTCAGATGCTATCTCTACTGCTGCTGCTGCTGAGTCACTTCAGTCGTGTCCGACTCTGTGCGACCCCATAGACGGCAGCCCACCAGGCTTCCCTGTCCCTGGGATTCTCCAGGCAAGAACACTGGAGTAAGGGTTGCCATTTCCTTCTCCAATGCATGAAAGTGAAAAGTGAAAGTGAAGTCGCTCAGTCTTATCTGACTCTTCCCTACCCTATGGACTGCAGCCTACCAGGCTCCTCTGTCCATGGGATTTTCCAGGCAAGAGTACTGGAGTGAGTTGGCTACATCACTGATAAAATGTATACCTTATACACTTACACATACCTGTACACTTAATACACTCCAATAAGAAGGCAGTGGTTAAGAGCTGGCTTGGATTGGTGAGGGTAAAGGGATTACCTGAATAAGAAAGAAAAGATAGATGGGTGAGCAAGAGAGAACCAGAAATTTGAGCAACAAAGTTACTAAGAGATTCTTGTTAACTTCCCTGAAGTCATTTTCCTCTTTATTATTATGTTCTATTTTTTCTCTTTTTAATTATTTTTAAATTAATATAATTCCATTCTCTCCTGATTCAGTAACACCTGATTCTTTTATTATTTTTCTTCCTAGAAACCTTGTAAAAGCCTTATGATAAAAATCTCACTCCTTTCTTACCTGAGGGTCCTGTTTTATCTCCTCTTGTGAGGAGATAACCATTAGATATCAGAGGATATCTAATGGTTGTTATCTCTCAAATTTTGATAATTATTATTCAATGTTAAACTCAATGAATATACTTTACTAAAATTTCTATAAGGTTTTCTACTTTGCAGAATACATTATAACAATTATTTCATTTAACTGTATTTTATAAAAGAATAACTCAGAAAACTCACTCTGTAATTTTAGGCCCAGATCGAAAATTCTCTACCTTCTGATGGAAAATTCAGTGTTCATTCCACTGTGATAGATTCTAATCAAGTCTATTGTTCATACATGTAGTTTTTAATTGTTATTAATAGAGAGAAGAAGAAGCAAGAAAATTCTCCAAAAATTCCAGAGAAAGGCACATTTCAAAGTGTTCATATTCTTCTAGATGAAGAAAAAATGGCAAAAGAAAGAAAGAAGAAGCTGAAAGAGTTATTAATACAAACTTTCAAGGAAAATCACCAGGTAGGAATTATAACATTTCTTTATTCAGCATTCTGCAGTGTAAATGGCAACCGGCTCCGTCAGAGATGTGACAGTGTAACCCTGAGCCCAGCAGAGCCTTGTTACAAATACCAGAACTGCCCACACCATTTGCTCTGTGCTACCCAACTGACTTAGTACCTAAGGGAGCATTTCGATCTCTTATTCAGGAGCTATTCTACATACTCTGTGTGATCCTGAGAAATTGAGGGTATGTATGAATTTGGGATGTCTTTCTAAATTACCCTTTTTAGAATAGTGTGTAAGTCCTAATGTAGCTCTCTGGCAGTTTGCAAGCATAGCTTCCACTTTGACAGTCTTAACTTTTATTCAGAAGAATTATTCAGAAAGTTACTTGCCTTTTGGTAGCTCAAATCCTGGACAGTAATATATGGGTGCTTCTACTTTTAATGGCATGCGTTTTATTTTGCTCTTCTATCACTTTCTTTAGTTCCACTTTTTGTAAAATTAACTGGCCAATTTTTTATTGACTACTGCACATCCTCCCCAGGCTATTTAGACAGAAATATTTTTCAGTGAAGTAGAATCAAAGGCAATATAAATTTGGGGCTTACAATGTTTCAGGTAAAAAGAATTCCTTGGAACATTTTTAAATGAGGTCTCATGAGAAAAGACAAATACCCATGTTTTATGTCTCCAACAACAGCCACCCCATGGCCTTGGGCATTGATGAAATTCAGTGAAAGTTAATGGAATGAATGTACAAATGAGTGGATTTAATAAGTGAAAAGAATGTCAGGAAGAGATTGCGAGATCTTGATAAATGTTATTGTTTAGTCGCTAAGTCATGTCCGACTCTTAGCGACCTTGTTGACTGTAGCCCGCCAGGCTTCTCTGTCCATGGATTGCCCAGGCAAGAATACTGGATTGGGTTGCCATTTCCTTCTCCAGGGGATATTCTCTATCCAGGGATTGAACCTGCGTCTCCTGCTTAGCAGGCAGATTCTTTGCTACTAAGCCACCTGGAAGCCCTAGGATAGACTAAAATGGCCCCAGGAATCAATAACAGGCATTTGGATATGACATGGATAACTAAGACATGAGGGGGAAAATAAAGTCGTCAAAGCAATTCTTTAAAAAATAAAGAGCTAGACATGTTTAATGGCAGCATTTTAGACTGTCAGGCAAGAAGTCATAACTATTCAAACGTAGAACAACAAGAATTTGGCCAGAGTTTTGGCTCAGGAATAGGCAGAGAAAAGCGCAGTAGAAGATATTAAGAGCTGGGATTAACATTTTGGGGAAGACTGGCAAAGACTGTTTGATGCTGTGTCCTCCATGAGACAAATGGAGTTAATGTGTCCTCCTGCAGTAACAGTTAAGATTTCTGAAAGCAAATTGGGAAGGAACTAAGTGTAGAGGGGGCTCTTTTAAGAGGACATCAGGGCAAAGGGCCATGCTTTGCTGCAGCCGGTGAGAGATGGATAACATGTGTGTTTTCCATAAGATTATTTTTTAATTTCATCCAAGTCCAACTATGTAAGAAATGATACAGTTATCCATTGATATTCACAGGGCAATTGGTCCAGGATCCCAAGTATATACCAAAATCTGTAGATGTTCTAATCCTTTATACAAAATAGTGTGGTATTAGCATATAACCTATTCATATAATTCTGTGTGCTTTAAATCATCTCTGGATTACTTAGAACACCTATGTAAAAAATCAACAGAAACCTGAATTAGGTAGAGTCCAGGAGACCACCAGGGGGAGCTTTCATGCCCTGTGACAATAGCAGAGCCCAAAGAAGATAAACTATTTCCTGGCAAGAACTGAGCCAATGAAAAGCCACAAACTCTGCTTACTATTGGGGTTTGATCTCTGAGTCAGAAAGATCCCCTGGAAAAGAGAATGGCCACCCATTCCAGTGTTCTTGCTTGGGAAGTTCCATGAACAGAGGAGCCTGGTGGGCTACAGTCCATGGGGTCGTACCGAGTCAGACACGGCTGAACGACTAACACTTTCACCTTGACTGCTTACTACATCCCTCCCAACATAATCTTCCCTTCTTTAAGAGTTCTGCTCCCCTTGCTATGAAAGAACTTGAACATGGCTCACCATGGGTGCAGATCCCAACTTACAGTTCTCTACTGATTCCAAATAAACCCAGAGTTTGCTAGAATAACACAAGCTGGAATCAAGATTGCTGGGAGAAATATAAATAATCTCAGATATGCAGATGACACCACCCTTATGGCAGAAAGTGAGGAGGAGCTAAAAAGCCTCTTGTTGAAAGTGAAAGAGGAGAGTGGAAAAGTTGGCTTAAAGCTCAACATTCAGAAAACAAAGATCATGGCATCTGGCCTCATCACTTCATGGGAAATAGATGGGGAAACAGTAGAAACAGTGTCAGACTTTGTTTTTTTTGGGCTCCAAAATCACTGCAGATGGTGACTGCAGCCATGAAATTAAAAGGCGCTTACTCCTTGGAAGAAAAGTTATGACCAACCTAGACAGTATATTCAAAAGCAGAGACATTACTTTGCCGACTAAGGTCTGTCTAGTCAAGGCTATGGTTTTTCCTGTGGTCATGTATGGATGTGAGAGTTGGACTGTGAAGAAGGCTGAGCGCCGAAGAATTGATGCTTTTGAACTGTGGTGTTGGAGAAGACTCTTGAGAGTCCCTTGGACTGCAAGGAGATCCAACCAGTCCATTCTGAAGGAGATCAACCGTGGGATTTCTTTGGAAGGAATGATAGAGGAGAGTGGAAAAGTTGGCTTAAAGCTCAACATTCAGAAAACGAAGATCATGGCATCTGGCCCCATCACTTCATGGGAAATAGATGGGGAAACAGTAGAAACAGTGTCAGACTTTGTTTTTTTGGGCTCCAAAATCACTGCAGATGGTGACTGCAGCCATGAAATTAAAAGGCGCTTACTCCTTGGAAGAAAAGTTATGACCAACCTAGATAGTATATTCAAAAGCAGAGACATTACTTTGCCGACTAAGGTCCATCTAGTCAAGGCTATGGTGTTTCCTGTGGTCATGTATGGACGTGAGAGTTGGACTGTGAAGAAGGGTGAGCGGAGAAGAATTGATGCTTTTGAACTGTGGTGTTGGAGAAGACTCTTGAGAGTGCCTTGGACTGCAAGGAGATCCAACCAGTCCATTCTGAAGGAGATCAACCCTGGGATTTCTTTGGAAGGAATGATGCTAAAACTGAAGCTCCAGTACTTTGGGCACCTTATGCGAAGAGTTGACTCATTGGAAAAGACCCTGATGCTGGGAGGGATTGGGGGCAGGAGGAGAAAGGGACGACCAAAGATGAGATGGCTGGATGGCATCACGGACTCAATGAACGTGAGTCTGAGTGAACTCTGGGAGTTGGTGATGGACAGGGAGGCCTGGCGTACTGCGATTCATGGGGTCGCAAAGAGTCGGACACGACTGCACGACTGAACTGAACTAAACTGAACTCTGTATCCTGGGGGCGTGGGGAATGGGGTGGAGGACTCTGGTGCCTGGAGAATTTTGGATTTTAGCACCCATCAGATGATTTCTTCCCTTGAAATGTTCATTCTTTTTAAGTTGCTCTGTTGTGGACTGGCCTTGTTTGGTCTTGAAAAGGCGTCACTGTAGTCTATATTCCCACTAACAGAGTACCCTGCTCTACCCTCTTTTGACTGGCTTGTGGCATTATTAGCTTTTGGTCTTTGTTAATTATCAATACAGGACACAATGGTATCCTTTTGGATTTTTACTTCTATTTCTTTAATTCAAGTGAGTTTTAAAGTGTTTCCTGTTTGTTAGCTTTTGCCACTTATTAAGCCTGGTACCTCTAAGCTCCACTTTTCTCAATTTGAATATAGGGATGGTAACAGGGCCTACCAAGTAGCATTGCTATGAAGACTAAGTCAGGTAATGCCTGTAGAGGGGTAGAGTATCTGGCCTATAGAAAGCACTAAGTATATGTTGGTTTTTGTTGCAGTGAATCCGAAATCCTGCATCATGAGAAGCAGTACGAGCCATTCTACTCCTCCTTTGTTGCACTTTCCACACACTATATCACAACAGTTTGTAGCCTCAGTAAGTATTCCACTCCTGCCATTCCCTTTTAAGGGCTCGTGAATGGGGAATTGTGTGTCCTCTTGTCTGAACAAGCTGTTAATGATGCCTGTATTTTAGTTCTAACCTGTTCACCCAAGAGTGGAGACAAGTTTCAGTTTGATAAGGCTTTGGAAGTTCCTTTAACGAGGCCAGCCAAAAGGGATTTAAAAACTGGTGTGGACATCTATTTCATAACCATTAAGTTAACTTTACTTGCCTTCTTATCGATTTTACACATATAATTACTAATGTCCTAATTTCGGGGGAATGGGTGGGATTGGAGGGTTAGGTGGGGATACTGAGCTGGGGTTAGCAGCCACTGACCAAGGCTCTCTTCCTTATTTGGTTTTGGTGAGAGATTAAATTCTCCTTTTGTGTTCTCTGGTATATGAAGGGATTTCAACTTCAGTTCCCCATCTTTTAAGCTTTTCTCCCCCTAAAGTAACCAGTCCCTTACTTTCCACTATTTCTGATACTTATCATTTTCATTTTTCCCCCCAAGCCTCATTCATGTAGTTCTGAAGAATTCGAATTATTTGTTTACTTAAATAATTTGCTAAGCAAGCAAAATGAAAGGATACTCTTTCGGTGTCTAGTGCTGTTTATTCTAGGCATTGGCTGCCAGCGTAAGAGTCACGTTTAGCTTGGAGAGCCTTTGTGTGGGAAGTCCACTGCAGAAACAGAAAGGAGAGGAGTATATTCTAGTGGGTAAGGGCATGAACTTTAGAGCCAGACATCTGGATTTGATTCTAGCTGCTTGACTTGGGCAAATCATGTAACCTCTCTATGGTTTACTTTCCTTATCTATTTTCTTTTAAAAAAAGAGAAGAAGTTAACAATATCTATCTCATAGCATCGGTTTGAGGATTAACTGGATTAATATATTTGAAGTGCTTGTTACTTCCTGTGATGTATTTCCTATTATAATTATCTTAATTTCTAGTAAATATAGGATAAATTGATCTAGAAGCGATTGATGATTATTAGTGCCAAGATGCCTTTGTTTGCCTGATGGATTGTTGATTCTGATAGAATGATACTGGGAATGTTGGACATTCGGAGCTCAAAACTTGCTTGGCTCATTGACTGTGAGGCTGAAGTGCGTTATAGCAGCCTGAGGTTAAGTAAAGCTTATTCTTTTTCAGTTCCCCGGAATCAGCTTCAGTCTGTGGCGGCAGCCTGTAAAGTCCTGATTGAATTTTCTCTCCTGCGTTTGGAGAATCCAGATGAGGCGTGTGCTGTGTCCCAGGTAAGAGTGGTGGGCCTGTTTCTGGCCCTTATTTTGAGTAGGCTTGTGACTGACCCGTGGAATGGTGGAGAAGGGATGGCATAGAGCTGGGATTGGTGACTTTCTCTGTAACGGGCTGCGCAGGAGATCATTCGCTGACCATCTAGTCTCAAGTAAACTCTGGCTTTGCAGTGTGAAAGCAGCCACAGGCAATGTGTAAACGGGTGCGCAGCTGTGGTCCAGCCACACTCATTCACAAAAACAGTGGGCACGGCTTATCAGCCTCTGGCGTAGAGGGCTGTGAGGTCTTTTCCAGGATTACAATGATACATGACTATAGGGGCCAGGCAAGTTGCATGAAGGGAGCCAAGCATGCTGGTTGAGAAGGGTGTGCGACCAGCTATAAAGGGCTCAGTCATTGGCTCCAGCTGATCTTGGGAATTACTGAAAGAGGTAGGAAATCTGGATTTGTATGTTAAACCTTCCAGTTTTAAACAGCCATAACTTCAAATTTAAACAGCACCGATGTCACTGTGAGACCAGTAAGAGGCCTGTAAGCAGGTTTAGTCTGAGGATCATCAGCTTGTGATCTCTGCTCCTGAGTTTGCAGTTCTTGGTTTGAACCTAAATTTGGTTTTGTGCCGGCTAGAAGTCCTTAAAGACTAGAACCCCTGAAAGGCATATTTGATGCAATCCAGAAGAGGCCTCTCTAAAAGGCATATCGAAATTTGTTTTCTTTTCAGAAACACTTGATTCTCCTCATCAAGGGCCTGTGCACTGGCTGCAGCCGACTAGACAGAACTGAAATCATCACGTTTACAGCGATGATGAAGTCGGCCAAGCTGCCCCAGACAGTGAAGACGCTCTCAGATGGTGAGCGCTCCTTCCCCGGACTTGGTTTCCTGGCCACTCTCCTTGCCAGCTCTTTCCTCTTTGGTCTGCTAGTGATACTCCCTCATCGCTCTCTCGTTTCATATTTTATAGTGGAAGATCAGAAAGAGCTGGCCTCACCCGTGAGCCCAGAGCTGAAGCAGAAGGAGGTCCAGATGAATTTTTTGAACCAGCTGACGTCCGTTTTCAACCCTAGAACCGTAGCATCATCACCTGCAGGTCCGCAGACTCAGGTGAGCTGCTTCAGTCGAAGGACCTCATCTTGTAGGATTTGTTAAGATGATAATACTAGAAAAAAACAGCTAGCAAATGCATAAAGTGATGTACCTGCCAAGGGTAGAAAGGAAGTTGAAGAATACTAACTGAAAATAAGTAGCATTCACCCCGATTCCTTCTATCCACAGTTATTACTATTTGTTTTAATAATACATTTATTTATATTTATATTTTTGACCATGTCTAATGGCATGTGGTGGAGAAGGCAATGGCACCCCACTCCAGTACTCTTGCCTGAAAAATCCCATGGACCGAGGAGCCTGGTAGGCTGCAGTCCGTGGGGTTGCGAAGAGTTGGACATGACTGAGCGACTTCACTTTGACTTTTCACTTTCATGCATTGAGAAGGAAGTGGCAGCCCACGCTAGTGTTCTTGCCTGGAGAATCCCAGGGATGGGGGAGCCTGGTGGGCTGCCGTCTCTGGGGTCGCACAGAGTCAGACATAACTGAAGAGACTTAGCAGCAGCAGCAGCAGCAATGGCATGTGGAATCTTAGTTCCCTGACCAGGGATCGAACCCATGCTCCTTGCGTTGGAAGCACCAGGGAAGTCTCCAGTGATCACTATTCTGACGCCCATTCTTCTGACTATTTCTCAGTCGAGTAGACAAAGAGCCTGCACTCCTACAGTAAAAGGCATCGCTCTGAGCTAGTTACAGAATACATTTAAAGCTATATATTCCACCACCTCCCACCCCCCTGCTGGGGAGTCTGACTATCCTCGGAGCAGCTGTAGTTTGTACAGTTGGTTCTACTCTGAACTTGAGGACGACAATCAACAGATGACAGTATCTTTTTGTTTTTTTATTTATTTTTTGGTTGCATCACCCATGGCATGTGGGATCTTAGTTCCCTGAATAGGGATTGAACTTGGGGCCCTTGCCTTGGGAACATGGAGTCTTAACCACTGGACCACCAGGTAAGTTCCAAGGTGCTTGTAGATGCATAGGCCTTTCACATCCTTTGTTTCTCTTCAGGCGGAAGGAGACAGTGATGAGCAGTCATCCACAGATCAAGCTTCTGCTATCAAAACCAAGAATGTGTTCATAGCTCAGAATGTGGCTAGTCTTCAGGAACTTGGTAAGACTTTGTTGTAAAAAAGCTAGTTTCTCTGCTTTCAAAAATTCCTCCAATGGAGCAGAATGGAGCAGCAGAAGCCTGTTGTAAGGCTGAGCCCTCTCGCCGATGCAGGTGGCTCAGAGAAGCTGCTGCGCGTGTGTCTGAACCTGCCCTATTTCTTGCGCTACATCAACCGGTTCCAGGACGCGGTGTTGGCCAACTCTTTCTTCATCATGCCTGCAACAGTCGCAGATGCCACCGCTGTTCGCAATGGGTAAGGTGCTCCAGGGCGCCTGTGCTCTGCGTTTGAAACCGTTCTCCAAGAGAGAAACCGGTTCGTTTTTATGGCATGCTCGCATTCTCTAACAGATTATGGAAGCAAGTGAATCAGAGACACTTCTGTTAATCTTCTGTTATGTTCCAGTTTTCATTCTCTGGTGATTGATGTAACCATGGCATTGGACACCCTTTCGCTACCTGTGCTAGAGCCTCTCAACCCTTCCCGTCTGCAGGATGTGACAGTGCTCAGCCTTAGCTGTCTGTATGCAGGTGAGAAGTTGCATCTGATCATTTCCTCAGCCGCACAGACTTTCTGGCAACCGTGAGGTCCTTCTGCGCACTCGCTCCCCCTTTGCTTAGTCCCTTCCCCAAGGGCCATCTAGTGTTTCATCTAGATGGAATGAGGTCTCAGTAGGAGTTCTGTAAATTCCCTGATTGCTCAACTGCTGCTGTTGTGTTATGTGGATATTTGATTTCATAGTGTGTGCACATGTAAGTGAGTGTCTGCTGTGTGAGAAGCAAAATGCTAAGTGCTTTGGGGATATTGTGATGAGCAGTATGTAATCCTTGCTCTCAAGGAGCCTATACCTGAGCAGTGAAGGACAGATTGCACCACCGAGTATCATATGAAACAGGAGGTGCTAAAGGCAGTAGAGATTCTAGGATATTACGGGCATACAGAGAAGGGAGCGATGGCGCTTTGCTCTGGGAGCAGATTTGAGGAAGCCTTCTGGAACAGGTGGTATCTGTTTATATTGATAAATACAATGAGTGTTTTTCTCCATGCTCCCACAAATCCCCTCCCTTCCTGTTGATTATGCTGCCTTAGAAGTGGGGCCTGACAGCTGGTGTTTATGCTTTTTTAAGTTATTGTTACAGTGACTTTTTAACCCAAATCACTGATCCTGGTTTTAAATACCATAGTCCTGGTATGTCTTGAGAGGCCCAACAATTTCCGATGTTTACTGTGTTCTGTGAGTGAGGGTTTGAGCAGTGTTAGAGACCTGACCTTGGGAACATGAAGAAATTTGCTGAGGTTAATTATCTCCCTCATTCTTTGAATGGCTTTATTATAAACATCTTTGTGTAAATAGGCACGTAAAGATAAAAGCACTTTCATTGGGGAAGGCAGTAGTCACAAAGGGGTTCTGTCGATGTATCTTGCAGGGCAGGTAGGATTTCAGCTTGGCCATGCTTTGGCTAGAGGCAAAAAGCAGGACCAAAAGTATCCTGGTATTTGGGGAAACATTTTGAGAGAGAGAGTGTGTGTGTGTGTGTGTGTGTGTGTGACTAGTGGGTGTTCCACAGCTGGAAAGAAGGTACAGCCTCCTCAAAGAGGGCTTCAAAATGCAGCCTCAGGCATTTGGACCATATCCTATAGACAGTCGAGGCAGTTGCAGATTTTGAAGAGTGGCGTGATGTGAGCTGTGCTTTGGAAAGCACATTGGAGCAGTAGCCACAGGTGTCTGCTGTGGGGAGACCGGGGATACGGGGAGATCTGCTGGGAGGACGTTTCGGTCGTTTGGGGAAGACACACACAGGGCCTGAGCAAGAGCAGAGCTGTGGGGAGAGCGCTAAGGCTGCCTGGGGGCTGGCTTGCTCTCCAAGCCCATTCCCAGTGTTCACTGGCAGTTTTCGGGCTTTGAGTTTTGGATTTTTAAGTTTGGGGCTCATGAAGTTAAATTTTCAGGGAGTTTCTCGAATATCCTGTGCATCTCATTATGCTTCGTTGATAAGAATTAAGAGTCCTTTAAAATTCTTAGTTGTTAAGGGATCTCCCTAGTGGTCTAGTGGTTAAGACTCTTTGCTTTCACTGCCTGGGCGCTGGTTCAGTCCCTGGTCGGGGAACTAAGATCCCACGTGCCTTGTGGGCATGGCCAAAAAAAAGTTCTTCATTGTTTTAAAGAGCCCCTAGATTTGGTTTGTTACTGAAATTTGATCACTTGGGATTTGAAGTAAAGAAAAAGACTTGGCCTAGAGGTTTTTGAGAAATACTAAGTGTGAGATTATTTTTTTAATCATTGTAAAATTAAAAAAAAATATTTTTGAAGTAATTTCATTTTTTAAAAACTTTTTGTTTATTTACTTACCTTTGACTGTGCTGGGTCTTTGTTGCTGTGCAGGCTTTTTCTCCGGTTATGGTGAGCGTGCTTCTCCCGGCATCTCTCATGGAGCACGGCTTCAATAGTGCGGCTCATGGGCTCAGTAGTTGCGGCTCCCGGGCTCTTAGAGGACAGGCTCAGTAACTGTGGTGCACGGGCTTAGTTGCTCTGCAGCATGTGGGGTCTTCCGGACCAGGGGCTGAACCCAGGAACCTGCATTGGAAGGCAGATTCTCAACCACTGAGCCACCAGGGACATCCTAGATTTCATTTTTAAAGCAGCTTTAGGTTTGCAGAAAAAGGCAGCGTTCCCAAACTCTGCATCTGGAACAGTCCAGAGTTCTGTCCCCACAGGCTGCCTCACCCCTGTGCACAGTTCCCTTGTTAACACTGCATTCATAGGTCGCCTTTGTTGTGACGGATGGTCCAGCACTGACACGTAATTAACTGGAGTCTGGGCTTCACTACATTAGGGCTCCTTTTCCACGTACAGTTACGTGGTTTTTGACGTTGATATAGAATCTTTTCACTGCCTTCCAGACGCCCGATGTTCCACCTGCAGTCCCTCCCTCTACCTCTCCCCTAACCCCGGCCCCTAGAAACCACTGATCTCTTACTGTCTCCATAGTTCCCTCTTCCAGAAGGTCCTATTGTCAGAATCATTGCCTTTTCAGACTGGCTGCTTTTGCTTGCGGGTGGGGCAGGGGGTTTCAGGACCTCCCGAATGCTCAAGTCCCATATATGAAATGGTGTGGCGTCGTTGGCCTCAGCATCTGTAGACGGCCTGTCCACAGAGTCCGCCAGCCACGTCTCCGGAGGCAGGACCTGCAGGTGTGGCGGGCCTGCTGTGTGCAGCGAGGCCTCCTCTGTCTTTTTGTGCCTTGGGAGCTGTTGCTTGTACTGTTTTCAGACGCTCAGTCATGTCCGACCCTTTGCGACCCCACAGGCTGCAGCACGCCAGGCTTCCCTGTCCTTTACTGTCTCTTGGAGTTTGTCAGACTCTTGTCCATTGAGTCAGTGATGCCATTCCTTGTATGGATACGCCACAGTTTATTGATTGATTGATTTATCATTGATTATTAGAGGACATCTCGATTGTTCCCATTTGTTGACAGTTGTGACTGCAGGTACCATACACATTTGTGTACAGGTGTTTGTGTGGGTGGAAGTTTTCAGCTCACCTGGGTAGATATATTTGGGAGTGTGCTTGTTGGATCATGTGGTCACACTTTTTGCTGTGGGTCAGTCGCTCAGTCGTGTCCGACTCTTTGCGACCCCATGGACTGCAGCACACCCGGCTTCCCTGTCCTTCACTTCTCCCGGAATTTGCTCAAACTCATGTCCGTTGAGTCGGTCCCTGGTGTGATTTCAGCAGTCGGATCATGGGCTGCTTGAGGGCGGGTTATGCGTCTGTGTTTCAGTTTCTTGCAGTGTGTGTCTCTTCTCTTCCTCAGGTGTGAGTGTGGCGACTTGCATGGCCATCCTTCACGTGGGTAGTGCCCAGCAAGTGCGGACAGGCTCCACGAGCTCCAAAGAGGAAGACTACGAGAGTGACGCTGCCACGATCGTCCAGAAATGTGTAAGCTCTGCCTCTGGGGATGGGGAGCCCTGCGTATTCAATTGAGAATATGGTGGCTTCCACTTTGCTGCTTGCTAGAGGGAAGGGCATGGAGTGCTCTCCGTACCCCTCCGCCTCGAGTAGTCGGCCTGAGACGTAGGCCTCCTGCTTGTTTGTTTGGCAGTTTGGATAGCTGTGCAGGAAGCACTGTGACTTTGTAGTGGCAGGGAGCTTTGTGAGAGATGAGTCAGTCAGCAAGTGTATGGAATGGCTTGCGGTACTGGGTCCGTGTGCCTTCAGTGGAAGATGTTAGACACAAGGCAAGTGGCAAGTGGATTGGATGAACAGGTGTGATAGAAAGTGATCTGACGTGGTCCTGGGTATGTTGCTTTAGAGGGGGTGGAGGGGACACGTTTGAAAAGGTGATATGAGCTGAATGAAAAGACAGAGTCAGCGTCCGTGAGAATCAAGGACATTGTGATGAATCGTACCATTGGAAGTGGCTTGAGGATATTGAAGTCTTCAAGCTAGATTGTTTTGGGTAGGATTTAGCATTTATAATGAACTGTGTCACCTTGCTCAGATTTTTGTGTATGTTTACTTTTGGACAGCTTGAAATCTATGACATGATTGGACAGGCAATCAGCAGTTCCCGCCGGGCTGGTGGTGAGGTAAGACGTCTCTGCCTCCGCTTTACCTGTAGTCTCTAAGAGGTGTAGCCTGTGGCCTCTCTGTCTGTATGTGTGTATTTTGTGCCTTTTTCAACAGCACTATCAGAACTTCCAGTTGCTGGGCGCCTGGTGTTTGCTGAACAGCCTTTTCCTCATACTGAACCTCAGTCCTACTGCCTTGGCTGACAAGGGGAAAGAGAAAGACCCACTGGCCGCTCTCCGGGTCAGAGACATCCTCGCTCGCACCAAGGAGGGCGTGGGCTCTCCGAAGCTGGGGCCTGGAAAGGGGTACGTGTCCGCTTGACGCCGCGCCTGTTGCGCTCGCCTACCGCTGTCTGTTGATGGGGAGCTGGTGTCACTCCTCTCATCTCCATAGCAACAGGAAAGTTTGCCTCCATCCAGTGGATGTGAACAACAAAGATGATGACTGTAGTCCACTGTCTGTATAGCGTAGCTCTGTGATTTTGGGTAAATCGCTCATTCTTTCCAGTCTTGGTTCCTTCTCTGTAAGAGGAAGAAAATACCTGTGTGATACACATTTTAGGACTTCTGTGAGGTTCAAGTTAGGGAAGAAAAGTGCTTCTATTTTGTAAAATGGGCTTGTTTGACTTGGAGTTGGTTATGCACTTCCACGTTTAACCTGTAACGTGAGGATTCTGTCTGGCCTCATAGCTTGCTTACTGAAACGTTTGCTGCTCTTTTGATGAAGTCTGGACAGATACCCTTGCTTGCCAGGAAAAAGTTAGAGATATGATTTCTGTGTTGTTGAGGTTTTATTTTTGAAGCCCAGGCTTATTTCTGGATTTCATTATTTTTTTCAGTGCTCTATCCAGGCACTGAGGTGCTAATCAAAGCAATCTCCTTGACTTTATAGAGTTTGTTTTCTTTTTTTAAAAATAATGTTATTTACCTGAGGCTGCGCTGGGTTTCTGCTGCTGCGGTGTGCAGGCTTCCCGTGGCCGCGGCTTCTCTCGTTGCAGAGCACAGGCTCAGGAATTGTGGTGCATGGGCTTAGTTGCCCCCCGGCGTGTGGCATCTTCCTGAATCAGGGATCAAACCCAAGTCTCCTGCACTGGCAGGCAGGTTCTTTACCACTGAGCCACCAGGGAGGCTCTGGAGTTTATTTTTTAACTGGAGAACAGTGAGCAAACAGTAGCTTTATAACAAACAGTAGGCTTATAATTGATCATTGTGCGTGAGTGCTGGGAAGAAAAAGAAGCCAGAACAAGGGGTCAGGAACTGTCAGGGCCTGCTGCTTTAGTTAGCATAGTCGGGAAAGGGCTCTAAAAACAAGATGTAGCTGTGAAGGGACAGATGAACCTCGAAAATATTTGAGGTAGAATTGTTCAGGTCTCGAGGTGGAAGTATGGTTGGCGTTTTGAAGGATCAGCAAGGTCAATGTGTCTAGAGCAGAGAAATTGAGGAGGAGAGTGGTAGAAAATCCAGTTAGAGAGGTTACCAGGGCCAGATTACCTTGGCCTAGGTATAAGCTGTAGGTATCGGAGGGTTTGCAAGAGCCGAGTGATAAGATCTGAGTTGTTAGTGGTTGAGAACCCAGCCCCCCTGCAGAGAATAGACTGTATGTAGGGTTGTAAGGCAAGAGGAAGTGAGAACAGGTGGGAGGCTCACGCCTTTCTCTGAGCAACGGAGGGGTTTAGAGCTGGGAAAGGCAGGGAGAGTGAGTCATGTTGGAAAATGATAGGATTTGCTGGTGGCTTGCATGTTGAGTGTGAAAAATGTATCAGAAGTTTCTGGCATGAGCACCTGGAATTGTGTAATTTACTGAGAGAGGGTACACCAGTTTAGGAATAGATTGAGTGACAGGAAGGGGAGAAATGAAGAATTTCTGGGCCATGCTGCTTTTGAGAGGACTGGTAGGCTCTCTGTGAGATGCTGAGTAGGCACTTGGGTATGTGAGTCTCTAGTTCAAGGAGGAAGTTGAATTCTGGGCCTTAGCAAATTATTCACTACCTTCTCTGTCCCAGGCTCTGTATGAGTTTTGGAATGCTGCAGTGGACAAACAAAATAGATGTTCTGAAGAGAGAAGAAGCTGATATTTATGCAAATATATGTCAGATTGTATCTAGAGAGTATTATAATGAGGGCATTTGACCTGGCTAGAGAAATCAAGGCAGGCTTCCCTGAGGAAGTGTACTGAGCTGAAATCTGAAATAGGCATTGAGATAGTAAGTAGGCAGTAGACACCAGGCAAAGTAGGGAGGTAAGCGTGTTCCAGAGAGAACAGCTGTTTGTGATTTTTGAGTGTCTGTTCTTATACTTGGCATTGTAAAGGGAATAGAATGCCAACAGGTATATCCTTTGAAGCTGAAGAAACATATAAACAGTAGTTGTAGTTTCCTGAGATTTAAAAGGAATGTATATACATTGTGTAGGTAGCAAGTCATAAGAAAGCAAAAAAAAAAATCAAAAAATCGTCTCCCACCCAAAATTGGTAAACATTCTTCCAGACATTTTCCTGTGCACGTATGTTAAACAGATATCTTTAAGAAGATGGGATCACTGATACTACTTACTGTAGACGTTCTCAGCGACACAGTCATAGATCTGCGTTGTTAATGACTGATGGTATTCCGCTATATAAATATGCCATAGTTAACCGATTAACTTTTCACACACTTATTTAGGTTGTGCCATATATCTTGTTTTGATAAAGTGTGCTTTAATAATCCTGCTGAAACAAATCTCTGTGCACTTGTTCAGCTGTCCCCTTGGGGTCAGTTTCTGGAAGTTTGACTGTGTGGACGAGGTGCGCTCCAGTCTAGGAACGGCACTCTGGCGTACGCGCCTGCTGCTGTGTGCTACGCCGCTGCCCCTCCGTCTTCTCTGGGAGTGGTGGCTTGGTCTTCTTCTGCGCTGGTCTCAGAGGAGGGGGCTGTTCCTGCAGTGCTCTCACTGCATTGCGTGGAGTCCTCCTGTGAGTGTGGTTGTTTTCATCCTGCCTGTATCATTTGCTCCAGTTTTCCCTTTGGTGTTTGTATTTTCTTCTTACTGATTTAAGGGAGCTCTTTGTATATTAGATATACTAACTCTCTGCTGTGTGGTCATTTGGACAGAAAGAGAAAGTTCTACTCGGATTTAATTTAAACCTCTGTTTTTATTCTCTCCTGTCCAGATATTTTGTAAAAGTTGCTACTTTTTAGCCTTTTCTTCTCAAAAGAATGCTTTTGTGAGAAAGACTCAGCTATGTGTTTGGTTTTGGCCATGCCAGGCCTCCTTGCTGCGTGGGCTCCTTGAGCTGTGGCAGCCGGGGCTTCTTGGGCGGCGTCTCTTGTCGCAGGGCTTGGGCTCGGGAGCACAGGCTCACTAGTTGTGGCACACAGACTCTGTGGCCCCTCGGCACGTGGGATCTTCCTGGACCAGGAGTCTAACTCGTGTGCCCTGCGTTGGCAGGAGGATTCTTAACCACTGTGCCACCAGAGGAGTTCCCAAAAGAATGGCTTATAAATGTCAGTGTTTTCACGTGACCCAGTAGCTCTGAATTGACAGTTTAAATTCCAGAGTTTCTTCTAGTCCAGTTCTTAGCCTGAGGCCTGAGGCTCCCTAGGCAGTCTGTAGGTGGGCTTCAGGGAGAGTGAACTTCTGAAATTATATGTAGATTTTATGTTTTTGCAATTTTTTTCACCCCCTGGGGAAAGGTCAGTGATTCTTAAAGGGCCTCAAAATGGCAAACTCCATGATTGTAATCTGTTGTGAGCTGTCTGAAAGTTTGTGTTCCCTTTTGCTTTGTGTAGGCATCAGGGCTTCGGGGTCCTCTCGGTGATACTGGCAAACCACGCCGTCAAGCTGTTGGCGTCCCTCTTTCAAGACCTGCAAGTGGAGGCTCTGCACAAGGTGAGGGCTTGTCCTCAGCGTCCTGCACTGGCTGCTGGCCGCTCTGCTGGCTTGCGTGTGCTTGAGCCGTCAGATCAGGTGCTTACTTCCTGTCGAGACCTAACGTTAGCTCCTTTTTACCTTTAGGGCTGGGAAGCAGACGGCCCCCCTGCAGTCCTGAGCATCATGGCCCAGAGCAGCTCCATGCAGAGGGTTCAGCGGCTGATTGACTCTGTCCCACTGACGAGCCTGCTGCTGACGCTGCTCTCAACTTCCTACAGGAAGGTGAGTGGGACACGCCATTGAGAGCCTGTGAGGCCTTCTTAGCTATCCTCCTTGAAACGAGTGAGACGGACTGCCTGCCTTAGTCTTTGTAAAGGCATCACTTGTGGTAATGGTTTTGAAGATGAGAAAAGCTCCTAATGATTCCAGAGATTTGAATCAGCTATTGATGATCAGGACTTCCTGGTGGCTCAGATGGTAAAATGACTGTCTACAGTGCCGGAGACCCGGGTTTGATCCCTGGGTTGGGAAGATCCCCTGGAGAAGGACATGGCAGTCCACGCTAGTACTATTGCCTGGAAAATCCCGTGGTGGGCACTGGGCAATTTGTGACAATTGGCCTGCTGAAGCAAAACATAGAGGACACTGGAAAACTTCCCTTTTCAGTTCTTGTCCAGAGTTAGAGTTTTTGTGTTTTTATAGTAGTGGTCCCCAGACTTTTTGTCACCAGGGACCTGTTTTGTGGAAGACAGTTTTTCCACAGATCAGGGGTGGTGTTGAGGGTGGGGTGGGATGGTAGTTTGGGGATGATTCAAGCGCGTTACACTTACTGTGCATTTTGTTTCTATTATTATTACATCACCTCCATTCCAGATCATCAGGCTTTTAGATCCTGGGGGTTGGAGACTCCTGTTTCAGGATAAAGCTGTGAGAGTCCTGAAGGGAGCTATTTGGATTTAGAAAGAAGAGATGCAGAGAAGACTGTTCACGTGGTGACAGGGCTGAAGTAGGGAGGCTTCATTTTCGGAGTCACTGATTCCAGAAGCCTCACTGTTTTCCCAGGGTGTGTCCTGCAGCGCCAGAGGAAGGGCTCCATGAGCAGTGATGCCAGTGCCTCTACTGACTCAAACACCTACTACGAGGATGATTTCAGCAGCACGGAGGAGGACAGCAGCCAAGGTAGACACCCCTGCCCTCTCCCGGGGAGCCCCAGAGCGCAGCAGGATGCGCCCCGGGACTTCCGGGTCACCGTCTTCTCTCGCCTGCCCAGCCTGCATCTGGACCGCATGTGCTCTTAGAGGTGACCTGGTCCTCAAGAGTAAGTGGAGGCTGAAGGCTGAGTGAGCGGAGCCACCGCCAGCACAGCTCAGACGGCTCTGGTTTCTTTTCCTCCGCAGTCAGGACTCTTCTCACTGGCTCTTGTCTCTTTCCACGCTGACCCATGTGGGGAACTCCCTCCTACTTATTGGCTCCTAGTAACAGGCTGTTAGTAACTAGCAATTAGACCAGGTTGCTAGTAACATTCCCTCCTGCCTTGGTGTGGAGAGAGAATAAATAAAATAAGCAGATCAGATTCTCTCTATCCAGGTTTGTGGGAACAGCGTATGTAGTATTGTGAAAAAGTGCGATTCTTATCTGGGGGCTTACGATTGATGACAAGTAAAAGTTTGCGCTTGAGAACATTTGCCTTGTTGCCAGTAAAATAAAGTGAGGTGATTTCTGTTCCTTCCTGGGGCTCTTTTAAAAAAGCGTTAGTCTTGTTGAGGTATAGCTTATGCACAGTAAAGCACTTTGTATACTTGCTGTATACATCTGTGTTGAGTTCTGACAACTTTATGCCACTATGTATCTTCCACCATAATTTAGATACCTTGTATTCTTTTTGACTCAGGCACTTTTAGGAAGTAGGTGTACTGAAACAATTTTGAAAGTGAGTACCTTTTGTTACTTTGTTAACTTTTCTCTTTCTCTGTTAGATGATGACAGTGAACCTATTTTGGGGCAGTGGTTTGAAGAGACCATCTCCCCCAGTAAAGAGAAGGTGGCTCCTCCGCCCCCTCCCCCATCCCCTCCCCTGGAAAGCTCCCTCGTGTCAAGAGCCCCAGTAAGCAGGCTCCTGGGGAGAAGGGCAACATCTTGGCCAGTCGCAAAGATCCTGAGTTGGTAAGAGTGGATTTCTGAGTAGGGAAGGAGAAATGGGGAGAAGGCGTGTGAAAAGCAGGTCGTTGGAATAAAGCCATTTTGTATGTTGAATCATTAATTTTCTAAAATTATATTTTAATTGCAGGATAATTGCTTTACAATATTGTGATAGTTTTTGCCATTCATCGGCGTGGATCATTAATGTTTAAAGACATTTTTACTTAGGGTTTAAGTATATAGATTGTGTTTCACTAAATAACTCTTGTAGTCCTGATGGTTCTCTGATTGAGGGTTAGTAACATAGGGTTTAGGGTTAGATAGAAGTGAATTGGATCCTGCTTCTACTGCATTCACTGACTTTATGACTTCAGGCAAGAACCTGAATTTCTCTAAGCCTGTTTTGTGTCCTGTTGTATGGGAGTGATTGTGCCTCCTGAGAGTGTTGTGAAGAATTAACGGGCCCGTTGCCTACGTCCAGTATGTCATAATTGATTGCTAACTGTCTGTGCAACCAGTGTTTCTGGGTGGCACACTGTCATTCCCTCTTCCGAAGCCCTATTGGTAAACAGGTCAGATACGATCTTGGCTTTTATACAGCTTAGTGTAGTCAAGGAAATGGGTTTAAAACATTTACATAATAATTCAGCTTGATTGAGCTCACTAGTTAAAGAACTGAACGTGGAACAACAGACTGGTTCCAAATAGGAAAAGGAGTACGTCAAGGCTGTATATTGTCACCCTGCTTATTTAACTTATATGCAGAGTACATCATGAGAAACGCTGGACTGGAAGAAACACAAGCTGGAATCAAGATTGCTGGGAGAAATATCAATAACCTCAGATATGCAGATGATACCACCTTTATGGCAGAAAGTGAAGAGGAGCTCAAAAGCCTCTTGATGAAAGTGAAAGAGGAGAGTGAAAAAGTTGGCTTAAAGCTCAACATTCAGAAAACAAAGATCATGCATCTGGTTCCACCACTTCATGGGAAATAGATGGGGAAACAGTGGAAACAGTGTCAGACTTTATTTTTTTGGGCTCCAAAATCACTGCAGATGGTGACTGCAGCCATTAAATGAAAAGACACTTACTCCTTGGAAGAAAAGTTATGACCAACCTAGATAGCATATTCAAAAGCAGAGACATTACTTTGCCGACTAAGGTCTGTCTAGTCAAGGCTATGGTTTTTCCTGTGGTCATGTATGGATGTGAGAGTTGGACTGTGAAGAAGGCTGAGCGGAGAAGAATTGATGCTTTTGAACTGTGGTGTTGGAGAAGACTCTTGAGAGTCCCTTGGACTGCAAGGAGATCCAACCAGTCCATTCTGAAGGAGATCAACCCTGGGATTTCTTTGGAAGGAATGATGCTAAAACTGAAGCTCCAGTCCTTTGGCCACCTCATGCGAAGAGTTGACTCATTGGAAAAGACCCTGATGCTGGGAGGGATTGGGGGCAGGAGGAAAAGGGGACGACCAAGGATGAGATGGCTGGATGGCATCACGGACTCAATGGACGTGAGTCTGAGTGAACTCCAGGAGTTGGTGATGGACGGGGAGGCCTGGCGTGCTGCGATTCATGGGGTCGCAAAGAGTCGAACAGGACTGAGCGACTGAACTGAACTGAACTAGTTAAATTATTACTATTCTTTTGGTCACTGCTGTGCAGCTTATGGTATCTTAGTTCCCCGACCAGGGTTAGAACCCAGGCCCTTGGCAGTGAAAGTACACAGTCCTCACCACTGGACCGTCAGGGAATCCCCCAATTTAATTTTAATAGAGAAGTGAAGAACTGGGCATTCCAAATGTGTACAGTGATAATACAGGCTTCAGAATTGAATATATCAGTAATATCTTAGAGCTGGACAAATACAGGAGCTTAGAGAAATGAAAGAAATGAGTCCGTCTATTTGCAAATCCTCTGTCTTCATATGGTACTCTGTGAGGTCTGTTGTATTAAATCGATACACCACTGTCTGTAATTGGTGCGATACAGGAGAAAGGCTGTCGTAATTAAACTTAGTCACATTGTCAGTGATGGGAAAGCTGAGCCTTTGAGTCGTTGTGTTTATCGTGTGAGGTCTGCAGACGTGTTTTGCTTTTTATTTGGGGTTTGTGGGGGCCCTGGGCTCGTGAACTTGGCATGACCTTTATGTGTTCTTCTCAGTTCTTAGGCCTGGCTTCCAACATTTTGAACTTCATCACCTCTTCCATGCTGAACTCCAGGAACAATTTTATCCGAAACTATCTGAGCGTGTCTCTTTCAGAGCACCATATGGCCACATTGGCCAGTATCATTAAGGAGGTGGACAAGGACGGGCTCAAGGGTCAGTAGACGGGGTGTGCGCCTGGCAGGCGTTTTCTAGCAGCATTTGGCTGCTGGTAGGGTGGTGCACCGCATCAAGGGGCTGCTTGAGTAATTGGTCTCCCGTGTCTTCAGGTGCATCAGATGAAGAGTTTGCGGCCGCCCTCTATCACTTCAACCACTCCCTGGTGACTTCGGACCTTCAGTCGCCTCACCTGCAGGTGTGTGTGTGCTGCGACGGCTCAGACCAGGAGCTCTCTGCACCTGCACTCCGTAGGCTGTGCTTGTTTCCGTAGCTCGGGAGCAGTTTGTCTTGGGATCCCCTCCCTGGAAAGAGTGTTGAGAGACTAGGGTGTCCCTCTGCCTTAATTAGGATCACTTCAAGAATATGTGTCCTTTAGCCCCAACTCACTCAGGAAGTTTAAAGAAAACGAAGAGCTACAAAACCCACTCTTGATAACTGTTCTAGTATAAAAGTAAATAGACAAGGGGACGTTTTATTAAAAAATAATAAATGGCCAACAATGTAGGAAGTGTTAAGCGCCGTTAGTAATCTGAGAAATATAAATTAAAATGCTTGTCTTAAAAGAATTAGTCAAATTATAAGAAGTGGATGTTCTTTAGTCCTTAGGCCTGGCATCCAACATGTTGAAGTTTTATCACCTCTTCCATGCTGAACTGTTGGCACAGTTTTGTCTGAAACTGTCCAGTGTATCCCTTTCAGAGCACGGTATGGCCGTGTTGGCCAGTATCATCCAGGAGGTGAACAAGGATAGACTCAAGGTCCATGATAACGCTCCCACAGGCAACCCACCACCGAAATAAAGTCTAGGATCTTGATTGTGGACTTCTAAAACTTGTAACTTTCTTTCCTCACTGAAGTAGCTGATAATCTGGAATCCTGAATCTTAAATTCCTCATTTCATTAGTTTCATATATATATTTGCTTTTGCATTTAAGGAATATTTTAAAATTTAAAATTATTTGATTGCTTTTAGCAATGACATCACATTCTGTGCAGTTTTGTAGGCATTTTCGCTTAACATTATTGAGCACTTTATTATCAGAATTCGTCTATGCATTCGCACGTTTTTATAGTTTTTGTTTCAACTGCTGTATGTATTTCATTGTGTTTGTGACTGCACCAGTTTGTTCGTGTCCCTTCTGCTCCAACTGATGAACATTTGGGTTATGTCAGTCAGATGTCATTGTTATTCCAGGCGTTGTATGGTCTTTCTTAAAAAGGTTAATCACTTTGGCTGCGCTGACTCTGACTCCTGCTGAGTGGGGCTGCTTTGGCTGCCGTGTGTGGGCTGCTCATTGCAGCTGCTGCTCCTGTGGTGGAGCAGGCGCTCCAGGCGCGCGGCCTTAGTT
Organism: Aepyceros melampus; assembly: GCA_006408695.1. Classification (NCBI taxonomy): domain Eukaryota; kingdom Metazoa; phylum Chordata; class Mammalia; order Artiodactyla; family Bovidae; genus Aepyceros; species Aepyceros melampus. Next base: position 148,451 of record SJXQ01005209.1, on the reverse strand, counting down.
GCTCTGCAGCACGTGGGATCTTCCTGGACCAGGGATCGAACCCATGTCCCCTGCACTGGCAGGAGGATTCCTAACCACTGGGCTCCCAGGGTGTCCTGCTGCGTTCTTTCTTGTGCATACCCCCTGTGTGTCCCCTGTTTCGAGTGAGTCTCTCGGGAATATAAATTGAAGGAGAGTTGACAGGTTTTAGCGTCCGTGACCTTAAGCAGATAATGCCAAGGTGCCCTCTGTTGTCGCACCAAGGTTTACCCACACTAGCAGTGTGCCAGGGATATGAGGATTCACATTCTCTCCCAAGATTTGACAGTGTCTTATCCTGATAATAACTTGATTAACATAGAGTTAGTGTTTCTCAGTTTTAGTGTGCATAAGGAATCCTGGGGAATTTATTAAAAATTCAGATTCTCAGTTAATGTGACCACCCCCCACCCCAAAATTTTCCCCCAACTCTCCCCAACCAACCCCAGTAGAATTTAATTTGAGAGAGCTCCAATAATTAGCTCTAAGGTTGTTAATGTGGAGAAGGCAATGGCACCCCACTCCAGTACTCTTTCCTGGAAAATCCCGTGGATGGAGGAGCCTGGGAGGCTGCAGTCCATGGGGTCGCTAGGAGTTGGACACGACTGAGCAACTTCACTTTCCCTTTTCACTTTCATGCATTGGAGAAGGAAATGGCAACCCACTCCAATGTTCTTGCCTGGAGAATCCCCGGGACCGGGGAGCCTGGTGGGCTGCTATCTATGGGGTTGCACACTGAAGCGACTTAGCAGCAGCCGCAAGGTTGTTAATGAAAATATTTTTGTTACTCTTAAGATTATTTCAGTGGTTTCTCAGAATCAAAACACAATTCAAGGACTTATACTTGCCCCCAAAGGGCAAAATCCAGGAACTTATGTCATGAAGGTAAAAAATTGATTCTCACAAGGAATTGGTCCCGTGGCTAGGATTCCGTGCTTGCCCTGCAGGGGGCATGGGTTCCCTGATCAGGGAACTGAGATGCTGCGTGGTGCAGCCAAAAAAAAAAATTTCTCACAATCCCAAGCTATTTGGGAAATCCTGAAGCATTTCTTTTGTTGTTTAAAAAGGTAATTATAAAACCTATTTATGCTCACCTACTGGTACATGGGAAAAAATTTTTTTAGCAGGAAAGAGACTATATCAGTAAATAGAGTAGAAAAGCTATCGACCTGTCTAAGGTGAAGAGCAGAAGATGCTTCAGTTATGATATTGCCTGCAGTAACTTCTCAGAGTGAAAGGTCAGGGTTTCCTGCCAAAATTATTAGCTCCTCGCCCAGGTCTGACTTTATCAAGAGAGGTTCCACAGGTCATAGATTTGCACTTTTCTTGGCTAAACTTTTATGTCCAAATAATGGGGAAGAATATTTTTCTTTAGAAAATAGGGATTCTTAAGACTCCTGTGATGATACTGCTCTCTTAGCATTTTAAAAATAATTACAGACCTTGTGTGGAAGTGCAGCTCGGCTGCCCATAGCTGCTGACACTGCATAGGAAGCCCTCAGATCTCCATTTTTCATTCCATCTCCAGGCATGGATCTGTAAACTGTTTCCCATATTTCACTGCTTTGAAGGATAGTCATTGTAATCTGCTGTTGAGTCCCCTTACCTTGGATATTATTTCTTTGGAGTAATGTGCAAAGTTGTCTTACCCAAGATGCCTGATTTAAGTTGCCAGATACTCAGTGTCTTCTTGTAAGGGACATTAATAAAATGCATTGCTACTGGTACTGTTTAATATTATATTCAGTATTGCATGTAAAATTATCATAACTGAACAGTACTGTCACTGGTGATCTAGGTTCATTTGTAAGTATTCATGGAGAGTCATCCATGTGTCAGGCACTGTTACAGGAACTGAAGAAATAAAGATGACTTGAGTTAGTGTGGCTTCATGAGAAAGGGAGACAGGGAGAGTGAAGGACCTAGCGTAGAGATCATGGGAAATTGTTTGAATGAGGTGAGAGACAAGGAGAGCTTAACAATCTAAGATACTGCCAAATTTAAAACCCTTGAAACCCAAACGAGACCAGCAGGATGCCCTTGTCAATAGAAATAGGGAAATGAGGAAAGAGAGTCGGTTTGGGGGTGAAAGGAGTGATATTGAGAGCCCAGGGGCACGCTCTTCTGGGTTTAAGCCGACTCAGATCGGACTCACTCATGCGCCACTTGCTTTTTCAGGCTTCTATTAAACACTTTGTTGTTGAAGTACAGTTGATTTACAGTGTTTTGTTAATTACTGCTGTATAGCACAGTGATTCAGTTATGTATATACGTTCTTTTGTAGTATATCCTTTTCCGTTACAGTTGATCACAGGATGTTGAGTATAGTCTCTGTTCTGTGCAGTAGGACCTTGCCTGCCTTCCTCTGTTAAGGCTTGCGTCCCTAGCCCCAGCTCCCACTCCAGCCCCCCTCCAGCCCTCTCCACTCTGGCAGCCTTGCAGTAGGGCCTTGCCTACCATCCTCTGTTAAGGCTTGGCTTCCGCTAGCCCCAGCTCCTGCCCCACCCCCCACTCCAGCCCTCTCCACTCTGGCAGCCACCAGTCTGTCTGCTGCGTCCGTGATTCTGTGTCTGCTTCGCAGACAGGTTCATTTTTGTCAGATTTAGATTCTCCGTGAAAGTGGTGTTGTTGGGCACTTGCCTCTCTCTTTCTGGCCTCACTTGGTGGGGTGCTCTCTGGTTGCGGCCCTGTCGCTGCAGACGGCACTGCTCCATTCCTGCTTGCAGCTGAGCAGCGCCCCCGGGCGAGTGCACTGCTCTTGTTTTAGCCGTCAGCCGACGGGCATTGAGAGTGCTGCTGGGAACCTCACGCTGCGTGCGTCTGTCTGAACTGTGTTTTGTCTGGATGTGTGCGCGGGAGTGGGGCTGTCGGGCCATAGCTGTGCTATCAGCTTCCTGGGAAGCTCCACAGTGCTTCCCACAGCGACTACACCGACCTGCATGCCCATGGACCGCTCAGCCACCATTACTCAGAATGAGCCTTTGAGTTCTTTGCACAGGAGGCATGATTTGCCATTTTCTGTTTAAAAAGTGAGTCAGTGTCAGCCCTGCAAAATGGCTTTTAGGTCCTTGCAGTAGGCGAGCCTTGGTGTTGTTTGCAGTCAAGAAAATTGAAGAGCTGAAGGGGAAGCTCTCCTTTACCAAAGGAGTAAGCTGAAGACGGTTAGCAGAGCCATCGTCTATGTGATTGTATTTTTTCCTTTGCCAGTATGTTAGATTCTATAGCCCTTTCAATCAAATGAGAAGAACTGTATTATCAGTATTTTAAATTTGAATAAAATAGTCACCATTACTGCTTTTGAAAAAAACAACACCACTTTAAATAGTGAAATTTTGAGGTGCCAGAGGGATAAAGATGTCTTAGAAAATAGTTGGAAATGTGAGTCTGAAATTTAGGGGTTAAAAATGAAGACTGATACTACAGCTTTGGGGATTGCCCACTGGGAGGCCGTTGTTGAAGTGATGAGAGACAGGGAGGTGGGTCGGGGCCAGCAGGAGAGAGGGGGCCGAGGCTCCCCTTGGGTGCCGGCGCGGGGAGCGGCGCGGAAGGGCGCTCGGAGGGTGTCCAGGGTGCGTCGGGCCGGCTCCGCTCTGTTGTGACTCAGACTTGCTCCTTAGGAAGTCAGTTCTTCCTTAGAGCTCGTCAGTGCGAGGGGTGGGGAACGCCGGTTCCCGAGGAGAGCTGGCGTGTTTGTTATGGCTCTGACCTGTCTGGCACGTGGCAGACAGGCTCGCCTAGAGGTGGCGAACGGCAGAGAACGGACGGCAGCCTTCGTCCTCTGGCCGAGTCCTGCTGTCAGTGCTGCCCTGCTGCCCTTGTTGCCGTCCGCACAGAGGCGTGGCTTTATGCTTGCTATCAGAACACCGGTGTGCCCCTCGGCTTCTGCGCTTTCACACTTCGTGATTTTGTGTCTGTGTGTGACATGACATACACAGAGTATGTTTTTACGTTTGCTTGGTCTTTGTGGCTGCCGCCGCTGTGGCTGCATGTGCCGCGGTTTTATTTTTTATTACCAGTGGTGCTCCAGTTAAGACTTTCACAATAGATCAGACATATTTGTTTGTTTTTTGCATTGTTTTCTTGAGTCAGGAGTAGAGGAGTTGATTATCATGTCTTTGTTGAGCCTAATGATTAAGAACGTGGGTTTTAGAGAGAAACCTGGCTTGTCACTTGTGGCTGTGGTCGTGTTTCTGAGCCGCCCTGGGCTCTGTCCCTCGTCAGGGCAGCGGGGCACTCCCCGTCTGGCGTTTCACTCTGAGCGTTTAGTGCCGGTCTCCATGCAGCGCTTACCCCGCATAACCCGCCGATACATGGGAGCTACACGTGATACCAGGACTTTTTGAACATTTTCGAGGAATAGGGTCCTCTTGGATGTTTTTTACAAGAGTATAATTTAGTTTGGCAGACTTCAAAATTTATCCTATGTCTGAGGTAACCGTGATTCGTGTTTTCTAAAGCCAGATGAGAAAGCAGGCATTTGTCTGGTTTTCCCATTGGCATCCTGCTCAGTCTGTGTGTGTCTGAGGAGATAAATTGCAGCTTAGATAACTGAGCTGAAAGTAAAGCTCATTTGACAGACATGCTACAACTGGAGGCAGAGACAACGACCCTGATTAATTCTGGATGCTGTGACATCTTAGAGGCAAAATTTCTCTGCTAATGCTATTAATACAAGTTGTTGGCCCTCTTAAGTTGTTGGAGCTCCCCCTTTGGAGTGTTAGCTGTGGCCCATAACTGACCTGAAAGAAGAACTGTTAGCTGTTACAGCTGAAGTCTGAAGTCTCCTTTCAAAGACCCAGTGTCCATTGGGAACTGAGCCTGACTCTGCTGTCTGCACACGCGCCTGCTTTTTGGGAGCCTGGTTTCTGATGCTAGTTAACTATCGTTGTTAGTGTGGTTACTTTTCCCTTTGTATTTTTCTCATGTGTGGGATGGCCTTTTGGGGCTGCTTCTGAATCTGAATTTCTATGTCCTCCTTTTTCTAAAGGACTCTGTCAGTGTTAAAAAGCAGCCTCTTTCCCTGCCTGTTCCCTAATGGCCTCTTGTGTGTCTTTCATGCTAGAACACACTGTTGCAGCAGCTGGGAGTTGCTCCTTTCTCTGAGGGCCCGTGGCCCTTGTATATTCACCCTCAGAGCCTCTCTGTGCTTTCACGCCTCCTGCTCATCTGGCAACATAAAGCCAGCGCTCAAGGTGACCCTGACGTCCCTGAATGCCTCAAAGTTTGGGACAGGTAAGATAACTCCAACAGAAGCCCTACGGAGAAGGCTGCTATTTAAAATTTGTTTGACTGATTGGTAGTTCATCTGTGGCCCTGAGATGGCACTCTGATGATAGGCTTAAAGTGGCAAGGGTGGGAGAGTATGTTTCTGATGGGGGGATTTGGGAGGAGCTGGGGGGCTGTTTAAAAAACAGATATACATAAACTAGGATCTGGAAACAGAATCTTCCTTTAGCACATGGAGGATTTGATTCCAATTATGAGAGAGAACCTGAATCCGGAACATAAACCAATTTTATCCTGACCTGGTTTTTTTTGAAAGGGAACGGGGAAGCCAACTCTGTCTTTGGTTATTTTGCTTTCGACACAAAACCACTTAGAGTGACTTGCAGTCTTTTTTGGACAACTTTTAAAGAATATTTTTACTTGGGGGAAGCTCAGATTAATCATCTAAATCCTCTTTAGATGGACCTATATTTGCCATTTTTGTTTACATGGTTGGGAATCTTCAAAGCAGTTAGTTTTCCTAAAAGGCTTTGTTTTCCTCTTTCCCAGTCCATGATCAAATAGCTCTACTGCTGGATTTGAGAAATCATAAACCCCCGTGAATGCCAGACGTGCACGATATTTTTCCTGGTAGAATCGTACAGAAAGGCCAGAAGGTGGAGGGTAGGGGAGTGGTGAGGGAAACCCTTCTTAGAATACAAGCCTCTCTCCTGATGGCCAAAGGCAGGGAAAAGAGCTGTTGCATTCTTTACTTGTTTGCATGAAAGGTTTTCTCACAAGTTCTCTAAATAGTGTAAATTTTGTGTTGCTTTTTAATGCATTGAGTTATTTTCAGCTATTACCAGGTTGTGATTTTTAACTTGTAGTATGAATTCTCAAAATGAGAATTAATCTGTAGAATCAGATGATAGAGAAAAAGGTAGTTGAATTGTTTCTGTTTACTCAGATTTATTAATTAAAGAAAAAAAGCCACCTTTTGGAGAGCGTGTAGTTCTGTTTCATTGTCAGAAATGGCAGCGTGGGAGTTAACACTTCTGTGGCCACAATTAACATTGTTGAAGGGTTGTTGAAAATGCTTTTGTGGCCAAATCTAGTTTTTTTGTAGCCAAGATTTAATTTTTATCTTCTCATACATGTAGCTTCTTGTCTCCCTTAATTTGTTCTCTTCATGTCTGGGTTTAAGAAATATGCCTTTTGTGGCACTGGACACTGTAACTCTTGGGGGATGTTCTCCTCTCCTCTGGGAGGTTTTTGTCGACCATGAAGCAGAATGCCCTGCAAGGAGTGGTGCCCGCTGAGACGGAGGATTTGAACGTGGAGCATTTGCAGCTGCTGCTCCTCATCTTCCACAACTTCTCTGAGAAAGGCCGGCGGGACATCCTGATGCTGTCTGTGCGGATCATCCAGGAGCTGAGTGCCAGCATGGACGCCCAGGCGCGCTCGGTGCCTCTCGTCCTGGCTCGCCTGCTTTTGATCTTTGATTATCTGCTTCATCAGTACTCCAAAGCCCCCATGTATCTATTTGAGCAGGTACAGAGGAACATGTTCTTTTTGCTTTATGGCTGTTCCTGAGCTCTTTGTTATTCTCAAATTATCATGTCCCAAACCAGAGTGACCTGTTCACTTGAGATTTCAGGTGTCCATTGTGGTGTGTTTAAGTCCCCTAAGGAAGACCCCTGGGACTTTGTGCCCACACTTTATGTTTAGCCAGAAGCGATACATATGAATTTATTTCATTTGATGTGTTTGTTGAAACTGGGTCATAGGTTCTGTTCACAGGTGTCCTTCTTTGAGCTGCCCCACTTAATGTGTGTTGAGCACAGCGCTGTGAGTGTCAGGCCTGAGTTAGTTCACTAGTGGTTGAATGAGTACGGGTCGAGCAGTACATTTTATGGATTAGTAAATTGCTTCATTCCAGGGAACCAAAATGAGAGTGGGAGGGCCATTTAAGGATTATTGCAGTCAGTGTTTCTGGCAGTGCTGCGTTACACACTGTTGCCTTTATGCTCTGGCAAAAAGATGCTTCCCAAAAGAAGTCACAGAAAAATCTAAAATTTTATTTTGGTTAAATTTCCCAGACTTTGCTGTGTCAGTCTGATATCATGCCTGGAGTGAGAAGCAGAATGATGACTGTGTCTCTTTCTTAATTTGAATCTTTGTGTTTTAAAAGGTGCAGCATAACCTGCTTAGTCCTCCTTTTGGGTGGGCAAGTGGATCCCAGGACAGCAGCAGCCGCCGGACGACCACCCCTCTCTATCATGGGTTCAAGAAGTAGAAGAAAACTGGTCTAAGCATTTTTCATCAGGTTAGAAAGAAGACTGTTGATAAGAAACTTGCTGATTCTCATGGGAGGGGCTGAATCTGGAGCTTGGGGCATCCTTGAGAACTTTGGTCATTGGTGTAGTCTCAGATACCTGTGGATTCACAACTCTTGGCGGAAACAGACCCTCACATATCCCATGTTTATTTAAAAGCAAAAAAAAGTCTGAGATGTGAGAAGCTGGAATCCTCTGGTCCTAGGGTGCAGCGTGTGTGCTGTCGCCACTCTGGGTGATGGCATGTAAATTTCCCTCAGGGGCATTATCTCACCGAGAGGCTGGCTTCTTTGGGCCCTGGTCTTCAGACAGTGGGAGCTGTGGTTTCTCCCCAGGGTTTCGCACACGGCAGTGGTCCATGCTTTTGATAAGACTCCTCTTGTGTGCATTGCATGTGTTTGCTTTCATCTGAGGATTGTTAAATATCAAGTGTATTTGGTGGACATACTCGTCAAGCCCTAACGTGAATTCATCATCACTGGGGTCTCTCAGTGGTAGGTCCCTTTGATAGAGGGGAGGCAGCATTTAAGACTGCCAGCCTCATGATACAGGTTTGTCGATCCACGTAGTGGTTGTAGAATAGAAGTTAACTCCTGGAACAGAGGTTGTCAACGGGGGGTGATTGTACTCCCCACCCCCACAGGGGCCCTGGGGCTGTGTCCAGAGACATATTTGGTTGTCACAGCTGGGAGGCTGCTGCTGGCCATCGGAGGATGGGAGCCGGGATGGTGCTCAGCATCTGTTGTGCAGAGGGTAGTTCCCCTCAGCAGAGAGTCATCTGGCCCAGAGTGTCAGTTGGTCACGCCAAGCTTGGGAAACCCTGGTCCAAAGTGTCTTCTTACGTTTCATACTTGTTCGACTTAAGAGTGGAACTGTTCTTTCAATAAGCACATTGCTTTTCAGATGCCGTCCCGCAACCCAGATTCTACTGTGTCCTGTCCCCAGAAGCCTCAGAGGATGATTTGAACCGACTTATTCTGTGGTACCCGGAATTTTAAAATCCCATTTTGCATGTGGGTTAGGTGGTATCCACGAAAATCAGGCTATTAGGAGGAAAGGGAATGATGTAACTTTCTGTAAGGAGTGAATTTAGTCTGTATTAGGATTTGAGCTTTTTCTAAAAGGAAAATGTTGTTTTGAGATTTATTTGCTGGGCTTCAATTTGGCAGTAGAGGATGTCCTTCCTGGCAGTTGACACCTCTGACAGATTATTTCTAAAGACTGTCTGTGTTAGCATTTTCACAGGCAGCTATTTTAATGGGCAAAGTAGTTGTTTCACTCTAATGCCTGCACTTGTGTGCTCACAATATAATTCATAAGCTGAGTTGGTCCATGGGACTCTTGCTGCAGTGAGACATTAATAACTATTTGGAATGAGCTGTTTGTCAATCCTGAGGTTAAGTGGTAGTATATGGGTAGTAGGAAAAAATTTCACAAAGTAAGAGAAAACGATTGACTGTCTTTCTTGATATTAGGCCTGCGATGTCCTCTTCTCCAAGCTCGTCAAGTATGATGAGCTGTACACTGCGCTGACGTCCCTGCTGGCAGCTGGGTCCCAGCTTGACATGGTCAGGAGGAAGGAAAGCAAGAACGTGACAGCCCTGGTGAGGCCATGGCAGCCTGGCTAATGAAGAGTTGGGCGTGTGTCTGATTACTGGGGAGCAGTCTACCAGGGATTTCCTTCTGGGATCCAGTCAGCTTGTTTTGCTTTTCTTTTTCGTTAACGTTGAGAGGAATGTGACTTTGAGAGGAAAGGTCACCTCAGTTCTTGTCTCCTAAGTGATGGTTAATGTATGATATTGGAAGCCTCACACTTGAGCTTTCTTTGTGGCCCCATGAGTGTGTCTTGTACCTGTAGAATTCATGATGGCAGTTAAGGCCACAGAAAGGGCCTGCTGAAGGCAGTGTCTTGCTCTCTTTCAGTCACTTGGTAAATTACTGGGGAGCCAGGGACTCAGAATTGCTTTCTTGGCCTGTGAAATGTACAGAATGTGGGCAGATTTTATATGTATGTGAAAGGTGTCTTTTACCATTTTTTGCTTTGGGTGTAAAAGTCAGTGAGCTGACTTAAGAGCCAAATCTCAGTTGAAAATTGGGACTGTACCCTGTCTTGCTTTAAAAATTATATTGATATTTGGATCAGTTTTTATTGTTAGGGAGATGTTGAAAGTGAAAGAGTGAAGTCGCTTAGTCGTTTCCGCATCTCTGCAACCCCATGGACTGTAGCCTACCAGGCTCCTCCGTCCTGGGATCTCCACGGGAGATCTTGAGGCAGTACCAGAAACTCCTGCCTCTGAGATTGCTGTTTCTGCTGCTTGTAGGAAGCCTGTGCCCTTCAATATTACTTCTTGATACTGTGGAGGATCCTGGGCATTTTGCCACCATCGAAAACTTACATGAACCAGTTGGCCATGAACTCGCCGGAGATGAGTGACTGTGACATCCTGCACACCCTGCGGTGGTCGGCCCGCCTCCGGGTCAGCTCCTATGGCGACTGGATAGAGGTACCGCCGAGCCCGCGGCTGTGGGGTAGCAGTCAGCAGGCTCTGAGGCGGGAAACGCGATTTAAGTTTAAGGCTGAGGGGGAGGCCTTAGACCCTGCCTGTTTGCTCTCCTGAACACTTTTTTCTTGCTGTAAATAGGACCACCTTACCAAACAGGGAATGAAGGCTGAGCATGCTGGTTCTCTCCTAGAACTGGCATCCAGCAAGTGCAGCTCCGTGAAATATGACGTTGACATTGTAGAGGAGTACTTTGCCCGACAGGTATGTGAGTTGGGGTCCGTAATGACAGAACTTGGCTTATGCTGCGGTTTGTTTTTTTTGCCACAACTAACCAAGACCTTGGGTATCTTTTAAAGATCTCGTCCTTCTGTAGCATCGACTGTACCACCATCTTGCAGCTGCATGAAATCCCCAGCCTGCAGTCCATCTACACCCTGGACGCCGCCGTCTCCAAGGTCCAGGTCTCTCTGGACGAGCACTTCTCTAAGGTGGCCGCCGAGGCCGACCCGCAGAATCCTCTGAGGTCACCAAGAACCTGCTGCCCGCCGCGCTGCAGCTCATTGACACCTACGCCTCTTTCACCAGGTGGGGCGGGCCGCCTGCCCAGAGATGTCGGAGATGGGGAATGTAAATGCTTGGGTGGTTTACTTTCCTGTGTAAATATTTTCTAGCATTTTTCTTATAGGGCGCAAAGAGAGGTAAGGAAGTTTTTCCACACACTGTCTTTCCTGTTATTCACTGAGGCGAAGCTCTTTAAACCTCATGGGACATAGGCAGAGAAGACATTTCCTTACTTACTTACCTGTTTGGCTGGGTCGGGTCTTGGTTGCAGCCCTCGGGGCGTCCTTGCGTCACGGGGGGCTTCCGTTGCGGCGTGCGGGCTCCGGAGCCTGCGGCTCCCTGCTTGCCCCGTGTGGGCCTCTGGCTGTGGTGCAGGGCTTAGTCGCCCTTTGCCGCGTGGGGTCTTAGATCCCCGACTAGGGGTCACACCCTCGTCTCTTGCATTGCAAGGCAGATTCCTAACTGCTAGACCACCAGGGACTTTGAAATCCTGAGGAAAACCTTTTCTTAATGAGTTAGAGAGTATTTTGAAACCCAGTCCTTTCTGTAATAAACATTGCAAATTGCACACCCTGTAGACTTCCTTTGTTTATTTTGCATAGTGTTTAAATATTTTAGAATTCATTTTCAGTGCATAAAAATTGGTAGTTTATTCACCATTCACAAGATGTCTGGCTTTTCTTCCATTGGAAGGACTGGCAGAACTGCGCCTGTCTTCCAGTGTGACAGAGCAAACCGCTGCTAAGGACTGGCTACTTCTCCTTCGCTGTTCTGATCTGGCCCCTTTTAGCTCATTTACTTTTCCTGGTCCCTGTAGGATTTCAGTCTTCAGTTCCTGTTTTATGGGACGTTGTTGCTGAAAGGGACTTGGATCATTGTGACCTGTCTTTTACTATGAATGCCTTGTAGCAGACAGAGGACTGTCGCTTGAGGCAGAATGTTTGGACGGATGTGAGCAGTAACCTTGAGCAGCAAGACGAGTGCTCGCTGTGGGCCAGCTAGGGTTCCAGGCGCTGGGGCACAGCAGCTAGCCACGCTGATGGGCCGCCGCCCTTTGAGAGTGTCGAGGTGCGAATCGGCCCACTGCTGACATTACACGTTCCTGAAGGGTTGTTTGTTTTTTAAAGAAAAGAATACTTCTCAGAGCCTGTGATACGTACAGTGCCTGAGGCCAGGACAAGTAGGGTAGATAATGTTTTGTGAGCATTTCCAAGGATGGCATGCTCTTTGGGAAATAATTACCCATTGGCATTCTTAGACCCAAAGGGGGAGGCACTGTCAGCGACGTGTAGAGGATCAGGAGACTGAGCTAGAGGTTCTTCCATTTGCCTAGGGTGGTTTTTTCCCTAACCAGAATGTCACTAGGTCCCTTCAGCTTTGGCACAGCTCCCTCTTTTCCCTCCAGAGCCTATTTGCTGCAGAGCTTGAGTGAGGAGGGGGCCACTGAGAAGCCTTCCCAGGAGACACTGCGCGGCTTCGCTGCTGTGCTGGCTATTGGCTCTAGCAGGTGCAAGGCGAACACTCTGGGTAAGTGAGCGTGCTTCTGAACAAGACCGCTAATGCTGGTGTGGCTAGTAGTGCTGTTTCTCTCCCCTGCCACCTGTTTCCTACATCCGCCATTTATTGGGCTCCTCCTGTGTGTCAGGTGTGGACGTAGGCTTGTCTCTTTTGACCTTTGCAGTGACCCTGTGAGGTAAGTTTCATTTTCATCCCCCATTACTCATTAGGAAAATTTGCCCGTATCCTACATTTTGCAAGTGGCAGAGCTGGAATCCAAGCCAAGATCAGTTGGTACCATGGCGTTAAGCTCCTTGACTGTTGGAAAGATCTTTGTTCTCCTTTCCATTTATAGAGATTGCGAAGACTATTGAGCTCCTGCTTCATGCTTGAGAAAACTTCTTCCTTGTGTTAGGAATGGTCTGGTAGAAATCTGGGATGGGAACTCAGAAGGACTTGAGCAGGATTGGCGTTAAGTGCAGTAGTTACCCTTTAAAATGACAGGCCTTTGTATATTTCTGCATTTCAAGGTTTAAGTACCCTTTTAATGTTCAGATAGTCTCACTTTTAGAAGTTTAATCTCGTTACTTCGTCGACTACTGCTCTTAATGTGCACTAATGCTCCCCGCCTTCAAGATCTGTTTACGGAGAAGAGTTGGAATGCTGCCTACTCGTAGAGGGCCTAGATGTTGAATAGTGACTGGCAGTGACTTGCTCTCACTTGGCATCTTGTATTCAGTTGTCCTCTTTACTCACAACGTTAGAAAGTGAATATGATGGGGAGTGAAAGTCATAATTGAGATTGTTAGTTGTTAAGCAGTGAGTAGTTTCTTGGACGTGGTGCTGCTATTGACATACGCTTCTAAGCTCTCTTAGAAATTATTTTGACAACCTGGGCTGTAGTGTGTTTTACTCTGCATTTGGGGTTGGCTTTTAAAATGCTGTGTGTCCTTCTCTCTCTCTCTTTCTTGTGATGATTCCTTGTCCTTTCTGTTGCCTCCAGGTCCAACACTGGTTCAGAATCTACCATCATCAGTTCAGACTGTGTGTGAATCCTGGAACAACATCAGCACCAACGAGTTTCCCAACATTGGGTCCTGGGTGAGTGTCCATCTGTCCAGGAGTAGAACTTTGGAGCCCTGTTTAGTTTCTGCGTTCTGTTCTTATTCTTTAGGCTTAAACTGGCTACCAAGAGCTCTTACCATGCCACAGTAGTATTTGCTGTGGCTGAACCCATAGTCAAGTCCTTGAATTACCCAAATGATACTCATGGTCATTTTGCCAAGAAGAAGTATGTTACTGTGTTATAGGAGAACCACTTTATTACAGTGGACTCTTGAGCAATACAGGGCTGTGAACGGCGTGTGTCCATTTACACGCTAATGTTTTCACTAAGTCTGGGCTGCAGTACTAAATGATCTATGGTTGGTTGAATCCTCAGATGTGGAACTGCACATATGGAGGGCTAACTGTAACGTATACCTGGATTTTCGACTGCATGGATGGTCAACACCCCAACTCCGTGGTATTCGAGGGTCAACTGCTAGGACCCTCAGGTTCTTCATCTGTTAAACACTGGGAGGTGAAAATCAAGGATATTAGATGGAAAGTGCCTAGCACATTCTCTGGCACATGGATTGTCAGTAAATGTTAACTGTTTCCTTTCCCTTTTAGGTTATATGTCAAGAACCTGCTCCCTCTGTCATAATTTTATGGGGTAGCATTTAAGTTCTCTAGACTTTCAGAAGACTGTTGAATCTTCTGTCGGTTCCCTTGATCTTCCTGTGTGCTGTCCTCAGATTAACCTCTGTTAATAGATTATTGTGTTATTACAGTTCTTTGGAAAAACCAAGTGTTATAATCTTATTATCCTTGCTTTGTAATCGTGACCTCTATTTACATCACCCGGAGCTGTAGTGCAAGGATAATTAAGATATTTGTAATGGGGAACCAGATGCATTGTGAAATTCTGATCTTTGCCAGTTATTAGAGGCAAACAAGCATAGTTTTAATATTAAATATAATATATCCTAATTATTTGAAAAGTGATATTGGGTGTCTTAACTTTGTAGTAACTAAATTTTAGCTCAACTTTAATTTTTCTGTTTAAAAGACCTTATTTCCTTGTGGCCGCACCGGCTCCTCCTGGGTGTGTGGGCTTCCCTCTAGTTGCAGCGAGGGGGACGGCCCTTTGTTGTGGCGCGCAGGCTCCTCATTGCGGTGGCTTCTCTTATGGAGCTCAGGCTCTAGGGCATACGGGCCTCAGGAATTGGGGCGCCCAGGCTCTCGAGCACAGGCTCAGTAGCGGTGGCACACGGGCTGAGTTGCTCCAGGGCATGTGGGGTCCTTCTGGACTAGGGTTCGAACCAGTGTACGCTGCACTGTGAGGCGGATACTAAACCGCTGAGCCACCAGGGTCGCCCTTTTAAAGTGTTAACTGCTAACTAACTAAAATTTGTTAACTGCTTCCTTCATTCACTCCACTCCACTCTCCTTCCCAGGGTGACTCAGAGTGTGTATTGAATAGAGTCCCTGTCTATGAACCTAGTGGGGTCTTTGATTTTTCTCGTTGCTCGTGTAAGCATCTGGAGAGGGATGGTCTCTCCATTTATGTCTGCTCTGCCTCCTTTCAGCGCAACGCCTTCGCCAATGACACCGTCCCTTCTGAGAGCTACATCAGTGCTGTGCAGGCTGCCCACCTGGGGACACTCTGTGGCCAGAGTCTGCCCCTGGCTGCGTCCCTGAAGCACACCCTCCTCTCCCTGGTCAGGCTGACTGGAGACCTCATAGTGTGAGTACCAGCTGCGTAGCCGAGTGCTCTCCGCGCCTGCGCTCTGTCACGGCTGCAGGAAGACAGCGAGAGCTGGGTTCACTGCGTGGCAGTGCTTGTTTTGCCTGCTTCTGTAGCAGAGAGAGCCTGTGGCTTCAGGAGTGTGAGTGTCTCCCTGGAAGGATTTTGAACGTAGATGTGGAGGGCACCAGAGGACCTCCCCCTCTTTATGTGTAGTGTGTTTCAGAAAAAGCATGCTGGCTTTAAATCATGCCATGACGTGGAAGCACTCTGGGTTTACGTTTCAAGGTGACGGTGACATATTTGAAGCCGTGCTTCTCCAGATTCATTGTGGAACTTAGGTATTGCCGCCGTGGGACCAGGGCAGGCTTCCTGTACATAGGTTACAGTAAAGTCTTATATCGCATTGCCTTGAAAGTGACCCAGATTCCTGCCAGTTCTTCTAGAAAGGTTGTCTTGGAGGGTTACTAGCTTAGGTTGCTGTAAATTTTCTTTTCTAAATATTACAGAATACATCTTATGTAGTTAATTTAACGTTTTAATAAGTTTTCACATGGATTTTTCAAATGGAAATGATTTTCACTTCTGATACAGTGATGAGAAAGGAGACCATGGAGTTGCAGGACTGTGTCTGGGTGAAAAACAACTGTCCCAGGAAAAAAGCCCTTCTCAAGAAGTGATTGGATTGCCCGCTCCTCCCCTTGCAGCTGTCCGGAGGAGTATATTCACTGATTTGATTCTGTTTTCTTTGCTGAAGTTGGTCCGATGAGATGAACCGCCACAGGTAATCCGGACCCTGCTCCCCCTTCTTCTGGAGTCGAGCACTGAGAGTGTGGCTGAGATCAGTAGCAACTCCCTGGAGCGCGTCCTGGGCCCTGCGGAGTCTGATGAATTCTTGGCTCGTGTGTATGAGAAGCTCATCACCGGCTGTTACAACATTCTGGCCAACCACGCGGACCCCAATAGGTGAGCCCGACTGGGGAGAGACGGCCAGTCCCTGTGGCTTCCTGTTACTCCCAGTGAAAGACACCAGCACTTGCTTCCCTCTTGTCATTCATTCACAGCCTACGATTGTGCCTTTTTAAAAAATCACATTTTGGTTATGCTGGTTACGCTGGGTCTTTGCTGCTGCGCACGGGCTTTCTCTAGTTGCTGGGGAGCTGGGAGGCAGCTCCTCTTCACTGCGGTGCGAGGACTCCCTGTTGCAGTGATGTCTTGTTGCGGAGCATGGGCGCTAGGGCGTGGGGATGTCAGTAGTTGCGTCCCCCAGGCTTAGTTGACCCAAGGGATGTGGGGTCTTAGTTCCCAGACCAGTGATTGCACTCGTGTCCTCTGCATTGGCAGGCGCATCCTTAATCCCTGGGCCAGCAGGGAAGTCCCTGGTGGTGCTTTTTAATAGAAGGTTCTGTGTGTGTGTTCATTTTGCGTTCTGGAGGACACATACGGAAACTTACTTGGAATCCTCTTCTGTGATTCATTCTTAGGAATGAGCGTGCTGTACTAGATGTGGTAATGTGTGCAAAGGAGCTTGGTACAGTTTCTAACATTTTTGTGACTGTGCTTGTGAGGTAGATGTTCTGCAGCATGAAGGTGATCTCACTGCGTTGTTTGATCATGCTGGTGTAGGCCATGTTGGTGTAGGCGAGTCTTAAAAGAGCAGTTGAGTAAGTTACAGTTTTATCCCACCGAGAACTATAAAGGTAAAGGGTTCCAAGTATTGGGATTTCCTGCCTTCTTGTCAAGCAGTCCAGGTTTTCATGATGGGCTGCTGCTTTTTTTCCCTCTCTCTCCGCTTCTTTTTGTCACCCCTCCCTGCTTGTGAAGGTGGGAGATGTAGGTTCAGTTCCTGGGTTGGGAAGATCCCCTGGAGGAGGACGTGGCAACCCACTCCAGTACTCTTGCCTGGAGAAACCCATGGACAGAGGAGCCTGGTGGGCTGTAGTCCATGGGGTCGCAGAGAAAAGCGAATAGTATGCCGGCGTGTCCCACTTCCCTTACGCCCTCTCTCCCCCTCCAGTCTTCCCCTCCCTTCCCTCCCCTTCCTGATAGTTTGAGATAACAGCTCTGGTTCTTTGAACTCTTAGCTACTGACTGCATCACTTATCTCAGATTTTAGGAATTTTTTGTTTTATTGCAGTTTTAATTCCTCATTTATTTAGCACCTGCTGTATGCCAGGGTTTATGCCAAGCTTTGACAAAACAAAACTAAATATTGCCCTCAAGGTGTAGCCGTAAATAGACTTAGGGTTTTTTTAAATAGTTTAAAATCGGGTTTTTAAAAACGTATTTTAAAGCTTTATTTCCGGGTGTGCTGGGTCTTCATTGCTGCGTGGCTTTCTCTGGTCGTGGGATGTGGGGGCTGCTCTCTGCTGGTGGCGCGTGGGCTGCTCCTTGTGGTGGCTTCTCCTGTCGGGGGCGCAGGGTCCAGGGTGCCCGGGCTGCAGTGGTTGCGGCTGTGGGCGTAAGAGTCGCGCCTCCCGGGCTCCAGGGCACAAGCGCAGTGGCTGTGGCGCATGGGCTGAGCTGTCCCATGGCAGGTGGGGTCTTCCCAGACCAGGGATCGAACCCGTGTCCCCTGCACCGGCAGGTGGGTTCTTTAATGCTGAGCCACCAGGGAAAGCCGTAGGCTTCTGAATTTTTAAAGGTAGTGTTAGGACATCAAAACAGCCCTTGTTTCTATAGTTAATTTTTCTTTTGGATTTTCAGTGGACTTGATGAATCCATCTTAGAGGAATGTCTCCAATATTTGGAAAAGCAACTGGAGAGCAGCCAGGCTCGTAAAGCTATGGAGGAATTTTTCTCTGACAGGTGAGCTATGTGCTTTCTCCTCAGTGAGGGTTTCTGAATGCCTTCCAGAAGCAAGGACTGTGTTGACCTGGTTGTTCTCTCAGGAAATGCAAAAGCCTGCTTAGATGTTTGTACCTCTGGGAGGACTGGTTAGCTGCTGGCGCCTTGAGGTTATTGGTGAAGGGGGTTGTTTTTGACTCGCTGGCATTGTTGACTCACAGGTGACCAGTTCTCCTAGAGGGGATGAGATTGTGAGGAAGTAGAAAAGGATGCTTTTTCTGTGACACATAACATGATTCTTCCATTTTTTCCCCTCTTGCCTTTCAGTGGAGAACTCGTGCAGATCATGATGGCAACAGCCAATGAGAACCTCTCTGCTAAATTCTGTAACCGAGTTTTGAAATTCTTCACCAAACTCTTCCAGCTGAGTGAGTGACAGCTTTTAATAATCTTCTTAGGGGAGCTTTGATGTCCAGCTAATGACTGTGCCTGTCTTCTGCCCAAGCGGAACTACAGCAGGAGAATGCCAACACGTGGAGAGAATTCCTCAGAGAAAGTTTGGAAGGAAGTCGAAGGCTTGCTGGGAGCCTTTCCTGCTTCCCTAGCTCTCGGTCTGGGCCTCTTCCCTCCCCCCGCCCTCCTTCACTGACCGTCGCCTCTCGCTCTGTCCCCAGCTGAGAAGAGCCCTAACCCGAGCCTCCTGCATCTCTGTGGCTCCCTGGCCCAGCTGGCTTGCGTGGAGCCTGCGCGTCTCCAGGCATGGCTCACCCGCATGACTGCATCACCCCCTAAAGATTCCGATCAGCTGGACGTGATTCAGGAGAACAGGCAGCTGCTGCAGCTGCTGACCACCTACATTGTTCGGGAAAACAGGTAACACACCTGCGCTGATATCGCGTGTTCCAACAGCCCCAGCAACAGGGCGAGAGCGTTGGCAGCTGTGCTCCCTTCAGCCCCAGTCCTGACGCATTTGCAGTGGCCCCACAGCCCCTCTCAATAGACTCAAGGAATTTAGCATATCCTCTTGGTTTTCCCCTGAAAAACCTTGCGCAGTGCTTCTCCTGTCAGTCGTAACACGTGTGATTGTTTATGGTCTAGTAGCCCAAGCGCACAACTTGGCTTAGTGTGTGATCATGCATTTAACGTTTAATTTTAAACGCTTCTTGGAAATTCTAAATTCTTACAGATTTAATACTGGTGATTCCTACTGAATATTTACCAGTGTGATGTTTCTTTTCTGCCAGTCAAGTTGGGGAAGGTGTGTGTGCTGTGCTTTTGGGCACCTTGATCCCCATGGCAACAGAGATGCTGGCCAACGGTGATGGGACCGGTTTCCCTGAACTCATGGTTGTCATGGCTACCCTGGCTGGTGCAGGTCAAGGTGCTGGCCATCTTCAGCTTCATAATGCTGCTGTGGACTGGCTGAGTAGATGGTAAGAGGATGAAGTGGGAGGATTGCATCTGTATGTTATACCATTGCTCTTAAGGGGGACAATTAATTGCAGGCTATTTTTTTGTAGCTCAGAGTGAGTACAAAAGAAACTTGAAGCTCTTTTTTGGGGGGATTATTCACTGTAGATTCAATCAGTTCACTTTAGATTTAATCTCTACTCTTTTATTAGTAGGGTTTCTTATTCATTATTCCTAGACGTCTTGGGAAAGTGTACCAACTGTCTCTGATAGGAACAGAACCCCCTAATCGCTGATGACCCACACAATTTCCAAAGAATGCCTTTAGTTCACTTTGTCTACAAATTGATGCAAGATCCATGGAAATGCTTCCTTTCTTTGGTTCCTTAGATGATTTTGTGTCCCATCTCCCCCCGCTTTTTTTTATTTGGCAGCAAGAAATACCTGTCACAGAAGAATGTGGTTGAGAAACTGAATGCCAGTGTGATGCATGGAAAGGTAAGGAGAGTGAGGGGCGGCGGTGGCCAGGGGCGGTGGCCGCTGTCTTGTGGGCAGGGGGAAGGAAGTCCCTTTGCTGTTGGCGTCTGTCCCTGGCGCCCCTGCAGAGTGGAGGCCCAGGATCTCAAAGGCCTCGAAGTGTGCCAGCCCCAAGTGCGCACCCACAGGCTCTTCTTGGGGCAGGAAGTGAGCCGGAGGAAGTGTTCTGCAAACGAACATCCAGCAGAATCCTTCTTAAAACAGTGAATTTCTGCCATTTTTAGATGTTGGCATTCTCTGGGAAATTGTTCGCTGCTCCTGCATTGGAATTGTGTGCTCTGTTACCATTTACCTCCTCAGCTCCAGTCCAGATGCTAGAATTGGGTTTACGTTATCTGGAGGTTCAGGCCACTGTGCTGAGAAAAACGGTGGCAGCTGGCAGAAATCTTGCATTCGAGCATTTTCTCCCTCTACCCAACCTGCGAGCCTGTCATTGTGGCTAATTTAAATGTTTTTCACTAATGGTGAAAAAAATGATTATGGCAGGGAGAAAAGCCAGTGAGAGCTTACTCATACTTTGATCTTTTTGTCTTTTTTCTTGAGGTGTAATTGGCATAGAATATTAGTTTCAGGTTTGCAAGGTGTAGGGACTTAATGTTTGTATATATTGCAAAATGACCAGTCTAGTTAATACCCATCACCATACACAGGTAAACTGTTTTTCTTGTAATGAGGACTTCTAAGACCTGTTCTCTTGGCAACTGTCAGATATGCATACATTAGTATTAGCTCCAGTCACCGTGCTTGGCATTTCATCTCCATGGCTTACTTATTTGATAACTGGAAGTTTGTCTCTTTTGACTCACATCACCCACTTCACTGAATCACCCTCCTACCACTGGTACCACCACTCTGTTCTCTGTATCAATCTAGTTTTTTCTTGAGTGATTTTTATATCTATTTCAACTTTATTTTGCTGGTTTATGTTGTACTTCATTTTACAAGATTTTAAAAAATATTTATTTAGCTGTGCTGGGTCCTTGTTGCTGCTTGGGCTTTCCCCAGTTACTGCACGCAGGGACTGCTCTCTGGTATCGGTGGTCTCTTTTGTTGTGGAAGCTGGGCCCCGGGGCTTGAGGGCTTCAGTGACTGCAGCTCCCGGGCTCTAGAGCACAGGCTCAGGAGTTGTGGCGCGTGGGCTTAATTGCTCCTGGCTTGTGGGATCTTCCTGGATCAGGGGTCAAACCCATGCCTGCTGCATTGGCAGGTGGATTCTTCACCACTGAACCGCCAGGGAGGTCCTGTTTTGTGATTTTAAAGAGTTGTCTTTGTGCTTCAGGGTGAATCACGCTGATTGAGTGCAGTTTCTTCATTTTTAAAGCTGTAAGTTTTTGGTCACGCCGTGCAGCCTGTGGACTCTTAGTTCCCCGACCAGAGACCAGCCCTGCATCCCCTGCGCTGGAAGTGCGGAGCCCCCGGGGAGTCCCCGTGCAGTTTACTGACCAGCTCCTTGCTGTTGCAGTGCGAAGAGCTAAGGAAATAGATAATTAAAACGTGTTATTTTTCTTCTCTGCTTTTTATGCTGTTCCTTGAGCTTTATTGGAGAAAGCGTGAGAAAACACAGTTTGCATGATGATGGACTGTGGAGGCTGACCTTTCGTGGTGTGGGGGTCTTCTTTATAGCACGTGGTAGTCCTCGAGTGCACCTGCCACATTATGGCTTACTTGGCTGACGTCACCAATGCCCTGAGCCAGAGCAACGGCCAAGGCCCGAGTCACCTCTCCGTGGATGGGGAAGAGCGGGCGATCGAGGTGGACTCTGACTGGGTGGAGGAGCTGGCAGTGGAGGAGGAAGACTCCCAGGCCGAGGATTCAGTAAGTGGAGTACCCGCCACGGTCATGGCTGACCGGCACCCGCAGAGCTCACGTTACCAGGCCCTTGGCCGCCTTTTTTGGCCCCTGTGCTCTTCAGGACTCTTCCCAGTCCTTGTTGCTTATTCATAGCTTTCATGACTAATGCCAGGCTGATTTTCCAGGCCTGCAGAACAAGTTGTACGATTCTAACCTCCTAGAGGGAGGACCCTTAAATAAGCCTGGGCCTTCTTCCATCTAGAGGCACTTGTCCTGTAGTTCCCGCTGGTTGTTGCATCCAAAATGGAGTTTCAGTGATGAGTTTTTCATGGGGGTGGTGTGAGCTGTGCTGTAGAGAAAGCGTAAGGTTTATTTTTTTCTTGCCACAAAACCTTAAGGTCTTATCTGAAATTACATCACATTTATAGCCTGCAAGCTCTCTCCAGCTGGAATAGGTTTCTACTAGTCATTTATGAAGTCAGTGGTTTATTTTCCACAGCGTGTGTTTTTGTGGGTGCCTGTGTGGAAGGATGTATTTCTGATTTAAAAAATTTATTATCTTTGAAGGATGAAGATTCCCTTTGCAATAAACTCTGCACATTTACCATCACTCAGAAAGAATTCATGAACCAGCATTGGTAAGAGTAGCTTTTCATTTTTGGTGGGGCTTTCCAGGCCGTTGATTTTGGGGACTACTGGACTCATTGCCTGGTTCTTATTCTTTTTAGGTACCACTGTCACACTTGCAAAATGGTTGATGGGGTGGGTGTGTGCACAGTATGTGCCAAGGTATGCCACAAGGATCATGAGATTTCCTATGCCAAATACGGATCCTTCTTCTGTGACTGTGGAGCCAAAGAAGATGGCAGCTGTTTGGTGAGAGAACATTCTCTTGGCTCTAAAGGGTGACTTGTTAGTGATACAGATGTATAAGCCAAACTGGGAACTTCCCACGTCACCTTCATGGTGTCCTGAGTCTAGGACCAAGTTCTGATTCTGTCAATGATCAGTTGTATAGCAATGGCCTAAACACTTCACTTAGAATAGTAGAACTTGCAGTATCCTTAGAGATTTTGCAGTTTTTTCAAAGACCCTACCCCTACCCCAATTTTAAGACCTGTCATTATGAGTGGGTAAAGTGTTAGCTATTAGGTGAATACCACAAAGATTAGAATTCAGGCTTTTGGATACTCTTTAAATGGTTAGCCAGTCTCCCCTTTGAGTCAGATTTTTCCTCCGAGGTCTTAGGCAGTATTTCATCTGCGCTTGTGACCAGAAATTAGGGGCCTCTGACATTCCCTGTCCCTAGGCTTTGGTGAAGCGAACTCCCAGCAGTGGCATGAGCTCCACCATGAAGGAGTCAGCATTTCAGACTGAGCCCAGGGCTTCAGAGAGTCTTGTGCGCACACCAGCACCGCCCCGGCAGAC
>SJXQ01005209.1:99225-111533 GCA_006408695.1 Aepyceros melampus | reverse complement strand
ACTTGCTTGTGAAGAAATGGGTGAGTGGATGAAAGAGACTTGGGGAAGTCTGGGGAGAGGGACTCTCACCTATTAAAGTAAGCAGCGATGGAAGGCAGTAAGTTCGGCCAGTTTCTATAAATAGAAGAGAATGTCAACATTTCACATCCATGAGGAGGGAGCCACCAGCCCGAATGCCTTGGTTAGCTTTTCCACCTCCAGTGCAGAGAATTGAGAAATGAGACTTTAACTTGCTGAACCTCTCAAGGAAAGACAGTTTTGGAAACAGCTTTGGTATGAACCTGCAGAGAAATGACTGTAGGAAAGAAATCTGGGATGTTGCCATTCTGGAGAATCTGCTGGTTCTGGTTTTCCAATCAGACTTTGATACTGATTTCATGGTTTTTGAATATTTTTAAGTGACTTTAACGTTTTATGTGTTTAAGAAGTAGAACTGTGTTGGGCTGCCCTGAAGGTTTCTTTCAGGTAGTCAGTGGTAATTAACCTGTTCCCTTGAGAGGAAGTCGCCAGCCTGACAGTCTGCCAGTTCCTCTCTCCTCTGGGCTTTGGTACCCAAGCCTTCTTTGCCTGTGGCTCATCCTCTGTGATTCTTTTGCTGTAGGATCAGGCCTTGCTGAGCAAAGCTGTGCAGTGTCTCAACACATCAAGCAGAGAAGGCAAGGACCTGGACCCTGAGGTCTTCCAGAGGCTGGTGGTCACAGCACGCTCCATTGCCGTCATGCGCCCCAACAGCCTCGTGCACTTCACGGAGTCAGAGCTGCCCCAGACGGAAACAGGTGAACTTGGCCCGTGTGGCCGCGGTCCTGAAATCTGCCTACGCATCTGCTTTCCTCTCTCATCTCTCGCAGTTCTCTCTGGCTTCTGATGGACTTCGTGCTCTGAGATAGGGATCTCACTGTCTTATCTTCATAGCTTGTAGGGCTTCTGACATTGGAGTTGTGCCATTTTAATAAATAGACGCTCTTTCCAGTGCTTGCCCCCTGGATTGCTCCTGAGTCTACTCAGTGCTCTGGACATCAGATCAGTTGCTCTCTGAAGTTACTGTCTCTTTAAAACCTCAGGGGAAAGTTAAGCTTGTGCCCTGGTTGCTGTAAAGTAATAGCATCAGTCACATCTTTCGCTTCCGTGCTGTTCTTCTGCCAGTATTCTATTACCATGAGTAGAATCCTTTCTCAGCGCTTGATGCTGTTTCCTCCTCCTCATGCTGGCTGGGTACCGCACCTGCTTGGCTTTCATCAAATAGAGCTTATCGATGCCTTTACAGTTCTGTTCTTCACATGCTCCCATAGGTGGTTGTCGTCCTGTTTTTCCTCTAATACTGTAATCCAGGAATCTTTGTAGAAAATCTTAGATGTTCCCCTAGGTTTTAGAAGTCGAACAGTTGGACCTGAGATCTCTGACTCTGCTGTGAGACCCTGAATGCTCCCCCTGCTACTTAATTCTAACATACACTGTTTTCTGTGATATTCCTTTCCCAGACTGTTTTTTTCCTAGATGTGCCTGCTGGAATCTAGGGATAGTTGGCATATTGATTGGGGCCCCACTTGAAACTCCCTCCCCAGGCAAGCTTCCTTGACCTGAGTTAACCTTAAAACAAATTAAATTCCATCTTCAATTTACCGTCGTTAATCTTTTTTTTTTCCTCCTGCTTAGAAGGAGCAGATGAGGGGCGAGAACCTCAGAAGCAGTTGGAGGGAGACTCCTGTAGTTTCATCACACAGCTGGTGAACCACTTCTGGAAACTCCACGCCTCCAAACCCAAGAATGCCTTCTTGGCACCTGCCTGCCTGCCAGGTATCATGTTAAAAGGGACAGTTGATAGTGAAACCTGATGTAAGTTTTTTCTTTGAACAGATTGTACTCTTCACCTTGAGCCTTCATCATACATCTCTTCCAGAGTGAATATTTAGGAAATACAAGTTTGTGAGATTAATGTTCCTGATGGAGGAATTTAGCAGCGTAGCAGAGGAATGGGACTTTCTGGATCTCTCCGTGTTGGGTTGCATACTTCACATAAAGATGTTGTGCGTGCATGTGCGTGCGTTATGCCTCCTTAGTATTTATGATTGTTTTAAAAAATCTTGGAAAGCTTGATTCAAAGCCAGTTAAAGAGGTAACAGGTAGACATCATCTTGAGAATTACTGTATTTCTGAGCTGTCGCTGCCTTTAGTGTCTCGCTCTTCACACTATCCAGGGTTAGGTGGGAGAGTCAGCTCTGAATGGCAGTCTGGAAAAACAGAAGGGGCCCCGTTCCTCACTTGTGTTTGGGTGTTGCTTGGGCAGTAAGCCCCAAGCGCATGTTCAGGACATCTCTATCACCTGAGGTCTGGGGCTCACTGGGAACATTTGGACTCTGCTCACCTCTTCACACTTGTCTGCTCTGTATTTCGATATCTGTAGAAAGTAGATCTATTTCTGTGATGCAGGGTATCTGGAAAAGCTTCTGGGGCAATTGGAGAGATTTAGGAGACGATTAAGGGAAGAAATCATGAGTAATACTGATGACCTGCATTCTGGTGTGTGTTCTGTTTGTTTCTCCCTGTGTGTGCTCTCCTGTAGGCCTGACTCACATTGAAGCCACCGTCAACGCGCTGGTGGACATTGTCCACGGCTACTGTGCCTGTGAGCTGGACTGCATCGGCACGGCGTCCCGCATCTACACGCAGATGCTCCTGTGCCCCGTGCGTGTCCCCACCGCCCGGTGACCGTAGCCAGCCAGCCGCGCGTCTGGGAAATTGTTTATAGGTTTGCTGCCTAGTGAAGTAGAATAGACTTAAGGGAAGGCAATGGGAATTAAGAATTTTGAAGATCAGTAAAACCTGTAACACCTTACTCATTCCGTGGAAAGAAAGGTTGGAAGAGGGAATGGACTTGGTCTTTCTCATCCAGTTGCTGAGGAATATGCTGATGGTTGTTTCACAGTCAGTGCTAAGCAAGTATTAATTAAATGAGTACCTGGATGGGCACCATCAGGGTTTGCTTTCTGTGACTCGAGCACAGAAGCTAGTGTTGAAGGGACTGGTTTTAGCTCAGACTTAAAATGAGCCTGGTCCTCTGAGGAAAAGCAAAACCCGTGGGTAGAGAGCCAAAGAGACTTCAGGGACGAGTGGCCTGCCAGGCTGTTACAGGGCTAAGCTCAGATGGAGTGCGAGTGGCCTGCCGAGCTGTTAGCAGGGCTAAGCTCAGGGTGCAGTGCACAGGTCTTCTCTACGCCAGGGCGGGGAGTGGACTTGGCCACTGACCTGGCGCGGCAGGTTGCAGGAGTGAGTAGGCAGATTCTCCACATGCGCGTAAGCAGTGGTCCAAGAATGCAAAGTGTTTTATAGACAGTGTCATAGATGACATTAAAACCTAAGAATGATGGTTTTTTCCAACCTCAGGATCCTGCTGTGAGCTTCTCTTGTAAACAAGCTCTAATTCGCGTCCTCAGGCCGAGGAACAAACGGAGACACGTGACATTGCCCTCCTCCCCTCGAAGCAACACTCCAATGGGTAATGTGAGGTCTGAGTTTGGGCTCGTGTGAGCCTGGTGGGTGGGGGAGAAGGCAAACACAGCTTTAGGACACACTGCTTGTGTGACCGAGGTCCTGGAGACTTCTGTTTCTGTGTCCATGGGTACACTCTGCCTTATGCTGTGAAGGATTAAAGATGGCGTGTGGAAAGCTTACAGCAAGTAGAATAAGAGGAGGGAAAGTTGAAGCCAAGGGAAAATAAAGGTATAATAGTAAAATCAAGCCAAGGACATAAAATCTACATCACGGAGTCCTGTATGATAGTTAAATGAAGCGCTTGTATTTGGCAGAAAGCTTCTAAAGAGCCATGGAAAAAATGAGAGCAGTTCAAAAATCATAGTGACTAAAAAAAACCCTCCATTTTTCAGGAACTGAAAAATTTCCTGGTATGAATGCTCTTATGTTAAGGGTCCATTTTGTTGCCTAATGGGTAGTATGCTCAATGGTTTTACCTCCAGTAAGATTGAAGGTAAATTTCACAAGAAATTTCCTTCTTGATACACTTGGATACAAGTCAAGGACATACATTTAACATTTTAGTAAAAGCAGTTCTAAAAATTGTCTGAATCGTAGCCTAGTATCTTGTGTAACCCTGGTTACTTGGTTTGGCTCAGGAGTAAAACTCCAGTGAGAGTCACATGGGTAGTTTAAGGTTTTTTATTAGCCACTTGATAAAGTGTAAAAAGAAATATGTGACATGAACTTACTAATAATCCAGTTTTAAAAATTATTATTTTAACATGTAGTTAATCTAAAGAATCAGTAGTAGTAGAACATTCTCCGTCCCTGAAGCAAGTGTTTGGAAGAGTTTGAAGCGTCTGGTGTGTGCTGTGTGCAGCAGCACCCCTCTCCGTGGGGCCGGCCCGCTGTAGCGCGTGGCTGTGGCTTCTCGTGGTGCGCTGCAGGCCTGGAGGCACTTATGCAGGTCGTGAAGCCTCCTTGAGGGTCACCCACCTTACTTAAGGCTTTGATGCGTCAGGCAACGATCTGTGCATCTTTTCTCTGAGGAGAATCTCGCGTCCATCATCAGTTTGTTTCCAGTTAAGGCCACTTCCACATGTGTGTTCAGCTCCTCAAGCAGAAGGCGAGGTCTCCACCCTCTCCTGTCAGTTAGGAGGCCAGCCTGGGCGCCCCCGTTCTCAGGCCGCCCCTCCCCTCCGCACCGAGGCTGGTCGGGTGGGTGCTCTCCTCATCCCATCCAGGGGCTTCGCAGTCCAGTTGGCTCTACTCATAAGAATTATGTAGTGTGAAAACCTCACGGACACAGTTGTTTCTGGGGAGGAAAAAAGTAAAATAACATTCCAAGCTGCCATGGACCGATAGCAGATAAGCAATCTCAATCGTAGTGTTTTCCCTGTCTTGCCCAAGGACTCCTGAGGGTTGATGGGAGCTCTTGGGGTCTGCTGGTCTTAGATTTTTCTGCTTTATGGAATCCAGGGTTTTTTGATTTTGTTTTCCTTCGTCTGCCAGAAAAGACTTATCCTAAGTGGGGCCAGCTATCACTGCCAGCCCCCGCTTCCCAGATCCTTCTGGGTCCAGGAAGCAAGAGGACAAGGCCAGACATGGCCCCCTGGAATTTACCCTTGAGGCACAGGGTCTAGCTGGTAGCTTGTCTTGGCTTTTGTTTGCTCTGTAGCTTGTCTTCCCGCGTCTGGGGGAGGATCTGACAAGTGCCTTCAGGTGACGAAGGTTTCTCTGACTCAGGAGACAAGGATGATGACGACGATGATGACGCAGATGAGAAAATGCAGTCATCGGGGATCCCGAATGGTGGTCACATCCGTCAGGAAAGCCAGGAGCAGAGTGAGGTGGACCACGGAGATTTTGAGATGGTGGTGAGTCTGGCAGCAGGCAGGGACGAGGAGCTTCGGCACACTCCTCCAGCTCTCGTTTGGGGGCTTCCGTGAGCTCGCATGGCCACGGGACACTGACGGAGCTCTCTCTTTGCAGTCTGAGTCGATGGTCCTGGAGACAGCGGAAAATGTCAACAATGGCAACCCCTCTCCCCTGGAGGCCCTGCTGGCAGGTGCAGAGGGCTTTCCCCCCATGCTGGACATCCCGCCTGACGCAGACGATGAGACCATGGTTGAGCTAGCCATTGCCCTGAGCCTGCAGCAGGACCAGCAAGGTAGAGGCAGTGTCAGGGGCACAGCGGCCCCCCGGCTGTGCACAGGAAGGAGGGTGTGGCAGCTACCGACAGCCAGCGGACTTAGCTCATCCCCCAGTGTGGGGAGAGGGCGAGCTGGGCGAGAGCTGTGCAGAGATACAGGTGGAGAGTGAGAGGGACTGAGCTGGGCTTCCCAGTGTGGGCCTGATCTCATGGCACGGGCCTGATCTCATGGTGCTGGTGGTTTGGTCTTCAGGCTTGCTTCCTCCTCACCTGGATGGATTGCTCTAGCCTGTGTCCTGCCTGAGCCGAAGGAGGCTCCCACCATCTCTGTAACTGGATTTGGTGGGTGGACAGCAGTGGCTGTTAAGTAGCTTCCTCTAGGCCAGAGTGGGTCACACGCTGGTGAGTGTAGGCTTTGAGGGCGGCAGGCGGCCGAGGCGGTGCTGTGAACGGGGTCTGGCGGGGACGCCGTGCTCACTCTCCACTTGTTTCCCAGGCAGCAGCAGCAGGCCCTGGGCCTGCAGAGCCTGGGGCTGTCCGGCCAGGCACCCAGTTCTTCCTCTCTGGACGCAGGAACCCTCTCTGACACCACAGCATCAGGTAACTGTCCGCAGCAAGGAACGCGGCTCAGGGCCCCAGGACCCTCGGGCCTCGTCTCCAGTGCTGTGAGAGTGTCACGGGCAGCTGCTTTGACAGGCCATTTTGGACTTCCTGCTTCTGCCTTGGCTTTAGAAATGCGGGCACGAAAGGCCCAGCACTGTAGCTTGGCAAAGACATTATGGCTCCGCTTCCCTCCACTTTGCATGCTGCCTGGCTTCAGCTGATTCCCTCAGAAAGGCCAAGAGAGCAGCTTGCAGGTTAACCAGCTTTAGGGCTGAAATCACAGCTTTCAGGCCTCTTCACCAGAGTTCTAACATCTTAGACAAGATTAAAAGGGAGACAAGAAACAGCACATACCTTTTAACTTCTTTCTCTTGGTCTGTTACAAGAAGCGGAGTGAAGGCTTCAGGTCAGCATGGGTCACCACCAGGGATCTGAGCTTGAGGGGTAGGGTTTTTACGCACAATTCAAACGCATAGGAGATCTTCAGACTTCAGTTTGTGTTTATTTTCAGTGTCTTTCCTAATTTGATTAAAAACCCCCCAACGTCCTGAGTGGAGAGTTGGACCGAATAGAGGAGGATGGCGCATCTGAACAGTCTCCTGGAAAGTCAGCCCCTGAGTGACCTAAGGGTTGACTGAGAATCCTCAGACTGATGCGTCCCTGTGTGCGTGTGTTTGTTTCTCTTTCTTCCTGGCTTTGGCGCCTTATCCTCCGTAGTTGAGAGAGGGAGAAACTGGCTGTCCCCTCACCTGCTGCCGTGGCTTGTCGCTCCCCTTAGGTCTCTCGAGTTGCTGTCGTTTCAGGCTTGGCGGTCGCTGCTGTGCGGGGCGGTTGTGTTTGTGCTGTGCTCTGTGGCTGTCTTGGCTTTCCTCCCCCGTGTATCTCATCCAGCATTTTCCTCCTGTCTCAGCTCCGCCCTGATCCTGGAGCTGTGGCTGTCTCTGGGGAATTTCCTTGCTTCATTATTAGCATCTGATGAGGAAGTTTGAAATTTCCCAGTGAGCTCCCCTCTGGACCATCTGATTAAAAAAAAAAAAAAAACCAACCAGGGTTGATTCAAGAGCTCATGATAAGTGATTTCCTAGCATTAGCATAAATTGATTACAAAACAAATCTGAAAATTCAGAATCTATGCTTTTGAATGGCGCTGGCTAGTCTCTGATCTCAGCAGCTGTCAGTAACACCTAGACTATGTGACCGTGAAGCATTTTAGCTAGGAAACTGCCCATGTCACGGATTCTTGAGTCTCTGCACTGTTTTACTTGCACTGTGACGTAACAGCGAAGGAAATGCCCAGGGAACTGGGTTTTCACTTCTAAGTACTGTGTGTGACGCACCATGTAGAGTGTCTGTTCCTGTCAGTGATTAACCAACAAAGTGGATCTTTCCCTTTTCGTTGGACGACAGGATGTCTAAACTGCCTTGTGTCCACCACGCTGTGTGGTTTGCTGCCTTCGCCCTGAGAAGGGGTTTTCCCTGTAACAGCTCTCGTTACTCTCTCAGCTCCAGCCTCAGATGATGAGGGCAGCACGGCCGCGACAGACGGCTCCACCCTGCGGACCTCCCCTGCCGACCACGGGGGCAGTGTGGGCTCGGAGAGCGGGGGCAGTGCCGTGGACTCAGTGGCTGGCGAGCACAGTGGTAATGTGGCTGGAGGTCCTGACTTCCTTGGGCAGAGGGTGGGGACAAAATAGAAATTCCTGCCTGGGTCCTGGGGTTGGTTTCAGCAGAGGGAAGTTTAATACTCTGTTAGTGGAAGAAAGAAATGATGTATGTAATTCCAAATCATGATTCATTTAAGACAGCTATGGTATGACTTTGAAATCGGTCATGCTGTGGTCTTTGCTTCTCTCGTTGTGGGGAGAGATTTGGGGCAGTCCTGCTGTTCACAGTCTGGTGTATTAATAGAGCAGGCCATCTGTGCTAGTTGGTGGGGGCGGGGCTCTAAAAGGGGAAGCATGAGCGCCATTTTGGTTTGATCTTAAAAAATCAGTCTTTGTTTAAAAATTGGATATGAACTTTTTTTGTGTGAAAGAGATAAAGAGCAGCTGATAATTTTCTAGAGTCCCAAATCAGTATACACTTCCTCTGAAATATGAGATGGAAATAAATCAGCAGCTGAGAATAAGATTGGAAAATCCCCTGGAGAAGGAAACGGCAATCCACTCCAGTATTCTTGCCTGGAGAATCCCATGGACGGAGAAGCCTAATAGGTTACATTCCATGGGGTCGCAAAGAGTCAGACACGACTGAGCGACTTCACCTTCACCTTGTGGGTGGATCTTACAATCTTTGGGTACCCAGAAAGTCATTTTAGTCATCAAGTGTCACGGGGCCAAAATCGTGAATTCAATCCTTACTGAGCTTCACATAAAAGATTTTTCTAAAGCTACCAGTCAAATAGCTTTGGAATGCTTTGGATTTCACCAGGCTCTGCGAGTTGATTAGCTGTTTTTAAACCATTTCCCTCTAGTGTCTGGCCGGAGCAGTGCCTATGGTGATGCCACGGCGGAGGGGCATCCGGCTGGACCAGGAAGCGTCAGTTCAAGCACTGGCGCCATCAGCACCACCACCGGCCACCAGGAAGGAGACGGCTCCGAGGGCGAAGGGGAAGGGGAAGGGGAAGCAGACGTCCACGCTAGCAACAGGTCAGGGCCTGGCTGCCGGCACGCAGGGGACTCCCCTGGGGGGGGGTGTGTTCGAGGGTTAGGATGCTGCCTCAGTTGCTGGAGGTGGAGAGCTGACAGTAGTGTATTTCTTTTGAAATGTAAAGCTATGGACTCAGAAACAGTTTAGAAATGGTAAGAAGCTTTCTAGGTCTGTCACCTGGTCCTAACTGCAATTGTATCAAGTCAGTTGCAGAGAAAGTATAAAGTGGTTTTTCTCATAAGGTGTGCCTGTATCCCTTAAAGTGATTGTCATAAAACCATGTGTCCTCCTTACTCAAATCTTTCTTCTTTCATCATTAACCAAGACTCATTCTGTAGCATTCTCCTTATAAATGGCACTGTTGTAGGCTCAACAGTGACAGGTATGAAGTAATACTAGCAGTAACTCCTTGTTCAGTGTGTTAGATAATAGAGAATTAAGACAGCAAATGTCAGTTTACGTCTAGAAATACCCCTGGTGGGGCATTTGGCGATTTGAAAGTGATCCACAGAATTCCTAATCCAGCCGCTTTAGAAAAGTTTGGTTGTATTTGGTACTGGATTGGTGGAGTGAATGTGTTCCTAACCAAGAGGAGATTAGAGAAATAGAAGAGAAGGAAGAAAAAAACCCCAAGAGTATACCTAGGTGGCACGAGCGGTGAAGAGTCCACCTGCAGTGCAAGAGACACAGGAGATGCGGTTTGGCCCCTGGGTGAGGGCGATCTCCCGGAGGAGGACCTGGCGACCCGCTCCAGTAGTCCTGTCCGGAAAACTGCAAGGACAGACAGGGGAGCCCGGTTGGCTACAGTCCATGGATTTGCAAAGAGCTGGATACAACTGAGCGTGCACACACTTGTTTTACAGTTTGGTAGCTTTCCTTGCGGCCCATAGTTACCACGTTAGTGCAGGAATCAGTATTTTGAACTCAATGATTTCTATCAGGAAAAGAGGTAACTGAAGCAGTCAGGTGTTGGAGACATTTTGAGAGGTCATCAAAAAGTACCTCCTCTCCTCCGTGTATCCTACGGTTCCACTTAACTCCTGCAGCACCCCTTTGGGGATGATGACCTCTGGTGGTGAACTGGGGTGAAGCCCGTCCCAGCCCTCGAGGCTGTTGTAGAGCCCCAGTGTGAGTCCCCAGGAGGNTGTCCACAAGTATCTTCTCTGTTTGCGTCTCCATTGCTGCCCCGCACATAGGTTCATCAGCACTGTCTCTCTGGGTTCCGTATGTATGTGTTAATAGATGATGTTTGTCTTTCTGTTTTACTTTACTCTGTATGAGGCTCTAGGTTCATCCACCTCATTAAAGCTGACTTGGTTGCGTTCATTTTTATGGCTGAGTAATACTCCCATTGTGCATCCGTACCACAGCTGCTTCATCTGTTCGTCTGCCAGTGGGCGTCTAGGTTGCGTCCGAGTCCTAGCTGCTGTAAAGCGTGCTGCATTGAACACTGGGATGCGTGTGTCTTTTTCAGTTAGGGTTTTTGCAGGGTGTATGCCTCATGGTGGGGTTACTGTGTTGTGTGGTAGTAGGAGTCCTGCTTTTTTAAGGAGTCTCCATACTGTCTTCCACAGTGGCTGTGTCAATTTACATTCCCACAAACAGTGCAGGAGAGTTCCCTTTTCTCCACAGCCTCTCCAGCATTTATTGTTTGTAGATTTTTTTTGATGAGGGCCATCTGACTGGTGTGAGGTGATGTCTCATTGTGGTTTTGATTTGCATTTCTCTAAGAATGAGTGATGCTGAGCATCTTTTCCTGTGTTTATTAGCCATGTGTATTCTTTGAAGAAGTGTCTGTTTAGGCCTTTTGCCCACTTTTTGATTGGATTGTTTGTTTTTCTGGGATTTTTTTTTTTTAACTGCTTCACCTAAAAGGCATTTTTTATTTTATCTTTGGTTGTCCTCTTAATGTGATTTCTAGGTTAATTACGTGTATTCAGGTAGTGTAATCTTTGTGATTTTTGGTTCTTTGAAGTTTATTTCTTTGAAATATTTAAAATCTAGTCTATTGTTGATTTTTATCGTTGCTTAGCTTTTGAACAGGGAAGTTTGCTTCTAACTACTGTTAATCACTGATGTATTTGCGTTTGTTTTGCACTTGTTTCTGTGTTTCTCTTTGCAGTCTTTGTAGCCCTCTTTGGGTTAATTTGCTCTCCAGCCCCACCTCCCACCTCGGCAAGTCTGGAAGTTGTTTGCTCAGTTTCCAGTCTTGTAATAGTTATGCTAATCATTTCAATATGCATACTTAACCCGAAACTAAAGTTAACAAGAGCTGTATCTTCTTGTAGAAAATATATAAGACTTCTGCATTGAAGACTATGAAAACTAGTTGAGAGAAAATAAATGAGCAGATATACTATATTTATGGATGGAAAGATTCATTGTATAAAGATAACAATTGTCTCTAAATTGATACAGGTTCAGTATAATCCCAGTCAAAAATCTCAGCTGGCTTTATTGTATGTGTAAGCATTGACGAACTGATTCTAAAGTTTATTTGGAAGAGTAAAAGACTAAGGTCAACCAAGGCAGTATCAGAAAACCCACAGGATTATGAGGACTGCACAATCATTCAGTTCAGTCGCTCAGTCGTGTCCGACTCTTTGCGACCCCATGAATCGCAGCACGCCAGGCCTCCCCGTCCATCACTCAGACTCACGCCCATCAAGTCATTGATGCCATCCAGCCATCTCATCCTCGGTCGTCCCCTTCTCCTCCTGCCTCCAATCCCTCCCAGCATCAGAGTCTTTTCCAGTGAGTCAACTCTTCACATGAGGTGGCCAAAGGACTGGAGCTTCAGCTTCAGCATCATTCCTTCCAAAGAAATCCCAGGGCTGATCTCCTTCAGAATGGACTGGTTGGATCTCCTTGTAGTCCAAGGGACTCTCAAGAGTCTTCTCCAACACCACAGTTCAAAAGCATCAATTCTTCGGCGCTCAGCTTTCTTCACAGTCCAACTCTCACATCCATACATGACCACAGGAAAAACCATAGCCTTGACTTGACGGACCTTAGTCACCAAAGTAATGTCTCTGCTTTTGAATATACTATCTAGGTTGGTCATAACTTTCCTTCCAAGGAGTAAGCGTCTTTCAATTTCATGGCTGCAGTCACCATCTGCAGTGATTTTGGAGCCCCCAAAAATAAAGTCTGACACTGTTTCCACTGTTTCTTCATCTATTTCCCATGAAGTGATGGGACCAGATGCCATGATTTTCGTTTTCTGAATGTTGAGCTTTAAGCCAACCTTTTCACTCTCTTTCACTTTCATCAAGAGGCTTTTTAGTTCCTCTTCACTTTCTGCCATAAGGGTGGTGTCATCTGCATATCTGAGGTTATTGATATTTCTCCTGGCAATCTTGATTCCAGCTTGTGCTTCTTCCAGTCCAGCATTTCTCATGATGTACTCTGCATATAAGTTAAATAAGCAGGG
>SJXQ01005209.1:86970-99134 GCA_006408695.1 Aepyceros melampus | reverse complement strand
TTCCAGTCCAGCATTTCTCATGATGTACTCTGCATAGAAGTTAAATAAGCAGGGTGACAATATATAGCCTTGACATACTCCTTTTCCTATTTGGAACCAGTCTGTTGTTCCATGTCCAGTTCTAACTGTTGCTTCCTGACCTGCATACAGATTTCTCAAGAGGCAGGTCAGGTGGTCTGGTATTCCCATCTCTCTCAGAATTTTCCACAGTTTATTGTGATCCACACAGTCAAAGGCTTTGGCATAGTCAATAAAGCAGAAATAGATGTTTTTCTGGAACTCTCT
This sequence comes from Aepyceros melampus, assembly GCA_006408695.1. NCBI lineage: Eukaryota > Metazoa > Chordata > Mammalia > Artiodactyla > Bovidae > Aepyceros > Aepyceros melampus. The sequence goes on along the minus strand of SJXQ01005209.1, from coordinate 98,849 downwards.
TGCTTTTTCCATGATCCAGCAGATGTTGGCAATTTGATCTCTGGTTCCTCTGCCTTTTCTAAAACCAGCTTGAACATCTGGAAGTTCATGGTTCACGTATTGCTGAAGCCTGGCTTGGAGAATTTTGAGCATTACTTTCCTAGTGTGTGAGATGAGTGCAATTGTGCGGTAGTTTGAGCATTCTTTGGCACTGCCTTTCTTTGAGATTGGAATGAAAACTGACCTTTTCCAGTCCCGTGGCCACTGCTGAGTTTTCCAAATGTGCTGGCATATTGAGTGTAGCACTTTCACAGCATCATCTTTCAGGATTTGAAATAGCCTATTGTAAAGCTGCGTTCAGTAAGACAGTGGGATTTTGGTTCAAGGATAGACAAAATAGATTAGTAAAACAGACTCGAGTTCAGAAACAGATTGACACATACACGGTCCCCTGACTCACGATGCAGGTGGCTCTTCTGTGCCGTGGAGGAAAGGATGGTCTTTCAGTCAGTGGCAATGGGTTGGCTGGAAATTAATCTGGAATAAAATGAGTCTTTTTTTCATTTTATGACTTGATCATAAGCAAAAATCAGTTGCACTGTGGATTTAACTGCAAAAGATAATGCTTCCCTGGTTTTATTTTTTCACTTACTGTTTGTTTTTATTGTGGTATAGCTGCTTGACAGTGTTGTGTTAGTTTCTGCTGTGCAATGAAGTGAGTCAGTTACACGCATACATCTCCTCCCTCTTGAACCCTCTCCCCAAATCTCATCCATCTAGGTCACCATAGAAAACTTACTGGTTTTAGAAGACAAAATGTCTTCATAAGTGATGGTTGGCAAAGGTTTCTTAAATAGGACACAAAGTATTAACTAAAAGGGAAAAATAAACGGGACTGTATTTCAGCAGCTAATGCTTTTTCCCTACTGTTCTGTCAGTGTCAAGATTTGAGTCAGCTGATTTTTCTCTCAGGCTCCTGGGAGAAGTGGTCTGTTTCTCTTACTTTTGGACTCAGGTTTCTTCCTCTGTGGATTTTCCCTAAGGTTCTCATAGAGGGCCCTCCCCACATGGGGGCCCTCTGTCTGTTCTTTCCCTATTCCAGATGCCTTGTAAGGTCCTAGCAGCCTGGTGCCCTGATTGCTTTCAGAGCATCACGGCCTCAGCTTTTCAGATGTCCTGAAATCAGTGTCAGGGCTCTGCTTACCCTTCAGGATTTTTGTCTTCACTCACCCCCGACCTAATAATTTCTTCATTGCTGTTAATGTCTTTATTGCTTTTATTTTATTTTGTATTCAGTGCTTTCTAAATTCACTTAAATTCTAATTATAGATTTTGATAATTAGACTAATCATAATTATGAGTTTGGTTATTAGATTAATTCTTATCACAAATTCTGCATGAATAATCCTGTGTTCTGTAAATAATGACATTTAACTTTTTTCTCTCCAATCTTTATATCTTTTAATTGCCTTTTCTTGCTTTATTGTTTTGGGTCGGACAGAGTGGTGATGTGGAAAACCTTATCTTATTCCCAGACACAGGAGAAAAGGTTTACTATTTTATCGTTAAGTATGATGTTAACTGGAGGGTTTCTATGATATTCTCTATCAAATTTTGTTTCTAGTTTGCTGGGAGATACTTTACCTTGGAGATAGTGAAGGACAGGGAAGCCTGGCGTGTTGCGGTCCTTGGGGTCACAGAGAGTCAGATACAGCTTCGTTGACTGAACAGCATCAGTTTTATCTTGAGTTGGTTTTTGAAGTGTTCCAGTTGCTTTTGTTGCACTTAGTTGATTATATGTTTTTTCTCCTTTATTCTTTTTAAGTTTGTAAATTACAGTAATTGATATTTTCCATTATTAAACCAACTTTCTGGGGACACCTAATCATGGTATCTTATCCTTTGTATCACTGGATTTGATTTGCTAATGTTTTATTTAGGCCTGTACTTTTTCTTCTTTGGAACAGTTTTGTCAGGTGTCGATATTCATGTTATTCTGGCCTCGTGAAGTGAGTGAGGATGTGTTTCCCCTTCTCTGTTATCTACAAAAGGTTGTGTAAGATTGGTTTTATTTCCTCTATAATTCTTAGAAAGACTGATCTGCGGACGCATCTGGATCTAGACTTCCTTTAAGAGGAGACTTCCCTGTAGATTCATTCTTTAAATGATACAGAAGTGTTTTTGTTCCTTCATGTGTCAGTTTTTGTATGTTGTGCATTTCAAGGAATTTGTTCATTTTATTGCCATGAAGTTGTTCATAGTATATTTTATCAGCCTTTTAATGCCTTTAGGAATTGTGATGATGCCCTGTTTTTCATTTTAGCATGATAACATTTTTTTCCCCCAAAAGTCAGTCTTGCTAGAAATTACCAACTTTATAAAGAGCCAGTTTTTCTTAAGTTTTTGGCTTAGATTGTCCTCTGGTGTATACCTGCTTTCTGTTTCATTTCTACTCTTTATTGTTTCCTTTTTCTCTTACTAGCTTTTTCGTTTCATTATCTTATTTTTGGTGGTGGGTTAATTTTCCTTTTTTTTTTTTTTTTAGCTTTTTAAGATGGTTAAATCATCCATTTTTAACCTTTCTTTTTCTATATTTGTTTGAAGTTATATACTTCTTTCTAAAATTCCCTTTAAATATTATTTTGACAGGAGCCAACATATTTTGATAAGTTGTATTTTCATTGGTATTCAGTTCAAAATTGTCTCGAAATTCTTCTGTGATTACAGTTTTGATCCATGTGGTATTTAGAAATACGTTGCTGAATTTCCAAACATTTTAGGATTTTCTAATTATTTTTTTGTTATTGATGTACAGTTTAATTTACTGTGGCTGGGGAATATACTGTGTAATTGTGATCATTTGAAATTTCTTGAGACTCATCAGTTCTAAAATGATGTTACGTATTTTTACTGTTTTCAGTTACTTCTAGCTAGAGGGTCAATTTAGGTAACCTCCCCATATTGCTAATGGAATTTGCTAAAGTTGTTTTAAATTAACGTTACTTTTCAGGAATAAGTTAATTAAGGAATTGTTAAGTGACTTTTTAAAATAATATAATGACTGAATTGCTTTTACTTTAAGTTGTGAGGAGGAAATTGTAATTTTTGGTACAGTGTGTAATTGTTTTTCTTGAAAACACTATCTTAAGAGTTTGAAAAGTCAGTAGTCTGGCATGATCTTGGTCCAGGTCAAGACTCTGCTCCTTATGTTGACTTTTTCCTTTGTGTGTATGTTTACATGCACACTTTCCACACCTGAGGATTTTAACCTGTCTCAAAACTCATATGCTTCCTCCTGAAAATATTGGGCTGTCGCTGTCATCCCATTTTTGTCACTGGTGCCTCACTGGCTCCTTCGCAGTTTTAGGCATTCGTCGTCCCCACCGAGCTGGTCGAATTATTAGAAGATGCGTGCACGGGCTTTTGTGTATTACTGTATTCTGAAGGTTGTTTAGCTCATTCTTTCAAGTTCTTTTTAGGATGATTGCCATTTATTATTCAAGACTCTATTTTTATTCAGGCTTTTATTATTTTGAAAATATTCTGGATACTTGTTTGGATATGTAATACATGATAATCACACTTTAAAAAAAAATGTAGGCACGTGGCTTCTTACGCACGGTCCGTAAAGTAAAATGAAGCAAAATGGTTTATTAATTATGAGAGTAAATCCATTAATTGATTCAGAAAAGGCACTGTTGATCTGTGTAAGACTGTGTTAGGTGAGGCTGCTACCCAGCTTGTTCGCAACCCCCTGATTAATTTTCGTGGTAGTCCTCCTCACTCTTTTTAAGAGTCGGTCTGTTTCCGGCTGAGCTGGGTCTTCGCTGCTGTGCACGAGCCCTCTCTGGCCGTGGCCAGTGGGGCTGCACTCCAGTGTGGCGTGCTGGCTTCTCACTGGGGGTGGCTTCTCTTGTTGCCAAGCACTGGCCTTAGGGCCCATGGACTCAGTGGTTGGAGTGCTCGGGCTTAGTTGCCACACAGCATATGGGGTCTTCCTAGACGAGGGACCACGCTGCTGTGGCCCGTATTACAAGGTGAATTCTTAGCAACTGGACCACCAGGACAGCCCCATATCGGTCCTCTTGAATTGGTATTCACTGGAGGTGCAGGCACACATTTACTACAGAAGCCCAGGTGTGTATCGGCAGATGAGGAAGGCAAGGTAGTGGCCAGCTGTGTATGTGGAAGGGCTCACGTTTCTTGTATTGATGTTGAGATTGAATTTTACACTAGGAAAAAGGATGGCTACGCTGTGAGAGGCCTTCCTAATGACTTGGGAAGCAAAAGGAAAGGGCCAGGTCACTGTGCAGCTGACTGACGTGTGAAACATGTAGATGAGAGGATTCAGGAAATAGTGCCTAGAGGCAGAATAGGGCCACGCGCGAAAACAGCCAGAAAGCCTACTATTGAAGGTTTGAGTAGTGAGAACAACAAGGACCTGATTGCTTGAGCAATGTTTTTTAGCTTTCCTGTAAGTAAGTTTTCAGTATCATCAGTTGTATCTTAAAACAGTTTGGCTCCACTCTAGCAAAGTGAGATTTTTCCTTCTGAGTTGCTATTAATAGTATTCCAAAGGCTTGTCTTAAATGCTAGGATTGTTCCTAAGAAGTAGGTTCTTTGTTTACCTTGCTGGCAGGAAGAAAGAACTATATTCAGCTGGCTGGTGTTTGTGTATTAGCTCATGTTTTGTGTACCTTCCCTGGTCTTTCAGGCTGCACATGGTCCGTCTGATGCTGTTGGAGAGACTGCTGCAAACGCTGCCCCAGTTACGAAGTGTCGGAGGTGTCCGGGCCATCCCCTACATGCAGGTACCCTGCAGTTCACCCGCGTCAGCCCGCAGTTCACTGTCCCATCACAGATGGGCGTCCTTCAGCAGGCTCACACTTCTCCCGCTGAGCCTCTGAGAGACTTTGTTTGGTATTAGGTCATAGAATAATGGAATATAATTTTGAATTGCAGGTTACAGTCCTTCATTTTATAAATGAGAAGACCAAGGATCAGAGAATTAAAATTAATGTCTATAGCCACCCAGCTAGTTACTGACAGAGCCAGGAGCAAAAATCTGCTCCAGAGAGTCTGAGTGTCTATCTAGTATCTCTTTCTTAATGTTAGTGATAGAGCGAGGTCTGCTAGCTGCCTTCCTCTGAGGCAGAATTGTTCTTCAGCACAGCGCAGTGCTGTATCTTAAGCCACTTGGATATAATGTTGGTTAGTCAATTAGTTGTACGGACTTCTTGCAGAACGTTTTCTGTGTTGCCAAGGGTAGCATATACCATCATTTAATTTCTCTGGCTCTGGACCCCTCGCCTTGATTACCTTAGGGTTTTGAACCTTTCCATGGGCTGTAGTTAAGTTGACAGGGCAGGCAGAGGATTGGGATTTTGTGTGGAACACTTGGTGTTTAGAGCTGTTGCTCTTTAGGGAATTGGCTTTCACGTTTTGCCTCTCTGTTGACCCGCAGGTCATTCTGATGCTCACTACAGATCTGGATGGGGAAGATGAGAAAGACAAGGGGGCCCTGGACAACCTGCTCTCCCAGCTGATTGCCGAACTGGGCATGGACAAGAAGGTGACATTCGAGAGTCATTGTGTGAGGAGCAGTAATTGAGACCAGGTTTCTTCCTTCCTCTCTCAGGGAAGCTCCCTGAGCCACGGTGGGCTACTCCCCACTGAGGCCCCGGTTCCGCAGGCCCATTAGAAATGTGCCCCGTGTGTGGTTTGGCCCGGGTTCACTTCTGTGGATCCGGCTGGAAATAAGCAGCGAGACCAGGTCCCTGCCCTTGTGGCCCTTTTGTAGCTCCACGAGGTAAAAGTGATAAATGGGTTGTTTGTATCTTGGCCTCAGGTAGTGGCACCCCACTCCAGTATTCTTGCCTGGAGAATCCCAGGGATGAGGGAGCCTGGTGGGCTGCCGCCTATGGGGTCGCACAGTCGCACACGACTGAAGTGACTTAGCAGCAGCAGTAGCTCCTAGGTGTGTCAGGCTCTAGAGTGTCCAGGTGCATAGACTGCAGGTGCATTGGAGCTTGTTTAGTCTGTGATTCCATGTGAGAACCATTCAGCGTTGATAGGAGTGAGGGGGTCTCGTGGCGAGGATGCCTCAGGGTCAACGCCAGCGTGGCCCCCTGGCTCCCCGCTGCAGGACGTCTCCAGGAAGAGCGAGCGAAGCGCCCTGAATGAGGTGCACCTGGTACTGATGCGGCTGCTGAGCGTCTTCATGTCCAGGACCAAGTCCGGATCCAAGGCTTCCGTGTGCGAGGTGTGTTGCCCTGGGCTGACAGCTGCGGGGAAGCAAACGGGATTGTGTGTTTGGTGCCAGGGCAGCGGGCAGAGGCGACAGACTTCTCACACCGAGTAAGGCTGTTGGCGCTCGGGAGGAGTAAGAGTCTAGCTGTCACCTCTTCAGGAGCAAGGCTTCCACCTTTTTCAGAATCCTTTCCAAGCTCTGATCTTTTCCAACAATCCCTCCAATGGAGGGGGTTAAAGGGTTTGGAAGTTCCATTATTGAAAAGCAGGAGACTGTTCTGCAAGCTGCAGAGTGGCTAAGAGGATTCCCCTGCTGTATGTTGCTATAAGGTATGGTAATAAAGCAGAGAGAAAGCAGTGCGTGCTTGGTGGAAAGGAGATTAATACAAAGCAGAGAAGGTAGAAATGGAGGCTGAACTGCATCCAATCTTAATGAGCTTATGAGCTGTGGGGGCTGCTGGGATTTGCAAGGCTCTCCTAATGGTTTTATTTACAGTAGCTTTTCCCCTGCCTTTTTATTTGTGTGATCACTCACCCCATCTCCTTTGGAAGGTAGTTCTGTGGGAAGAGCCTCTACTGGGAGGGTGGGGTTGCAGAGAAATGCCTATAGTGGAAAGTTTTCCTCTCTTCTTAAAATAAATAGGCTTCTTTTCTAGATGCCCAGGGAGAAAGAGAAAACCTCTCCCCTCCAGGTGGAAGGGTTATCTAATTCTTGCCTCCTTGGCCTCTGCCACATATGTGTTGGGAGATTAGATTTGGGAACTGGTGTGTCTTTATTTTCTCTTAACATGCTGCTGTGCAGAAGAGTTGGGGAAACGTTTGAGCTCGTTGGGAGACTTTTAAGTTAAGAGCTGGCCTCGCTTTCACGACAGCTGGTTCTCAGGCTGCCGTGAGCGCGCTTCCTGCTCACGGCTCAGCTGGACTGCACTCTGGGCTGCCAGCCGTTCTCACCTTCTCCCCGCTTTCCTGCAGTCATCTTCCCTCATCTCGAGCGCCACGGCCGCCGCCCTGCTGAGCTCCGGGGCTGTGGACTACTGCCTGCATGTGCTCAAGTCCCTGCTGGAGCACTGGAAGAGCCAGCAGAGCGACGAGGAGCCCGTGGCCACCAGCCAGTTGCTGAAACCACACACCACGTCGTCCCCGCCTGACATGAGCCCATTCTTCCTCGCCAGTATGTGAAGGTGAGGGCCTTCCCCGGGCAGGGAGCCTCTCCTTTCCCTCCCCTGGGCTCCGTGTCATCACTCCCCTGGAGTAGTGCCAAAGGAACCAAGGATGTCCCTTACTCCCCCTGCTGTCACCAGAGGGCCTTTAGCGCTCTGGTTTAGATGGGTCAGATGAGTCTGGGAACACATCCCTGGGAATACGCGTTCCCACTTACCACCATGAAGCTTCCAGAAGTCCTGTCTAACTTTTAGTAAGCCTCAGTTTGTACTTGTGGAAGATGAGCACACACAGAGTATCTGCTTTACAGGGCTGTTGGGAACCTCGGATGTCTGGAAAGCACAGTGCCCAGCACACCCTAGAGTTCGGCAGATGTGAATTATCATCCCCATTTCTGTCCTGTTGAAATCCACGGAGCAGAGCAGGAAGGCCCTGGGCTGGGTGTGCTGCTCACTGCATGCTCAGAGCCATTTTAAAGAATACGGAAGTAAAACAGGACAGAAAATGTGAACCTGAGCGTGTCCTTCTCTCTCTGTATAACCCTTTGGTGGTTTTCCGTAGCTCTTTGGCCAAACAGTTCTTGGCGGATCCAGCTATCTTCTTGACTCTATTGTCTACAACAGTCCCGCATGCGGGGCCGCTGACCTCTGCGCCTCCCCAGGGTATATGCCCTTCTGAAGTTCTCTCCTCTCCTTCTGCGTTCCTTCTGTCCCCCATCAGTTCCATGGGATTCCCTGGTGGCTCAGGTGGTAAAAGAATCTGCCTGCCATGCAAGAGACATCGGTTCAATACCTGAGTCGAGAAGACCCCCTAGAGAAGGGACAGGCTACCCACTCCAGTATTCTTGGGCTTCCCTGGTGGCTCAGCTGGTAAAGAATCCGCCTGCAATGCGGGAGACTTGAGTTTGATCCCTGGGTTGGGAAGATCCTCTGGAGAAGGGAATGCCTACCCACTCTAGTATTGTGGCCTGGAGAATTCCATGGACTGTATGGTCCATGGGGCCACAAAGAGTCGGACACGCCTGAGCACTTTCACTTTTCACTTTTTAAGACGCAGCTCACACGCTGGGTCCTTCCACAGCATACACTTTGCCACTCTCCAGTCTGAGCCTTTCCCTGGGTCCCAGAGCACCCTGACCACACATGGAGCCCTCCAGGCTCACATCATGACCCTGTTTTATTCCTCTTCACACTTGGGCGTTTGATACAGATCTGATAACAGCTGGGGATTGACTGCATGGCACACTGACTCTGGCAGACTCTTTTGGGGAGCACATGGTTTGTAGGGTAGCTGTGGTTCCCCCTGTCCACGAATCTCCCAGTGATCCTTGACACACTGTTTCTTGCGATCATCATGGAAAGCTTTGGTTCTAGAGAATGGAATGCATTTCTCATAGAAAGTCAGACATCCTTATCCTTTACTCTTCACTTTTTTCCTGTTCTAGCTCTGATTTTGTGTAAGCAGAGTAAAGTCAGTCCAGTGTCAAAAACCAGAGTGAAATGTTAGCACTTTCAAGAGTGGTGAGATCTGCCGCCACTATAAGCTCTGCATGCGATGGAACTGCCCCCAGAGCCCAGGGTCTTCCTGGGTTTGTGAACTAAACTGTCAGTCAGTGGTGGCTCCAGCTTGGGAGGATGCCATTTACTGTCTCCATCGTAATGTGTTCCTGCCGAGCAGGAGACCAGCCCCTCTCCTGGCTGTAGTCACGGAAGAGTCTCAGTCACGGCTCTTCCACACATGTTCTTCTCCAGGGCCATGCTGCTGATGTGTTTGAGGCCTATACTCAGCTTCTGACGGAGATGGTGCTGAGACTGCCATACCAAATCAAAAAGATTGCCGACACCAGCTCGCGAATCCCACCTCCTGTTTTTGATCATTCGTGGTTTTACTTTCTCTCAGAGGTGAGTGAGGGTCCCAGTCGAGGAGAGGACACGGGCTGTGACTGCCTCTGTGGCACCCTTGCACCCTGACTTGCACGTGGTATTTCCCCCAGCAGAGCCCCTCCCACAACTGAGGTCTTGCTCCTCCCGGGCATACCATTTGGTGACGCGTGGGAGCTGTGTGTCCGAGCAGGCCGTCCACTTTAGCATCTGATTCTGTACCTTTAACGTCCCTGACACATGGTGACGATGGCCACGTTTCATAGCTTGGACTCTCTCTAGAAAACAGAAAGTATACTAGTTAAGTGAACTGAGAGATTTTAATATAGAGAGTTGGTTAAACAGCCATTGAAGAACCAAGAAGATAACAAGGGAACACTGAGGTAACACAGAGGTAGTAACTGGAGAAGCAGCTGCGGCAGCCCTGCCAATGAAGAGGAGAGCCCTGGTGGATCTGACGGGGGCTGCTGTGGGACTGCAGGAGTGCTGAAGGGGTGTGAGGTGGCTGATTCGGGAGGTTCTACAAGAAGCCAAGGAGCGGGACTGCCTGGACTTGGCCTGTTCTTGGCTGCTGAGATGCTGGAGGCTGCAGGGTGTGGGGCTGCCGCTGGGACAGTGGGTGGGCGGGGAGGCGCAGGCCCCTTCTCTGCTCCCGCCCCCCAGTGTCCTCATCCCGCGCCCCCCACCGGCAGGGCCTCAGAGGGGGCTGCTGCAGAGCAGTGGCACAGGCAGCCTGGTTCTGGACTGCACACCGTAGAGCAGGCTGCGTTTGGAGCCTGGAGAACATGGCTGAATAACCCACAGAGGCCACCTGAGGTTAACTCCACAAGAAAAATGTTAGCAAACCCCAAATGACCAGTTCAAATTGTAGAGGTACAACAACCCAACATTTTCCCCTCTATTTAACCTGAAAGAGAGATTCTGAAAGTTTTTTCCTTATAGTTTCACTCTGGGCGGCCTGGAGTGGAGACCAGCTTCCTTGTAGATCCCTAAGTACTACCATGAGGAATAGTAGGAATATTGCCGTTTTTCCCTTTTTAATGTTTGTCTTTCTCCTAGTCCTTGTAAGGAATATAGAAGCCAGCTCAACTGTGAGGTAGCAGCTTGGTTCATGCTTTTTTTTGAAGTCCAGGGTGCCATGGCTGGTGTGGATACAGCCCCTGCATCCCTGACTGTTGCTTCTCCCCTCAATACCTGATGATCCAGCAGACTCCGTTCGTGCGCCGGCAAGTCCGCAAACTGCTGCTCTTCATCTGCGGGTCGAAGGAGAAGTACCGCCAGCTCCGCGATCTGCACACCCTGGACTCCCATGTGCGGGGGATCAAGAAGCTGCTGGAGGAGCAGGGCATCTTCCTCCGGGCGAGCGTGGTCACGGCCAGCTCCGGCTCCGCCCTGCAGTATGACACACTCATCAGCCTGGTACGGCCCCGCCGGGGGTTGGGGGACAGGGAGAGGCTCGGCCAGGTGCTCCAAGGGTGGAGCTGTGCACACAGGGCTTCCCAGATCAGGGTCGAGCCATCGTACTCGACTGTTGGACCACATGTAATTGGCTTCAGGATCTGCAGCTTCCCTTCCCTGTCCCTGCCCTTGCTGGGCAGTGGTTCCTCTGTCATGAGGAGAGTTGACTGTGTCATTTGCTCATATTGTGGGCAGGATCAACCCAGGTTTGTGCATCTCTCGTTTTTGTCCCAGAATACTACAGAAATGATGTATTACCATCTAAAATCAGTTGTTTGACTTTGGGGTATAAAGTGCACGACTGCATAGGAAAATCTAGAAAGAATGTCTTCAGTATTAAAGACTCCTAGTTCAATGCTCTTACTATAGTGCTCTTAGCAAGAAAAAAATAAACTAGATTATAGTGTTTTGGGTCCAAGCCTACCTTTGCTGCTGCATTATTTCAGGGGTTGAAGGACCCCTGAAAACAAAGGGCCTTTGTGTGGTGGGGCGTTGAGTGAAGCAGGCTCCGTAAGGGCCGGAGTGTGCAGGCCTCAGTCCTAGGATTACTGGGGCACTGGTCAGCCTCACACAGAAGACAAGGGTCTGTAATCCAAAGCTGGAGAGAGGACCCGGAAGGCGGCAGGTGTGGGTCATTGCTTCTGCTCGGTTTCTGTTGCAGATGGAGCACCTGAAGGCCTGTGCCGAGATTGCTGCCCAGCGTACCATCAACTGGCAGAAGTTCTGCATCAAGGATGACTGTAAGCAGTGCCTCTCATTCGGTTGCTCTTTATTCATTCATTCCTTCAAGAACTGTTCATCGAGGCCCCCGTAGGCCGAGCGTTAAACTGGGTGTTAGAGATAGAGCCATGAGCAAGCTAGACAGCAGCACTCTACCCAGCAAAGAAGACAAGACTCCAAGACTGAGAAGGGCCCGTAGAGAGAATGGGGGTGCTTGGGGGCACAGGGTCGGTATCTGCCGGAAGGTCAGCAGTATCTGCTGTAGGTATCTGGGGTGGTCTGCTGAGGAGGAGAGTCACTGTCTTCGTAGAAGTGGGTGCTGGGAGCCAGTCTCTGAGTTGTGGCTGCAGGACTCGTCAGGGTCTCCACAGTTGTGAACCCTTCTGGGTGACCCCCCGCGCAGCCCTTGGGCAGGCAGCTGGAGGAGGGCGC
>SJXQ01005209.1:59147-80687 GCA_006408695.1 Aepyceros melampus | reverse complement strand
GGTGGGGGAGGAGTGGTGGGGTGGTGGGTGGGCTGCAGATCCCGAGTTTAGCTCCAGGTCCCTTTGCTGGTTGCCTGGTTGCCTGAGGCGTCCTCGCCTGTTTGCTGCTGCCCCTCCGAGAGCCCTGCAGGGTTCCCAGCGTCTGCAGATGGGGCGCATCCGTTCCCTCTTCCCTCCGTTCTCTGCTGCCCGCTGACCTGTACTCTGGGGTTTCAGATCCATCAACTATGACGAAAAGGACCCCTTCCTGTGCAACGCCTGTGGCTTCTGTAAATACGCTCGCTTCGACTTCATGCTCTACGCCAAGCCCTGCTGTGCAGTGGACCCCATTGAGAATGAGGAAGACCGGAAGAAGGTAAGGCCGAGACTGCGAGGCCCACGCCGGGCTCTCATCAGAGCTTGGGGGCTGAGCTGGTGTGGGCAGGGTGCTTTTCCTTCTCACCCAAGTTTTCTTGGCTCAGCGTATTTTCAGGGCTAAGCTTTTGAGTGGCAACAAATAAGATGGATTGGAACACGTGTTTTGGGTAGAATTTTGGAGACGTGTTGGTAATGGAAGTAGAGTATCTCAAGGGGCAAGTGACGTGGTGGGACTGGAGATGGGAGGACAGGGCAGGGGGTGCTGTCAGAATAGTCACCAGCAGCAGCAGCCTGGCAAAGCGGAGTGACATCTAGCTCCAGAGTCAGAAGAATGAACGCTCCAGTTCCCCCTGTGCTTTTAACACTGTGTGACCTGGCGTAAGTCACTGCCCTCAGCACTGTATGTGAATGTGTATCATATACTTTGCATACCCACTTCACAGGATTACTGCAGTGAGTAGAAATACTGCGTGAAACACAGTACTTGGCCGGATCCTGAGGGGAAACCTTGACGAGCCTTTGTGCACTCGTAGAAATACTGTGTGAAACACAGTACTTGGCCGGATCCTGAGGGGAAACCTTGACGAGCCTTTGTGCACTCGTAGAAATACTGCGTGAAACACAGTACTTGGCCGGATCCTGAGGGGAAACCTTGACGAGCCTTTTGCACTCCCCATCTCTTCCTGTCTAGGCCGTGTCCAACATCAACACGCTTCTGGACAAAGCCGACCGAGTGTATCACCAGCTGATGGGACATCGGCCGCAGCTGGAGAACCTGCTCTGCAAAGTGAACGAGGCAGCTCCTGAGAAGCCACAGGTAATCCGGGTGACAGGGGCGTTGGGAGAGGGTTCTGGGTCAGAGGCAGAGACTGGCCGCAGGCGAGGCTGTCTCCCGGTGGAAGGCTGATCGCGTCCCTCTGGGTTGCAGGACGACTCGGGAACCTCCGGGGGTATCAGCTCCACTTCAGCCAGCGTGAACCGGTATATTCTGCAGCTGGCGCAGGAGTACTGTGGAGACTGCAAGAGTTCTTTTGACGAACTCTCCAAAATCATCCAGGTAGAGGCGGGAGCGGCTGGAGTGCGTTTTGTTGTGTGTCATCGACATTGTTTTCAAAGCAGTTCTTTGCTCTCCCCCTACGGTTAAGCGCCAGCCACACAGCTGCTCACCTACTGCAGTTTCGGGTGCTCGGTAGAAAGCTGAGTTCATACCAGAACACTGAGAATCATGGAGATTATTATAGATCAGTTTTTCTTGATCGGTCACATCGGTGGTAGTATGTTACAGACCTCAGCCCCATGGGATGGAAGAGTGGCTGCAGACAAGAGCAGCCAGGGTCCTTGCCCCCAAAGTGGCTGGTAGGCCATCTTCACTCCATGTGCCTATGTTCCTGGCTTTATTCTTTAAAGAAAATGTTATGTGGGTGTTAAGGACATATGCCTGCGATTAGAGGCTGGGGTCTAACTCTGCCCCTTACCTTGCTCAAGCCAGCCTCTCTAAGCTGTTTCCTCCTCTGTAAAGTGGGGATAGAGTATCTTAACTGCTAAGGTCATTGGAAAAAAAGTTAGTTGCACAGTTGTATTGAATGCTTTGTGATCCCATAGACTGTAGCCCGCCAGGCTCCTCTGTCCATGGAATTCTCCAGGCAAGAGTAATGGAGTGGGTTGCCATTTCCTTCTCCAGGGTACTCTCGACCCAGGGATCAAACTCAGGTCTCCTGCACTGCAGGCACATTCTTTACCAACTGAGCTACTAGGATAAAGTCATTGAGAGGGTTAAATTAGATAATGCCGGTAAAGTGTTCTTCAAAACAAAGCTGATTTCCAATTAGCTTCCTTTTTCTTCCTCCTTATTTTAATTGCTGATTTTTTTCTCCTTTGTCTTTTTTTCCCCTCAGAAAGTTTTCGCTTCACGAAAAGAGTTGTTGGAATACGACCTGCAGCAGAGGGAGGCGGCCACCAAGTCTTCCCGGACCTCGGTGCAGCCCACCTTCACGGCCAGCCAGTACCGCGCCCTGTCCGTGCTGGGCTGCGGCCACACGTCCTCCACCAAGTGCTACGGCTGCGCCTCGGCCGTCACGGAGCACTGTATCACCCTGCTCCGGGCCCTGGCCACCAACCCCGCCCTGCGCCACATCCTCGTCTCCCAGGGCCTCATCCGCGAGCTCTTTGACTACAACCTCCGCCGAGGCTCTGCGGCCATGCGGGAGGAGGTCCGCCAGCTCATGTGCCTCCTGACTCGGTCAGAGCCTGCACTGGGGGCATGGGCCGGGACCCTGCGGGCAGGAGCAGGGGTGGCGGTGGTGCTGGGAGCGCTGGGGGCTGCGGGGGACTGTCCAGGGTGCAGCTGAGTGGCTGGAGGAGCACGTGAAGCCCAGGTTCCCTTGTATCAATAGGCCGCGTGTTTGGCTTGTACTTGGTTGGTCCCAGTGGGGTTTCCTGAGGAAGCAGTTTTTGAGTTCCAGTACTGGGAGAAGGGAGTGACCAAGCACTTGGCCTCAGGACTCCTCGAGAAGAAGATAGCTGGGGCAGTGGAGCCCGGGGCTTCGGAGCTTAGATCTGGCTCAAAAGGGCCTGGTGTCTGGTCCTCTCTACTGTGTGCCGTGAACACGTTTCCTGGCTCAGAAGGGCCCGGTGTCTGGTCCATAATTTATGCCATGTGCCGTGGACACGTTTCTCAGTGTTCTCTGAGCATGAGGTTTGCTCATCTGAAAATAAGGATAACAGCCAGTTCTGTAACGGCTTGTGGTGAGGATGGATGACATAGTTCACGTGAGTAGTAGCTCATACTTGTGGAGTCTTTAGTCCATGCTGACACAGTACCCACCGCTGGATTTGCATTGTTTACCAAGTGGGCGTAAGTCCTAGAACACGTTAGCTGGTTGCTAAATATGATTTGCTGTACCATGTACTCGTTTAAGAAGTACTTACTGAGCAGCGGCTAAATGCTAGGCTTTGTTCTGAACTCTGAGGAAGCAGTGGGAGATGAAGCCGCATCCCTGCACTCATGTGGCCTTTGCTCTAGAGGAGAGAAGGGCAGTGAACGATGATGGCCTGGTACAGCGTCAGGAGGCCAGACGCGAAGAGCAGTGCAGCTGGGATGGCAGCTCTGATTGCAGGCATGGTCGCTGCAGAGGGCAGGATGGGCAGGGGCGACCGCTGAGGAGGTCAGGGAGTGAGCCGCATGCCAATATCAATAGCAAGTGGTGGGCAGAGAGGTGGAGCCGCAAGGAAGCCCATGTGGCTGGAGTGGAGGACGTGGTGGGGACAAAGCGGAGGGGGTTCAGTGAATCCAGGGGCCAGGTCCTGTAGGGTGTTTAGGACACTGTGAGGACTTGAATTTTATTCAAGGCCTGTTGGGAAGCCTGAGAGTGACTTGACACGATTTCGTGGTTTTTAAATTACTAATACGTACAGTATTACAAAGGGACATGGATGGGAAATATGGATGCCTTGTGGGAAATAAAGTGGGGGCAGTTGGAGAAGCTGAGGAAGGAGACCTAGAGTGGACCCCTGGGTTCTGGAGGCTGACATACCCGGCGGGGTCCGGGGGCCTGGCAGCTTGGGCTGTGGAGAAACTCTGCGTGCGGTCTTCCCTCCGTCAGCCTCTCCTCCCCAGGAAGGCGGCTGGGCAGCCCTTCTCATCACACAGCAGGGTTTTCTGGGGCTCATGAGTCATCTTGCGCCTGGGAAGGCTGGTAGCCCTAGACGTTGATTTCCTTTTACCTGGGCACCTCACGTGCAGAGGTGGGACGCACCCAGTGGTGTAACAGGACCCTCTTCTCTGCCTCCCCAGGGACAATCCAGAGGCCACCCAGCAAATGAACGATCTGATTATTGGCAAAGTCTCCACAGCCCTGAAGGGCCACTGGGCCAACCCTGATCTGGTGAGCAGGCCGCTGTGCCCTCTGACTGCCCCCTTCACCCTTTTCCTTCTTTCCCGTGGCTCTCTCCACCGGCTGCTCGTTGTGATGATCAGGGCAGGCGGCGGTGGGGGTCGGGGGGAGCGGCACATCAGCAGGGCTCACATCCCAGGAAGACCTTGCTGAGTCAGCGTCAGGCTCAGAGAGCAGAAACGCGCAGCGGCCGTGCTGAGGGGCTCTGTCTCCTTCTGTCTCTCTGACGGTCCGCTTGACCACACGGGTTAGCTCTGAGTCTCTGGGTCAGAGCGTGGATGTGAGCCCCTGTCCAGGACTGACCCTGCAGACCCTCCTCTGCTCACATCTCTTCCTGTTGGCCCTCTAGGCAAGTAGCCTTCAGTACGAAATGCTGTTGTTGACAGACTCCATCTCCAAGGAGGACAGCTGCTGGGAGCTCCGCTTGCGCTGTGGTGAGTTTGGGGGATGTCTGGCTGGCAGTTGGCCAGCGAGAGGAGTGCAGCTCGGCGCGGGGCCATGTAAGGCCAGGGAAGCTGCCCTCAGGTGGCTGCACGGCGGCTGGCGAGGCACACCTGTGACTGTGCCTCCTCCCTGCCTTCCCCTCCCAGCGCTCAGCCTCTTCCTCATGGCTGTGAACATCAAGACGCCCGTGGTGGTCGAGAACATCACCCTCATGTGCCTGCGGATCCTGCAGAAGCTGATTAAGCCGCCCGCTCCCACCAGCAAGAAGAACAAGGTACGGGCCTGGGAAGGTGGTCGAGGCAGGCTCCAGCCAGCGCCCCCCGTGCTCTAAGGCCTCTGCTCACCTGAGCTCGCTTTCCCTGGGGCACCAGCACTTCCTTGGCGGCAGTCAGTGAGATGGGTTAGGGTTTCTGAGAGGAAAGTTTCTCAGAGGGCTCTCGAGTAACACAGGCAGGCAAAGGCACATGCCTGCAGCAGTGGTCCGCCATGGAGGACCGCCCCTTCCTCCAGTCCCCTTGGACGGCTTGTGGCTCCCAGAGGCTGTGTTCTTCCCTACCCCGCGCCTTTGCACAGTGCTAGAAGTCCTTCCATTCCCTCGCGCTGTGACCTGGGCAGGGATTGAACCCGTGTCCCCCTGCATTGGCAGGTGAATTGTCTCCATGGAGCCCCCTGGGAGGCCCCTGGCCGTGGGCAGTGCTTTGTGAGTGCTGTGTGTGGCTGAGCGGCGTCTGCTTGGCCTGCCATGCCCGCCCGCCCTCTGTCCGCTGCTGCTTCGGTGACCCAGTTCTCTGCCAGGCGGGCCATGAGCCCCCCAATGCGGGGACTGTTCTGTGTTTCACTGAGATGTTTTCTGGCCCAGTGTATAGCTCGGCATCTCGCGTTGTAGTGGTGACCAGTAAGTCACTGTTGAATGAACGAGTTCTGCAGGTGGCCTAGCCGCGGATGGACTTGCTCACGCTGGTGTGAGAGCACGCGGGCCGTAGTGCTTTCCCTCGGGCCTGCCTGGGGCCTCCGTCTTTGTAGTCCTGGGGCCCCTCCGATGCTTGCTCCATCCTGGTGGAGTCTTTTGGTGGGAAACCGAGTCTTCTTTGCAAGATGCTGAGCTGTGGGCACCACAGGGGAAGCTGGACAGGGAACAGTTTACACTGTTTCCCTTTCATGGTCTGCTCCAACCATCCTCAGAAAAGATCCCCCCACTTCCTTCGCTTTGATGAAGGCTTTCTTCCCCTCAGAGCGCATTTTCAGCAAATGAAAATTGGCTCTTGATTGAAAAGAGGAACTTCATCCCCACATAACTGTCATTTTTCCCACAGTGTGAGGTCACAGATTTCCACCTGAGAGGGCTCTTGGCCTCTGAGCACTGAAGCCTCACATTTTGCTGAGCTTTAGCCTAGAGAGAGCAGCAGTTCTCAGAGTTTGGCTCATAGATCTGTGGGTGTCCCAAGACAACCAGGATATCTGCGAGGTCAACGTTATTTTCGTAATTATCCTGAGACATGATTTGCCCTTTTCTTCTTTCATGGCACTTGTGCAGATGATACAAAGTCAGTGATGGCGAGACCGACCGGGCCTCAGCCCCGTGAGGCGTCTGCTTCACCTGCAGCTTCACCCAGGGCCGTCCCTGGTGACGCCCTGCAGGGGAGTGGAGTGGCTGGTTCACTGTTCAGTGAAACAGCGGGGGTGGCAGGCACGCCCCAGGGCGGAGGTTGCGGCGGGGGAGGCGGGGTGTGGGTGCCTGGTGACGGGCTGAACCGGCTGCTTCTTCCATGGAGCCTCATTTGTGCTTGAAAGGGGGGCTAATGAGCCAATTGTGGTTCTTCAGAATAGAGTATTTAGCAGACTTTTCTTGAAAAGTGAACAAAACGGGCCTGTCACTTAAAGAGAAATGGGTGTAGCTCTGTGAACCCGTATTTTCCACATGACCGATGCATGTTCATGTGTGAGTAAAAGATGAATTTAGTGGAATGGGATAAGAAATGTTTTTTGATTGGTTTCAGATTCCACATGCAACCAATCTTTAAAAACCTGTAGTTCGTTGAATTTTGGTTTAGTGTTAATGAAAAATCTGTAATTGAAAAAGCTATTAAAATATTTTTTCTTTCCAACTATATACATCTGAGTGCTTCAACAAAACAATCTATCGCCACAGTTTGAACTTAGAAGCAGATAAGGATCTAGCCGTCTTATTAAGGTAGTCATTAAACAGGTTTAGAAATGTATAGCAGTATAGCTTTTTTGTCTAGATTGTTTTTGTTTTGGGAAATAAATGCTGTTTAGGGTGACATAATGTATTTATTTTATTTGTAAATGAATTAATATTTTAAGAATTGCTAAACTTTAATTTTCAATAGATCCATATCAACGGATAGAGCTACATACATAAGAACTCTTTGGAGTCAGTAATTTTCAAGAGCGTAATGGGGTCCTGTGGCCGAAAAGTTTGAGAATGGCTGGCTTAGATCCTACTGGGGGCTCCCCTATGCAGGCCACTTGGGATTAGCAATGTCTCTGTAAATTTTAGAGGCTGCTGAGTGACCCCTTGAAGATTTATGTTTGGGGAAACTACAAATCAGCCTTGGGGTAGGAATTAGTTATGTAGCTGTATGAGTGTAGGAAGCCTTATCCTGCACAGGCAAAATCGGTGCCCCTAAGCTCAGCATGGTGATGTTCCTGCTCAATTGAATCGAGATGCTTGGAAGGAGCACGGACAGGGCACAGAAGACGTGAGCGCTGGCCTTCTGATCGGGCCTGTGCGCTTGTCCCCAGGGCAGCCCTTCTGTGCTGCAGCGGCAGCTCATCCGTCCGCCTTCCTCCTGCAGGACGTCCCTGTCGAGGCCCTCACCACCGTGAGGCCGTACTGCAATGAGATCCACGCCCAGGCCCAGCTCTGGCTCAAGAGGGACCCCAAGGCATCCTATGAAGCCTGGAAGAAGTGTCTTCCCATCCGAGGTATGTCTGTCTTTCGGGACTTGAGAAGTGGGCCCTTCCTGCCCCTGGCCAACTGCCCCACTGTCTCCCCCTTACCTCTCCCTGCACCCCTTTGCCTTCCAGGGATCGATGGCAACGGGAAGTCTCCCAGCAAGTCAGAGCTCCGCCACCTCTACTTGACCGAGAAGTACGTGTGGCGGTGGAAGCAGTTCCTGAGTCGGCGGGGGAAGCGGACCTCCCCGCTGGACCTCAAGCTGGGCCACAACAACTGGCTGCGGCAGGTGCGTGCCTGGCCGGGTCCTGAGCTCCTCACAGCTGCGCTCGCCCCAGGCCCCAGGTGGGGCGTTCCCGCCCCTCACCGCATGTCTCCCCTGCTTTCTCTTTGTTAGTCTTGCTTCCTTTCTAGTGGGTGGAGTCTCTGGTTGCAGCTGCCCGCATGATGGGTGGGCCACATCAGAACTCTTTGTGCCCTGTGATCAGGCTTGTGCTCTCTGCTCTCCTCCCTGACCGCTGAGCAGGGCGGCGCCTCAGCGCCTGCACTTTCACCGTCCACCTTCACATCTCCTGTCCTTTTCCTTTTTCCAGCTAATGTTTTAAAGATTAAAGTAGTGATACGCTAGAGAATTCCTGTGTCCATTGGCATATGATGTGAACACGGCCTGCATTTAACACAAGTGTTCAACATGTTGTTATTGTTCAGTTGCTAAGTTGTGTCCGACTCTTTGCGACCCCGTGGACTGCAGCACGCCAGGCCTCCCTTCCCATCACCATCTCCCAGAGCTTGCTCAGACTCATGTCCATTGAGTCGGGGATGCCATCCAACCGTCTCATCCTCTGTTGTCCCCTTCTCCTCCTGCCTTCAATCTTTCCCAGCATCAGGGTCTTTTCCAATGAGTCAGCTCTTCACATCAGGTGGCCAGAGTATTGGAGCATCAACATCAGTCCTTCCAATGAATATTTAGGGTTAGTTTCCTCTCCTTGCTGTCCAAGGTAGCTGTCTCCAAAATAGAATCATAGATGTCTTTGCTAAGGAGAATACCTGCCTGTCTTTTTTCCTGGTTCTGTCATCTTAGTATGTTCTCCAAAGTACTTGTTGGAGAAAAGCTCCATGAAGATGGGACTCAGCCTTTTTGCCTGTCTGCAGCAGCCAGATCTTGAGTTAGTTGGTGATTTTTCTTTTATCCCTTTGCTCATGAGGAGCTCAGAGGATTTCCCCTGGATGGGTGGCAGTTGACTGTGCCTGGCGAGGCCAGATGAGAGGCTCTCCACTGAGCCAGGCGCTTCTCCCCACCCTTGCAGGTGCTGTTTACTCCAGCCACGCAGGCTGCACGGCAGGCGGCCTGCACCATCGTGGAGGCGCTGGCCACCATCCCCAGCCGCAAGCAGCAGGTCCTGGACCTCCTCACCAGGTACCA
The DNA here is from genome assembly GCA_006408695.1 of Aepyceros melampus. NCBI lineage: Eukaryota > Metazoa > Chordata > Mammalia > Artiodactyla > Bovidae > Aepyceros > Aepyceros melampus. Next base: position 71,650 of record SJXQ01005209.1, on the reverse strand, counting down.
TCTGAGAGCAGGGTGGGCAGGGTGGCGGGACTTCATCCAGGGAGCCCTCCCGCTCTCCCGGGGAAGTCCACAGACCAGGGCGACGGGAGGCATGCCTGTGCCGTAGCCACCTCCTTCCTTGTGGGAGACCACAGAAACCGAGAAGCGCTGAGCAGCCACATCAGTGGTCGTAATAGCAGTGGTGGTGGTGACAGGGTCAGCAGCTAGCATCCTTTGAGGTCTTATGAGCTTACAAAAGCTTGGCACGCATTGTCTCATTTAGGGCTCACCTGGGCTTAGAGTGCTTAGTTAACTTGTCCCCAGGAAGGCAAGATTCCAGCCCAGGCAGTATGATTCCAAGTTACCGGCCACTAGACTCTGGTCAGCTCGCCTCGGAGCGCTTCAGGTGCAGCATCTCTCGCGGCGCCGGTAGCCACCACTCGTGTGTTGGTCCTTCATCGGCCAGACGTGTACAGTGGGTTGCACGGCAGCCCCTGCTGGGTGCTCTGGAGCTTTCCCCAGGCCTGAGGAGTTCCCAAGTGGGGCTCTGGGGTGTTCTCAGCCCTGGTCCTCCCCAGCGAGGCAGCGGGAGTGGAGGACCGCAGAGGGCAGAGCCAGGGTGCCGTCGGGGCTGTGGGGCGGTGTGGGCTCACTCACTGCCCGGCTCCACGGCAGTTACCTGGACGAGCTGAGCGTTGCTGGCGAGTGTGCCGCCGAGTACCTGGCTCTCTACCAGAAGCTCATCACTTCAGCTCACTGGAAAGTCTACCTGGCAGCCCGAGGGGTCCTGCCCTACGTGGGCAACCTCATCACCAAGGTATGTCATCCCGGCCCAGCCTAGGGGAGCCCCTTTCCCGAGCCCCGCTCTCCTGTTCTCTTTCTCTATATAAACTTTGTGGCGGTCTTTACTCCAGGAAGAAGTATTTGTTCAAAATGCAGGCATACCTTGCTTTATTGTGCTTTTTTTTAATAAAGGTTGAGGCAACCCTGTGTCAAGTAAGCCATTTTCCAGCCGCGTTATTTTGTAATTAAAGTGTGTATACGTTGTTTTCTAGACATAACGCTACCGCACACTTACTGAATTAGAGTAGAGTGTGGACGTAAGTTTTATATTCATGGGAAGAAATGGATTTGTGTGACTCGCTTTATTGCGATAATCACTTTATTACGGTGGTCTGAAACTGAACCTGGAATGTTTCTGAAGCTGCCTGGGGTACTTTTGTGACTTCATTGTGTTCCTCATGAGGATATAGCAGTCTGTTAAACGGTCCTCCATTTCTAAGCAGTCCCTTAACGTCTTTATAGCTCTCCTTGGCTTCTTAGAAAGGGGTTCTGCAAAGGTTCAGGGTGAGAGAGCATTCCTGGGCCAGTGGGGAGCTGACGGTGTCGCTGGTGGTGCCATCACGCTAACTGGGTTTGTCTTCCTGTTTAGGAAATAGCCCGCTTGCTGGCCCTGGAGGAGGCCACCCTGAGCACTGATCTCCAGCAGGGCTATGCCCTCAAGAGTCTCACAGGTAGAGGGGGCCTCCTGGCCCTTCCATTGGACACCCTGGGGATAGTTTGGGGACTGACCTTTGATTCCTTGGGTGCTGAGGTTGGCCTCTTGTCTTTGGTGTTGACCACACTGTGCTCTTTAAGCTCTGTTTTTCCCTTGTGGACGGGGCACGTCTTTGAGCACCCGTTGTCTACCGACCAGTTCACGTCATTGAGCACCTGCTCCACGTCAGGCACAAAGATGGTGTTGCCCTGGTTTTGAGCTGCTCGTCGTCTTTTGAAAACGTGGACCTTCTTTGCTTAATTCTCATTCTGAACTCACGTAGCAACTTTCTCCTGTCCCCACAGGCCTCCTTTCCTCCTTTGTGGAGGTGGAGTCCATCAAAAGGCACTTTAAAAGCCGCTTGGTGGGCACTGTGCTGAACGGATACCTGTGCCTGCGGAAGCTGGTGGTGCAGAGGACCAAGCTGATCGACGAGACGCAGGACATGCTGCTGGAGATGCTGGAGGACATGACCACAGGTAGCGCCCCCTGCGGCCCGCGGCCCCGGCCGTGCCCCTTCTGGCTCCACTCAGGAGCGCGGCCTGAGTCCCCGGCTCCTTGGGCCCAGACCGCGGGCAGCAGAGGTCTCCTCGCGTTTGAGTAAAGAAGGAGAAGACGTTTTTCTCAAGACTGTTGGTGCTTAGAGTTGGAAAATTCCAGATCTGGCCTCAGTAAATTTGGACTCGTTTTTACTTACTTAGTCTTTGCTGTGCTCATTCTTCGGTAGGCTTCAGTAGGTGGGGCACACGGGCTCGGCCCTGTGGCGTGTGGAGCCTTCCAGACCAGGGACTGAACCCGTGACCCCTGCCCTGTCTGTCAGACTCTTAGCCACTGGACTACCAGGGAGGTCCTGGACTTTCTGTATTGAGCCCACAGGGCAGGAAGAGGCCGAGAGTTCTCAGCCTGCTGTCCTTCATTGGTTCTAGAAGATTCTCGGCCACTGTGGCTTTGGTTGCCTCTACTCTGTTCTCTCTCCTTGTCCTTGTGGGACTCCACCCTGTCACTGTTATCCATGTCTCCACCTCCCTTTTTCATGGTGTCCGTCTCATTGTATCTTTATGTTGATTTTGGATAATTTCTTCCATCCTATACCATATCACTTAGTTTATTTTTTCTTCACTCTGTGTTATCTGTTTAATCTACCCATCAAATTCTTGCAATTTTATGTAGATTTTATCATCTCCAGTCTTTTGCAGACATTTTCTGTCCCTTTTATAGTCTTTCAGCATAACAAACATTTCTGTATCTGCTAATTCTAAAACTTGAAATATCTATTAATCTGATCCTGTTGTTATTCTGGCTCTTGCCTTTGGTGCTTTGCTTTAAATCTTGCATTTTCTGTTTTGTTTTTTTTTCCGTACTGTGGGCTTGTGTTTTGGGAGTTTTTTGTGGAAACTTCAGGACTTGAGTCAAAGATGGGTTTTTCCGGAGATGATTTGTAGCTGCCTCTGTGGAGCAGCTCAAGGCGTGGCCATCCCAGGGCCACCTTCAACAAAGTTCTGAACTTAGAGTTTTCAGATCTCCTAGGTGGTTTGAGCCACAGACCTCTGTGAGGGACAGCTTGTTATGAGTGCTCAGAGGAGGTTTTTCTTCCCCTCTGTTCAGTGCTACATTTTAAGGGATGACAGTGTGCTTTCATTGATTTGCCTGGGGGAAAAGAATAGTTATTTTTAATTTATGCTTATACCAAAGAGGGCTTCCCAGGTGGCATGTGGTAAAGAATCTGCCTGCCATTGCAGGAGATGCGGGTTCCATCCTTGGGTCGAAAACATCCCCTTGATTGGGGTGTTCCTGCCTGGAAAATCCCATGGACAGAGGAGCCTGGTGGGGTATAGTCTGCGGGGTCACAGAGAGTCGGACACGACTGAGCACGCCATACCTCTCCCAAGGATGTAGCTCTCTGGGGGTACCAGATCTGTGTGTGTGTGCAGGCGGTGGTTCCTGCCAAATTCTCCCTCTTGGGAGATTTGGGGCTTTGTATCCAGCTCTCAAATCCTGGCAGATTTTGGAAACTAACGCTCATGGCAAAAAATAGCCTGAGTGCTTTGCTGACCTCCCTGGGTTCCTGGTTTTTCCTAATTTTGGAGCTGTGGCTTTCTTTGCTAGTGTAGCAGTCCGCTGATACCTTTTTATTTTTCCCCACTATTTTAAATTGTTTTTAAGTGGAGGAGTGAAAAGTAGGTCAGGGGACACAGTCTGCTTTGTTGCCAGACATGGGAGTCCTTCTGGTGCCATTTTTAGCTGCCGTGCTGAGCTGGTTGGTGACCTCGTCAGCTGGACCCTTGGCAGGAACGTGCAGCTTGAAGTTATCTGTTTGGCTTCTGGAGGGCCGTCTACCTAATCTTTCTGAAACTGAAAACTGTAGCTTCCTTTTGCTCTGACAGGAGTGCAGTTAGGATCACTACTTCACGTTCTTGAGTACCTATTTTGGGCAAGAGGACGCAGGGTTATAATTCCCAGAGGGAGGGAGACCTGTGCACAGCCAAGTGTGATGCTCTGTGTCGACTTGGGTGTGAAGGCCTTCACGTGGAATGTGGACTCAGTGTGAGAATCCGTCAGCTTCAGGGTTCCAGTTGAAATATTGATGTTACCACGTAGGGTATTATAGACTCACCAGGCAGAGAGGCTCTGTCAGTGATGAGTCTCATCTCAGCTTCTGTGTGTGCAGCTCCTTCCTGACTGACTTGGCCACGTTGACTTCCGGCAGGTACGGAATCGGAAACCAAGGCCTTCTGGCTGTGTGCATTGAGACAGCCAAGCGCTACAATCTGGATGACTCCCGGACCCCTGTCTTCATCTTCGAGAGGCTCTGCAGCATCATCTACCCCGTGAGCACAAGCCGTGGTGATTCATCGTAGTCGTGGGTCATTGTCCCAGCAGTGGCCCGTTCAGTCGATGTTTTAGGAAGCTCCACACGTAAAGCAGAAGCAACCTCATGATTTTCCCAATCCTAATGATGGGAAGAAACCTAAAGCCCTTCCTTGTCCCATTTCCTAGGTTGAAAGTCAAAATCAATCTTTTGAGCCAGGTCTAACGTCCCATTGCCCAAATCCTGGTGCTTGTCAGTCCACGATCCTGTGAAAGAAGCAGCCCTGAGCGGGCAGATGGGTCTTTTCACTCTCTTCCTTTTTTCCCTGCCCGCATTTTGTGCACACACGCATGAAGGTTTATATGTAGCCTGAACTGCATAGATCCCTTCTGTGACTGAGGAAGGGTGGAGAGCATCAGTCTCATCAGTTAATGATGAGAGACCCTTGAGTATCACGTGATACACAGAAGACCGTTTTCTTGACCAGAGGGCCACCAGTGACAGAGTCATCTGGCCCTGGACTGGTTAGCGTCGCATGGGACGAGCAGGAGGGGAGCCCCTCTCCCCTCACGTCAGCGATCCAGCTTTCGTGGGCATTCCTCATCTGCTTATTTGGTTAGGCTTTCTCTCTCCTAACCCACCCTTGAGTTTCAGAGAAGATGCCTGCTCTTTAAGGCTATTTGAATTATATTTGGGGTTTTTGAATCACCTCTGAGCTTCCTGTCCTTTAATCTTTAAATGTATAAGGGGCAGGTTGAGTCTGGTGTCTCTCCCTGAGTGTCCATGAACAAGGCAGTGTGATCTGAATGTAAGCAGTCTCTGCACATGTACTCATGCCATCCCTTCTGCTTCCTTCTCTCTGTCCTTCAGGAAGAGAATGAAGTCACTGAGTTCTTTGTGACCCTAGAGAAGGATCCCCAGCAGGAAGACTTCTTACAGGGCAGAAGCCCGGGAACCCGTATAGCAGCAATGAGCCAGGCATCGGGCCCCTCATGCGGGACATAAAGAACAAGATCTGCCAGGACTGTGACTTGGTGGCTCTGCTGGAGGATGACAGCGGGATGGAGGTGATGAGCGTAGCACAGCTCTGCCATGGTTGGGCTTCCTCTCCCTCAGGGGCTGGTCAACCCTGGGCGTCTTTAAATGCAGCTCCATGATTCCCACCTGCCTGCCTCACGTGTAAAGGGCTCAGTCCCCTGCCTGGCATGTGGTAATAAGCAAGTGGCTGTAGCTTGTCAGCGCTCAGGCTTTCGTGGTTCCTGTTGCTGTGGCAGAGGCCTCCAGTGATTCCAGGTTAACCAAGCTCCCTAGATGAGCAGATTAGCCCTGGTGTGGGTTTCTGGTCCTGTGTCTGGTACCTTATGGCAGACGACGCTAGGGTCTGCTGTTACCATACACACGGTGAAAAACGCGTGGGGTGAAATGGGGGAAAGCTGCCCCTTTTGGTGCTGAGCTGAAATGGACTTGGGATAGAAGGTGCTCAGCAGGGCTTTTAAACCTGGGAGTCCATGGTTTGGGTTAAGGCTATTTGGAACCCCTGAAATTGTGCACAAAATTCTGTGTGATGTTCACACACGTGCAGTTTTTAGAGAGGGAGAGTCAGTAGGTCTGTAATGCATAGACAATATGCGGTAAAGCACCCTTTGGTCTTACAATGTGCTTCTACGACGATTCTTTGGAATAACAGCCTCATCTTCTTTTCCGTTCAGCTTCTAGTGAACAATAAGATCATTAGTTTGGACCTCCCTGTGGCCGAGGTTTACAAGAAGGTCTGGTGTGCCACAAACGAGGTACGTGCTTGTTTTCCTGCCTGAGGAGTGGGTTGGCTTCCAGACATGGTAACGATCGCGTGCCCAGCTTGCAGCAGCACTGAAGGATCTGAGCTTCCTGGTCATGTTAGCGTGGGAAAAGCCGTCGCCTTGTCCTCCTCGCGGGGCCGCTGCCTGGGGAAGGGCGAGGAGCTGCGGGAGGGGCGAGCAGCCCTGGCTTCGCAGCCAGGCAGCCCGCAGAGTGAGGAAGCCCTGTGATGGGGGGCGCCTGCTCATGGGTTCCCTTGCCGTGTGGGCACCGAGGTTGATTCTCAGCTTTCGATGGGCCTGCCCACCTTTCAGAACATGTTCCAGCATGGCATCGAGGAGCATAGTTTCTGTTTTACCAGCTGGGGAATTGAGACTCGAAAGGCAGTTGTTTTGAAGGAGTGAGAACGGGAAACGAAGGGAGCACAGCGCGTTGGCCCTTCCGGCCCCTCAGTTCTGTCTGTCCGATCGGAACAGTCAGATGGTCCTCTTTCCCCCTCCTGCCTCTTTTCTTAGTCTCATCTTTATTTCCTGTCTCGCTCCTCTCCTTTTCTTTCTTCTCTTTTCTTCTATTAGGGGGATATTTAATAAATGAATCATCTAATTGAATTACAGCAAACTAGCGTACCAGTGAAGTACAGCGAACTTTTCTGTCGTTAGTCTTGAATATTTCTGTAGAGTCCAAAAAGCTAAATTGGTAGTTACTAACAGGACGTTTTTGGGGCTCCAAAAATCACTGCAGATGGTGACTGCAGCCATGAAATTAAAAGACGCTTACTCCTTGGAAGAAGAGTTATGACCAACCTAGACAGCATATTCAAAAGCAGAGACATTACTTTGCCAGCAAAGGTCCATCTAGTCAAGCTATGGTTTTTCCAGTGGTCATGTGTGGATGTGAGAGTTGGACTGTGAAGAAAGCCGAGCACCGAACAATTGATGCGTTTGAACTGTGGTGTTGGAGAAGACTCTTGAGAGTCCCTTGGACTGCAAGGAGATCCAACCAGTCCATCCTAAAGGAGATCGGTCCTGGGATTTCTTTGGAAGGAATGATGCTGAAGCTGAAAGTCCAGTACTTTGGCTACCTCATGCGAAGAGTTGACTCATTGGAAAAGACCCTGATGCTGGGAGGGATTGGGGGCAGGAAGAGAAGGGGACGACCAAGGATGGGATGGCTGGATGGGATCACTGATTCGAGGACTTGAGTCTGAGTGAACTCCGGGAGTTGGTGATGGACAGGGAGGCCTGGCGTGCTGCGATTCATGGGGTCGCAAAGAGTCGGACACGACTAATCGACTGAACTGAACGGTACAGTTTGGCCTTCCATTTGTTACTTGCGCTTTTCTCTGTTCTGTTCTCCCACTGTGCGGGAGCCCTGGTCATTGTGTATTGTTGGTCTGCTGCCCATTGGGTAGATACAGCACAGATAAACACACAGAAGACTTCTCCATCCGCTGCATCTTGCCACTGACATTTCAGCCTCAAGACAGAATGGTACAGGTTTAGTCCCTGATGCACCTAAAAATTAAGACCAAGCTTCTACGGGCACCCTTGTAAATGGTGGTATAGGACCCAAAGAGTACACATGGGCAGCCTCCCATTTTGAACCAGGAGGCAGGAGGTTGGGGATCACTTGTTTCTCATATTAATGCTTCATCCACCAAGGGTTTCTTGTGGCGAAATCCAGAGTTGGGAGCTGCTTTTTATCCTGGCTTTTATCAGTTTCTCTTCTTTCTTTACCCCTTGTTTCCCTGATAAATAGCCCACCTCTTCAGCGGCTGACCAGGGCCTGTTTCACATGTCTCTCTCTCTCTCCCTCTCTCTGTCCATGGTCTGTGGCTGTTCCCTCTCTTAGTTCTCACTGGGCTTCCACAGCTAGAAATGCTCTGAGGCTGGCCCGACAAGTTCTTTCCCTCCAAGATTTTCTCTCCTGAGGCTGAGCATAGCTTAGCAACAGGCAGCATGGATGAGTGTGATACCTGCTCACCCTTAGTTTCCTGGAGTATGACTTCAGTCCCCCATTTCTCACCTCCAAAATGGGGGTAATTCCTAAGAGTGTATAGGCTAGAGTGCCTAGTCAGTACCTGGCGGATAGTGAAGTCTCATGATCCTCAGTTCAGGAAGGTTGCTGTAATCTCGCAATTCACGACTTATTTCCAATCATTCTATCAAGTTGTAGGTTTTAGCTTGAGATTTGGATGAATCCAGTTCTTGCTGTGGGTTATATGAAAGTCTCAGGATCTCCATAGGCGAAGATGGATGTATTATGTTTTCTTGTTTTGATTTCTGAGACTTGAGTCAAAGCCTTTTGATCTTATTGACTTCCCTTGACCTGATTCTTTGAATAGTGGTCCCTATTGATTAGAGAGAGTTTATAATTCTGAAGGAGGCATAGGCTTGGAATTAGTACCTGGCTTATAGCTGAATAACTTTGAACAAGCTGTGTAACCTTGTGTAAAAGGAAAATATGGAGTGGTTAATTAGTGTAGGGCTTGGGTGGGTATCTACTTGCTAAGCTGCTTCAGTCATGTCCAGCTCTTTGTGAACCTATGGATTGCAGCCTGCCAGACTCCCCTGTCAGTGGGACTCTCCAGGCAAGAATGCTGGAGTGGGTCGCCATGCCCTCCTCCAGGGGATCTTCCTGACCCAGGTGTTGAACCCTGTCTCTTAATGTCTCCTGCTTTGGCAGGCAGGTTCTTTACCACTAGCACCACCTCGGAAGCCTTAGCACAGGGCTTCAGTTCAGTCGCTCAGTCGTGTCCGACTCTTTGCGACCCCATGAACCACAGCATGCCAGGCCTCCCTGTCCATCACCAACTCCCAGAGTTTACTCAAACTCATATCCATCACGTCGGTGATGACATCCACCCATCTCATCCTCTGTCGTCCCCTTCGCCTCCTGCCCCCAATCCCTGCTAGCATCAGAGTCTTTTCCAATGAGTCAGCTCTTTGCATCAGGTGGCCAAAGAATTGGAATTTTAGCTTTAGCATCATTCCTTCCAAAGAACACCCAGGACTGATTTCCTTTAGGATGGACTGGTTGGATCTCCTTGCAGTCCAAGGGACTCTCAAGAGTCTTCTCCAACACCACAGTTGAAAAGCATCAATTCTTTGGCACTTGGCTTTCTTCACAGACCAGCTCTCGCATCCATACATGACTACTGGAAAAACCATAGCCTTGACTAGATGGACCTTAGTCGGCAAAGTAATGTCTCTGCTTTTGAATATGCTGTCTAGGTTGTCATAACTCTTCTTCCAAGGAGTAAACGTCTTTTAATTTCATGGCTGCAGTCACCATCAACAGTGATTTTGGAGCCCCCCAAAATAAAGTCTGACACTGTTTCCTCTGTTTCTCCATCTATTTCCCATGAAGTGATGGAACCAGATGCCATGATCTTTGTTTTCTGAATGCTGAGCTTTAAGCCAACTTTTTCACTCTCTTTCACTTTCATCAAGAGGCTTTTTAGTTCCTCTTCACTTTCTGCCATAAGGGTGGTGTCATCTGCATATCTGAGGTTATTGATATTTCTCCCGGCAATCTTGATTCCAGCTTGTACGTCCTCCAGCCCAGCATTTCTCATGATGTACTCTGCATATAAGTTAAATAAGCAGGATGACAATATACAGGCTTGACGTACTCCTTTCCCTCTTTGGAACCAGTCTGTTGTTCCATGTTCAGTTCTAACTGTTGCTTCCTGACCTGCATATAGGTTTCTCAAGAGGCAGGTCAGGTGGTCTGGTATTTCTCTCTCTCTCAGTATTTTCCACAGTTTCTTGTGACCCACACAGTCAAAGGCTAGGCTTTGGCATAGTCAATAAAGCAGAAATAGATGTTTTTCTGGGGCTTGCTGCTGCTGCTGCTAAGTCGCTTCAGTCGTGTCCGAATCTGTGTGACCCCATAGACGGCAGCCCACCAAGCTCCGCCGTCCCTGGGATTCTCCAGGCAAGAACACTGGAGTGGGTTGCCATTTCCTTCTCCAATGCGTGAAAGTGAAAAGTGAAAGTGAAGTTGCTCAGTTGCATCCGACTCTTAGTGACCCCGTGGACTGCAGCCCACCAGGCTCCTCTGTCCATGGGATTTTCCAGGCAAGAGTACTGGAGTGGGGTGCCATTGCAAATCACAGTTGTTAACAGCTATTATGTGTATTTAATGAAACTAAATGAAGTAATGTCTGTAAAGTGCTTCACACAATTCCGGGCTTATGGTAGACCCTACATAAAGTGAGCTTCCTTTCCCCTAAGTGAGTTGTAGGGCATTTGGATCTATATTCTGTGGTTAAGACCTCACGAAGAATACGAGTTGTCTATACTGCTGAAGTGTCCCTTAAATTAAGCAGACCAGGTGTTGGGTCCTTTGCATTTTCTGGGCCTGTTTACAAGTCTTTCTCCAACCTTGTCCTCTTAGGGAGAGCCCATGAGGATTGTTTATCGGATGCGAGGGCTGCTGGGGGATGCCACCGAGGAGTTCATCGAGTCCCTGGACTCCACCACAGGTACAGCCTTCCATAGACGCCACTGCACATCGGGTCTGAGATTTGGGACCAGTGGCATTTCCCGTTCTGAGGCTTCAGGGGTGTTCGGGGCAGGTGCTCTAGGAATTCTCTTCAGAAGTGGGGGCACCGCTTCTTCTCTGAGGAAAAATACAGTCATTTACAGTGTCGTTTGGGTACCTCTGGTGTTGAGGGTGGGTGGGAACTTAGGGAGGAAATGAAATTAGCAGCAAACAAGCTCAGGGTTATTTATTTAAGGGCTTTTTTTTTTAAGGTGGCTGTAGTGCTTATATTTTCACATATTTGAATAAGCAATTTTAATTAACTTGAAATTTAAAAAAGAGCCATCAGGAGCAAGACAATGTCGTTTAATAGCCAACACTGACCCCCTTTATTGGGAAAGAGAAGAGCTGTCAGCCTGGACGAGGGCTGTGCTTTATTCTGGGCTTCACCTCCGTTTTCACCTGGCTTCCCTTCTCTCTCAGATGAAGAAGAGGATGAAGAAGAGGTGTACAAGATGGCTGGTGTGATGGCCCAGTGTGGGGGCCTGGAGTGCATGCTTAACAGACTGGCAGGGATCAAAGATTTCAAGCAGGGACGCCATCTTCTAACGGTGAGTTGGAGGCAGCAACACAGGACCAGCCCTCCTCTGCTGGAGGGCGCCCCTGGACGGGCCGGCCGCTGCCGTTTAACCCTAGGGGGCAGCATGGCGCCACGGACCGATGCATGCCAGGGACCGACCAGGCTGTTTGCCCTGGCCCTCCACACCTCAGGGTCCTTCCCCCAGTGCTCTGTCCTGACCACTCCTCCCGAACACCAGCGTGATAGCAAGCCTTCTGCTTGCTTCTCCAGTCACCTGTGGACACCAGTGTCTAATCGTCTGTCCACCCAAAGTTGCGCCTGTGTCAGCTATTCTTAATGATGTCATTATTTAAGTGGGTTCTGTAAGTAACTAATTTTTCTGGTAGGATTTTGTTTGGTCGTTCATCCAGCTGTCTCGTAAGTGAGCAGTAGACGATTCTAAAGGCACCATGTGCATTGCACTATTGTTTTCCACCTCCAGGGCCAGGAGAACATATATTATTATGCCCTTGCCTTAGATGACAGGCATGGTTCAGAGCGCCCGTGGGTCACATGCTTTAGGGTCTTTTTGTTTACTGTTAGTCCAGGGTCTAAGTGAGTGCTGGAGTTTCCCCCAAGGCAACAGAGCCTATTCCACTAGGAATTGGTGTCACTGCCCTGTCTGAGACGGGTAGAGACAGACCCAGCCCATGGGAGCTACTGCTGGAGAATTCTGCCGGTTAAGTGCCAGCGCGATAGGTGACCCCAGCCGCCGTATTGTGTCTCCCTCAAGAAGCTTCAGCTCCCCGTGCATGTCAGGAGTGTCTGCATGGTGGCGCGGCCCCTCTGCCCTTCTTAGGGTATCTCTTTCCTGCTTGTCCCCACCCCTTCATCGTCGGGTGCTCTCATGGGTTCCGACTGGCTTCTCTTGTCAGGTGCTGCTGAAGTTGTTCAGTTACTGCGTGAAGGTGAAAGTCAACCGGCAGCAGCTGGTCAAGCTGGAGATGAACACCTTGAATGTCATGCTGGGGACCCTCAACCTGGTAAAGAGTGGGCTGCAGAGGCTGAGGGATGAGCAGGGCTGGGGAAGACATCCCACCCTACCCCAGATGACGTGGATTGGTGACCTTTGCAGGCCTCCCATCTGCCTGACCGACGGGCACAGAGGCTTGAATTATGCAAGCTGCCCCTTTTCCCCCTGCTGGCTCACCCCTGCTGCTGCCACAGCACACGGGAGCATCCTTGCTTCTTTCCTGAACTCAAGCAGGAGGAAGTTAGTCCCTGCAGCAGTCCTGACTGCACCCCAGTGGGAAATTGGTGCCACTCACCTCGGG
>SJXQ01005209.1:45866-57337 GCA_006408695.1 Aepyceros melampus | reverse complement strand
GCGACACACACACACACAAGCACACGCACACACACACACAGGGCAACCAGAAAGAAACCACCCACACCCGCGCAGCGACACACAAAGACACACACTTATGCGTGCGCGCGCGTCACACACACACACACACTCTCACCTCGGGATGACCAGAAAGAAACCAAAATGTTTCCACCGTCCTCAGAAACACACACCCTGTCTCTCTCCATGCATGCCCATGCACACACACACACATGCACACGTGGGCGCCATGCGTGCACAGATTGTCGGGAGCACGAGGCCATGAGGCGTGCCCTGGAGGAGGAGGCCCCATTCTCGGGGCGTGGCCGTGGCCTGCCTGCGTGTGACTGGCCCCCCCCGCAGGCGCTGGTGGCGGAGCAGGAGAGCAAGGACAGCGGCGGCGCCGCGGTGGCCGAGCAGGTGCTGAGCATCATGGAGATCATCCTGGACGAGTCCAACGCTGAGCCCCTGAGCGAGGACAAGGTGGGTGCAGCCGGCCTGCCGTCCACAGGCCCTGTCTCGTTGCCAGCCGCTGGCTGACTTGAGCCTAGCTGCGTTAGCCAGGAATGATTGAACCTTTGCAGCTGGTAGCAATGGCAGCCATTCCTGATGGTGACGTCATTGCATTGAAGCCTGAAATCCACGGATTCAGAGGAAACAAAGCGGCTGATCCAGCTGATTGGGGGCCTTAGCGCAGCGCCTCATTTCACAGTTGAGGATGCTCCAAGCCTGGAGAAATGGAGCGAGCTGTTTGGTGTCATACAGTTGGTACCACGCTGTATAGACAGACGCCTAGAACTCAGGTCTCCAACTCCCAGTTCCGTTTCTCTCCACTTGGCGCATCTTTGGATTCCCGTGGTCTTGTTGGTGCTGATGTTTTGGCTAGAGATACAACCAAATGAATACCAGGGAGCCTACATTGTCTTGGGGAAGGGAAAGCCTGTGTTGTTGAATTTTGACTACCTGTATGGCTATATTTGACCACTAATAATAGAACCAGCGTCGAAACTTAGAACCTGATTTTTAGGGGGAGCTCACACTGTTGGTTATTGCCCAGGAAGTGCTGAGACACTGCTCTTCTGAGGCTACTTCTGGTGGCTCTGATGGAAGTGGATAACCTTTCAGAGCCAGCTGTTGGCTGCAGCCAAAGTCCCGGCTGTATTAACAGGCCTTCCATCCTTTCTTCTTGTAGGGCAACCTCCTCCTGACGGGCGACAAAGATCAGCTCGTGATGCTTTTGGACCAGATCAACAGCACCTTTGTCCGCTCCAACCCTAGCGTGCTCCAGGGCCTGCTTCGCATCATCCCGTACCTCTCCTTCGGGGAGGTGGAGAAAATGCAGATCTTGGTGGAGCGGTTCAAACCCTACTGCAACTTTGATAAGTATGTGGCTCAGATTCAAACAGCTAACTGAGTCGCCAGGAAAGCCCTGAACCAGTTCTGAGAGACTAAGGAAAAATCACCTGAGTTTCTACTAGATTTTTGTGTACCAGTCTGGCCTTTTAGGGCATTGGCCTAACTGGGGAGGCAGAAAGTGAAAATATATTGTGTTAAAGCAGCAGCTGGTGAGGCAGAGAAGGCGAGCTGGTTGGAGGGACTCAGGTGTGCCAAAGCAGAGAATGGGAGAGAAGGTTGGGAATTTGGGGAGCGTGGCAGGGAAGAGGGAGCATGGCAGGAGGCAGGTGGGAAGCTCTTCTGTTAGGCTCAGGAGTTGGTGCTCTAGGGCTCTGAGGCTTGTGAGCCAGGAGAAAACATGATCAGCTTTTGTTGCTCCTTTCACACTCAGGGTCTTTGCTCTTTCCTCCAGGTATGATGAAGATCACAGTGGCGATGATAAGGTCTTCCTGGACTGCTTCTGTAAAATTGCAGCTGGCATCAAGAACAACAGCAATGGGCATCAGCTGAAGGATCTGATTCTGCAGAAGGGAATCACCCAGAGTGCCCTGGACTACATGAAGAAGCACATCCCCAGTGCCAAGAAGTAAGCAGCGCACCCTCCTCCCCTCTTCCTGCTTCCTTCTCTCCGTCGTCGTCTGGGCACCCCTCACCTTCCTTGGGGTCGCCCTCCCCTTCTGGAAACTGTCAAGGTGACGGTGCAGCCCTCGGGTCCATGGGGAAGGATGGTAGCTGGTTGGCTTCTGTTTCAAGGACTCATTTCTCTTTTAAAGACTTATTTGTTTGGCAGTACTGGGTATTAGCTGCAGTGTGCAGGATCTTTAGTTGCTGCCTGTGGGATCTAGTTCCCTGGCTGGGGGTCGAGCCTGGGCCCCCTGCTTGGGGAGCTCAGCGTCCTAGCCGCTGGCCCCTCAGGGAAGCCCCTCAGGTGCTTACTTTTCCCTGGTTCTCAGCTGGGCTGGGTGGTCTGCTGTGACTCCTGGGCCCCCTGCTTGGGGAGCTTGGTATCTTAGCTGGCCCGTCTGGGAAGCCCCTCAGGGACTTACTTCCCCCGGGTTCTCAGCCGGGCTGGGTGGTCTGCTGTGGCTCCTGACGGTACGCTTGAAGGTGCGGTCACGTCTAAACAAGCCAGAATCACCGGCCGGTTTCTAGGTGGCCTTTGCCTCTCTGGCCTGCTCATAAGCCTCTCTTTGCTTTGCAGTCTGGATGCTGACATCTGGAAAAAGTTTTTGTCTCGCCCAGCCCTGCCATTCATCTTGAGGCTTCTTCGGGGGCTGGCCATCCAGCACCCTGCCACCCAGGTGAGTGACCAGCATGCACGGGGGCCTTTCTCTGGAGCAGGAACCACACCCTCTCTGCTCATCTCCCGCGACTGAGTGAAGGTGACCACCTCGATTAGCCTTGAGCTGGGAACTGCCCTAATGTGTACGAGTCCCAGAGTAGACGGACTCTGAGAAGTCACCTGGCTCATCTCTCTGTGTGCAGAGAGGATTAAGTGACATTGGTGTTTTCCTCATTCAGCTCATTCTTACGTGGGGCTTCATTCCCTCCCAGCTCAGCTGAGCAGCGTTAGTGGCTCCTGACGGTACGCTTGAAGGTGCGGTCACGTCTAAACAAGCCAGAATCACCGGCCGGTTTCTAGGTGGCCTTTGCCTCTCTGGCCTGCTCATAAGCCTCTCTTTGCTTTGCAGTCTGGATGCTGACATCTGGAAAAAGTTTTTGTCTCGCCCAGCCCTGCCATTCATCTTGAGGCTTCTTCGGGGGCTGGCCATCCAGCACCCTGCCACCCAGGTGAGTGACCAGCATGCACGGGGGCCTTTCTCTGGAGCAGGAACCACACCCTCTCTGCTCATCTCCCGCGACTGAGTGAAGGTGACCACCTCGATTAGCCTTGAGCTGGGAACTGCCCTAATGTGTACGAGTCCCAGAGTAGACGGACTCTGAGAAGTCACCTGGCTCATCTCTCTGTGTGCAGAGAGGATTAAGTGACATTGGTGTTTTCCTCATTCAGCTCATTCTTACGTGGGGCTTCATTCCCTCCCAGCTCAGCTGAGCAGCGTTTGTGAGGGCGTGGCTGGCCAGCGGGGTGAAAGCTGACTTCTGGCCACAGTCTGTAACACTTCCGGGACGTTTGTAACACCATCACTGCCAGCTTCTGCTCTGTGCTGGCAGCCGAAAACTCAGTTCGCAGGGAGGCCCACCCTGTGCGCCGTGTTGCTCATTCCTGATAGTCACTGGGTTGAGATATCTGTTACCCTCACAAATAATAATTGACCCAGACAGGTGGCCAGTCTGGATTACTTTGTTTTAATTAACCTATTGAGATAACTAGATTCAGGTGCAGTTGTTGAGAAATATTACAGAGACGTTGTGTGCTGCCTTTACTTAGCTTTTCTCAATACTGCCTCTTGAAAAACCACAGTGAATCAACATAGCCCGGGCGTCGGCAGTCAGGACCGCTCCGTCACCACAGGGCTCCCTCCTGTGGTCCTTCCCAGCCGCATCCGCCTCTCTGGCAGCCGCTGACCTGGCCTCCATCTCCCTGGATCTGTCCTGTCTAGAATGCTGAGTACAAAGTGGAATTAAGCCGCGTGTGACCTCGGCCTTTCTCACTCAGCACAGCTGTCTGGCGTTCATCCTGACTGCCGTGTGTGCCAGTGGTCTGTTGCGTCTTGTTACTGAGTAGTCCCCGGTGCGGTCGCCCGTGGCCTGTTTAACCGTCACCAGCTACAGGGTTGTTGCCATTCTGAGGCGATTGGGAATAAAATGGGCTGGCTTCGCGTGCAGTTTCTGTGGGAGAAAGTGTTCCCTTCTCTGGGTTAAGCGCCCAGGACTGCAGCTGCATTGGCTTGTGTAGGGGTTGCGTTACCTTGTTCTACAGGAAGCTGCCAGACTGCTGTCTGGAGGGGCTGCGCTGCTCTGCCCTCCCCTCGGCAGAGCCTCAGTGACCCTGCTCCGTCAATCCTCGCCAGTGTCTGGGGGTGCCACTGCTCTGTTTCAGCCGTGCCGACAGATGGAGGGCGGCATCTCGCGGTCTGCTCTGTGCTGCTCTGGCGGCTGATGGCACTCACTGCACATCTTTCCAGGCCTTCGTCTGTCTCCAGTGACCAGCATTTCCGTATTTTTGCCCACTTCTAGTAGTCGTGTCTGTTTTTGATGTTGGGTTTTGAGAGTCCTCAGGGCTGCCTTTTTTTTGTTGTTTCCACATTCTCATTTAGTGATGTTTTCTGAAAACTCATTCTAAAAATGTGGTTAATTGGCCACAATAAAGATCTTCCATATGTCTCGCTCAGATAGCTATTGTTTTCAACTTTTCTTCAGTTCAGTAGTAATAGTCATAGTCAGTGCATCTTTATGGATAATTCTTCCTGCATAATCGTTTCCTGCTTTCCCCGCATCTTTGTAGCATCGTTATTTTGAATGTGGATAAATCAAGGGACAGAATTGTGATTTGACCAGTGGCAGCACGTTGACTTGAGAACTCTGGTCAGTGGGTTCCAGGCTTATTCTTCGTTACGAATTGGATTCTTTTTTAAATAAGGCTTCATCTAGGTAGATGCTTGGCATTCCTACTCTTGACCACTCACTTTTCTTCCACCACGAGTGTGTGTAATGCCTGTCACGTACCTGAGCTGTGCTAGGCTGAAGCAACGTTGGCGAATGAAACAGTCCCTGTGTGAGTTCTCCAGAGCTTGCTCTCTGGTGGAAGATAGAGCCCAGGACATAGGGTATCAGAGCACGGGGTAAATATGCAGTGGGGAAGGGGTCAAAGGAAAGGGGATTTCTAAGAGGAGAATATGGTGCCTGCAAAGGCTCAGAGGTGAGAGAGCCAGAACAGTTCATCAGAGTCTGGGTGAGAGCCCCTGGTGGCTGAACTCCAGTTAGTGAGGTGGACAGTGAATGGAATCCACAGAGATCTGGGGGGCGGAGTGAATGGGGTTCAGAGATTGACTGCACGTGGCCAGTGAAGAAGCTGGGTGAATCAGGAACTCTGCTCAGTGTCTGGACTGGGCGGCGGGGGATCTGGTGCCATTGAAAGAGATGAGAACTCGGGGGTTTGGAAGTGAGTGAAGGGAGGGAAGTCTGTGACACTCGATTATTAGTGTGTGGTCTGTCCTCTTGACCAGAGTGTAAGCTTCGGGCTGGCAGGGGCATCACGTGCATAGGTGTGCACGCACACTTGCACAGTAAACACCCCTCGTATACCTTAGCTACGAGTTCAGTGTTCGGAGTTGTTGAGACGTGAACTAACGTGTCGTGCTGAAGAACAAAGTGGACACGTACATACCTGGTATGAAGCTCGATTGATGAGCTAGTGACTTGAGTTGATTGCTGAACTTTCACGTCACAGGTTGACTTAGATTTCGATTGAGTGTCGGCTGTGTAGTGATTGGTGACCCGAGGAGTGGCGGGGCCTCACAGCGAGCAGACCCGTCTGCCCTCGGCGGGGCGATGCGCTCACACCCCTGTGGGGAGCGGGCTGCTGCCGCATAGCAGCTGCCAGCGTTGCTAAGCACGGGGTCTTTCGGTTTGCATTTGTTTCTTTCTGGGCTCTTTCTTGTCCTACTCCCACGTGTCTTGTGTGTCTGGAGTACTCCAGTTGAGAAGACAGCTGTGCTTCCGGGTGTGGGGGGCCTGGGGGCCCGGACGCAGCACGCAGCACAGCCCCTGTCAGCGGCGGGCTGGCCTTCCTTGGTGCTGTCGCCGAGCTCGCCACTGAGGCCTTGGCAGATGCCGCTTCTCTGGAGCGTCTGACCTGAGCCCTGTTCACGCTCCCTGTGCTGGGTGCTTTGCCTGATTCAGTCATCACAGCGACCCTGGCCTGCCCCCATTTTGTAGCCGAGGGTATTGAGGACTGCAGAGCGTGGTGACTGCTCGGGTCGGTGGCAGAGTCTAACCTCCATGTCCAAATCTCTCGAAGTGTAAAATCAAAGGATCCGATCGAAACCAAGCAGACGATGGGAGACTGTGCACATTGTGTTTGTCTTTCCCAACCCTGAAGCTCCTGAGAAGAACACTTGCCTGTGTACTTGGTGGCCTGCAGCTCTCTGGTCCTTTCTTGGCAGGTTCTGATTGGAACCGACTCCATCACAAACCTGCATAAACTGGAGCAGGTGTCCAGCGACGAGGGCATTGGGACCCTGGCTGAGAACCTGCTGGAGGCGCTGCGGGAGCACCCCGATGTGAACAGGAAGATTGACGCGGCCCGCAGGGAGACGCGGGCCGAGAAGAAGCGCATGGCCATGGCCATGAGGCAGAAGGCGCTGGGCACGCTGGGCATGACGGTACCGCCCGCCTGGGCCCCGCCTGCCGACGGGGGTCCAGGAGCTGGGGTCGGGCGTGGTGAAGATGCAGGCTGGGAGGTGGGCGGGGGTGGGCGCAAGGCGCCGTGCCTGACGCTTAGCTTAGAGTTGTGACTCTCACTGCTCTGCTCTGCGCTGCAGAGTTCAGACGGCTCAGATTTACAGAGACTCTAGAGATGGTGATGGCCATTGTAAGATTTGGGTTAAGCCCCTTGTGTGGGTCTGTGAGGTTGACATGACACCCATTTTTCAGATGAACTAGTTGGGGCTGAGAGGTGGATAAGCAGGCCAGGGCATATAGTTAATACGTGGCTGGTGGGCATTTGAACCCAGGTCTGTGTGATACGGGCTCTGGGCTCTCCTCACTGCCCCCTTGGAGGAGGCCGCAGTCCTGTGAGACCATTTCCAGCCGGTGAACTCTGTGTCAGCAGGTTTAAAACTCTCGTGGGAACAGTAAATGAATCATGCACTGCAGCCCTCAGCAGCCGAGGCCTGGTCTTGCTGGCACAAAGAGGGGGCCTTTCTGGTGACAGGCGGCCACTGGCCAGGGTTCCAGCCGGATGGTTTCCTCTGCTTCCGTGGTTCCTTGTAGGGAGGGAAGAGCAGGCGGGTCTGGGTTTGCACCCTCGTTAGACGCCACCTGAAGAGGTTTCCTTTCAGCACAGCCGTCTTTCCCCACATGTGGAGGGTCAGCGTGTGCCCGCGTGTCCTGGGCCTGCGGAGGGGGGGGTGGGTGGCAGCCCCGTCTGACCCGCCCCCTGGACCCCCTTGCAGACCAACGAGAAGGGCCAGGTGGTGACGAAGACGGCGCTGCTGAAGCAGATGGAGGAGCTGATCGAGGAGCCGGGCCTTACGTGCTGCATCTGCAGGGAGGGCTACAAGTTCCAGGTGTGTGGCCGGGCCCCGCCGGGGCTCCCATCCGAGGACCAGCAGCCCTCTCCAGAGGCGGCAGGCCGACTGATCCAAACAGTCTGCAGCAGCACCAGCTGCCGCTCATGGAGTCAAGCCCTGTGCCCAGAGCCTTTATGTCAGCTGAGTAACTTTATCTTTAAACGCGTAATGAAGAGCCCTCATCTGTGGATGAGAAAACAGTACCCGTGGCAAAGGCAGAGTTCTAGGCCAGTTCAGAGCCAGGATTGTTAAAAGACACCATGCTGCCCCTGTTCAGGTAACCTGGCGAGAAGGTCAGGACCTCAGCTTTTTCGGCGCCACCAGACTCACTTTGCTCACCAGGAGCAGAGCAGCAGGCGGCAATTTTGCTATCCAGAGGCCTCAGGGGCGCCCTTTTCCTCCCCAGCCTAGTTGACTTCCTCGCTCCCCAGCCTGCTGACTGGCAGGCGGCCGGGGCTCAAGGCCTGTAAGTCCCGAGGTAACACAGGCTCCATGGGGCTTTCTGGTCAGTTTTGAAAAACAAGCAACTTACCAAGAAGGCACTTTTTTCTTCACTTTCAGATGAGTACAGCAAAAAGAAAAGGGTACTCAGGCTTGCATTTCTGCCCCTCTGCACAGCACCCGCCTTGCTTTGGTTGCTCCCCACAGCCCTCATCTCACTGGGGCTGTGCCCTGCCGAGTGCGGAACCAGGTGGCTGCGGGGCTGACTGTCTCGTACTCATGAGCACAGCCCCTCGTAGGAATACAGCCCCGGGTTCCCTCTGCTCTGCTTCCCCTCCGTCCAAAGCCTGCCGTGGAGCTTCTCCTCACCTCTCTTCCTCTTTCCTTGTCTCTGCAGCCCACCAAGGTCCTGGGCATTTACACCTTCACCAAGCGGGTCGCCTTGGAGGAGATGGAGAACAAGCCCCGGAAGCAGCAAGGCTACAGCACCGTGTCCCACTTCAACATCGTGCATTACGATTGCCACCTGGCGGCTGTCAGGTGGGCCTGCTTCCTGCAGGACAGATCCCACAGGCTTCCCCGATGTGTACTGCTTCCCAGACCTGGGGCCCTTCGGGGGAGCAGGCAGCTTGCGGGAGGCCCTGGCCTGGGAGGGGTTGGGGCTGCCAGCCCTGAAGTTTTAATTTTGTTCCTTAGGCTTTGGGAAGTAGGGTGTCCTGCCTTCAGCCATATAGGCCCCAGAACCATTCCTGGGAAAATGCACTTGACTCTCGGCCCAGGGCTATTGAGAGCAGGCTTGCCTACAGGAGGCTGTGGGGCCGGCATTTACCATCTCATGGTTACAAGTGGCTGCTCTTCTGTAGAGTCGGTAGTCACTTGTCCCTGCTCTCCTCCCAATCCAGGCTGGCTCGAGGCCGAGAAGAATGGGAAAGCGCTGCCCTGCAGAACGCCAACACCAAGTGCAATGGGCTCCTTCCAGTCTGGGGGCCCACGTCCCCGAGTCAGCTTTTGCCACCTGCCTGGCGAGGTGAGTGTGGAACATGGGGCGTGGTGGGAAAGAGGAGATCGGGACCTCCCTGGTGGTCTAGTGGTTAGGGTCTGTGTTTTCACTGCCAAGGGCACAGGTTCAGTCCCTGGTTGGGGTACAGAGATCCCACATGCTGTGTGGTGTGGCCAAAGAAAGGTGGAGGGGGGTTCCCAGGAGACGGAGGAAAATCAGGCACCAGCTCAGCCCTGTCATCGGAGACCCACGTCCGTCCTCGCTTGCTCACGGGAGCCGCCTGGAGCAGGGGTGACTCTGCTGGGAGGAGCCTACATCCTCAGCACTTGGGCCCTGGGGGGAATCTCCGGTTTTCTGCTGCCTGCCCTTTTTTCCTGATCGTAGGACTCAAGACACAGGACCCCTGACTTGATCCTCGAGGCCAGAATTTCCCAGAGTTGACTTCCGTTCCTCTGAGGTTTAAATAATGAAAATAGCTTAACGGCTCGGAGAATATTGGTCTCCTTTCAAAGCTGCCCTTGTCCTAACACCCAGAGTGGAGCAGCGGAGCCCTCTCTGAGGTCCTCATCCCTTACGGATGCCTAGGACAGTGGTGCGCGTCCTGAGTCCTGTTGCTGAGCGCAGGGATCAGGTGCCGGGCAGTGATGACGATGGTCACACTGCCCACCGTGTCAGAAACCCAGGCCCAGAGCTGATCGCGCAGAGCCCAGGGAGACGGGGATGTGTATTAATGTAGAAAAAGCTTTGTTCTTTTTTTATGGAGGTTGAATAGATGATTCTTCTGGATAGATCACCTTGGCAGAGGGGATAAGTCCTACATTTCTTCTTCTTAAATGTATTTCCAGTTGTGGTCACAGTACGTTTTGTGACGTTAGTCTATCAAGGAGTGGGTCCCCAGACCAGTGCGTTCTCATCAAAGCTTGGAGAACATCTTATTTAGTGAGAGCAGAAACGAAAGGGTGCCGTGCTCGTCCCCCCAGCCCTGCCCCATCCTCCGCTCTCCCTGTCGTTCCTGTCCGTCGGTGTAGCCTTCGCACCCATCCAGCCGGCGGGGGCTCTTCCTTCCCAGCGGGTCTTTGCCATGAAGCTGGCTTCCACTTCGCCATCTGTCCCCTTCTCCCAGGCACAACACTTACCTCCAGGAGTGCACGGGCCAGCGGGAGCCCACGTACCAGCTCAACATCCACGACATCAAGCTGCTCTTCCTGCGCTTCGCCATGGAGCAGTCCTTCAGCGCGGACACGGGCGGGGGCGGCCGGGAGAGCAACATCCACCTGATCCCGTACATCGTGCACACCGTGCTCTACGTGCTGAACACGTGCGTGCCCCACCTCGCGCCGCGGCCTGCCCCAGGGCTCGCGCTGGCCCGGAGTCGCAGGCCCTCGGGACGGAGCGGCAGACGCTTCCTTCTCCATAGCAGTCTCATCCCCCCCCGAGGGCTGCATCCTAGGACTGGCCTTGGGCCAGAGCGGGAGCAGGGAGCGGGAGAGGCCAGGCCGTCGAAGCTTCTGCTTCAGCGCAGCCCCAGCTTGCGAGACCGCTCCCTCGGGTGGGGCCCTGGGTCAGGGCCAGAGCAGACAGGCTGTTCCCGGTGAGGTGTCGCGGCTGGAGGGTGCGGCAGGACCATGGGCTGGTAGACTGGACTTGCTGTCCTTGCTTCCTCTCCAGTGAGTGAGGCTCTGGCGACTATGAGGGGAGAGGGCTTGTTTATCTGGGGGGGTCGGCTGAGGAGGAAGGTAGCCCAGGAAGTAACCCGGGTATCCTCACCTGTGTGTATACTGGGAGCGGTTAGGTATCCCTGAGAGGGCAGAGAGTAGTCAGCCGTTCTGCCTTGCTTTAAAAAGCTAGCTGAGAGATGGAATGTGCGTAGCTTCTCGATTTGATTGAACTGGTTTCACACCTTTGGGCCCGTCTTCAGGTGAGAGTCTCCCATCCATGGGGCAGGTGCTGACAGGTGGGGAGGCTGAGTCCAGCCCACCCGAGGCAGCTGCAACTCAGTTTAGGCAACAGAGTGATCTTCTCCTTCCCTCCCATTCCCCATGGGGTAGAAGGCCGCTCTGGAGACGGCAGTCTTCATTGTTAGAGAGGCGCTGGCGGGTCTCCACCCATCATGACCTCACCCGCTCAGCTGTTTAGACTGAGGAAGCAGCCTGCATTGTTGACAGCCTGAGAGTTCCCATCACCCTCGCAGTGCCTCAGGCCCGAGCAGTGCTCCCTGCCCTGGCCGTGGGCCTCTGAGGGGCCCTTGTCTCTTCTTGGCAGCCATGAGGTGGCAGGGGCTGCCCCGTTCTCCAGGGAGCAAAGCGGGCCTGGAGAGGCGCCGTGCTTTGCCTGGCGGAACAGAGCCCGTGGCCTCCGGCGTCTCTGCGTCTCCCACGCCAGACACACGTAACTCACGCTCCAGCCCCTTAGCTGGGGACAGGGTGGCCTGTGTCCCGTTGTCT
>SJXQ01005209.1:0-16612 GCA_006408695.1 Aepyceros melampus | reverse complement strand
TTACTGACAAAAGTCCATCTAGTCAAGGCTATGGTTTTCCCAGTAGTCATGTATGGATGTGAGAGCTGGACCATGAAGAAAGTTGAGTGCCGAAGAATTGATGCTTTTGAACTGTGGTGTTGGAGAAGACTCTTGAGAGTCCCTTGGACTGCAAGGAGATCCAACCAGTCCATTCTGAAGGAGATCAGCCCTGGGATTTCTTTGGAAGGAATGATGCTAAAGCTGAAGCTCCAGTACTTTGGCCGCCTAATGCGAAGAGTTGACTCATTGGAAAAGACGCTGATGCTGGGAGGGATTGGGGGCAGGAGGAGAAGGGGACGACAGAGGATGAGATGGCTGGATGGCATCACAGACTCAATGGATGTGAGTCTTGAGTGAACTCGGGGAGTTGGTGATGGACAGGGAGGCCTGGCGTGCTGTGATTCATGGGGTCGCAAAGAGTCGGACACAACTGAGCAACTGAACAGAACGGAATTACAATCAGGAACTGTGGCAGATGACTGAGAGGAAAGGGATGATTCAGTCAAGAGAAGAATGCACTGGGTATTCAATGTTAGTCGGCATAAAAGAAGAGCCCAGGAATGCTGAATAAAACTTTGACCTTACTACCCAGAGTCATCAGTGCTAGACACATACATGCAAGCTTCTTTGAAAACATGTGTTTCAGTCCTCTGTGCCCTACTATATGGAGAGATAATTTTTAATCAAACCTTTTTTATATTGGGTAAGGAGGCTGATGAGAGAAAGGATATATATATATATATATAAAATTATAACTGATGCACATTCTTGTATGGCAAAAACTAGCACAACATTGTAAAGCAATTACCCTCAAATTAAAAAAATAAATGAAAAGAACAGGAATTACAAAACCTATTGATATTTAACTATCCCTAACTTGATCATTTTGCAAAAGTCTGAAATACAAAGGTCTGGGGTCCATACATTTGTCTTTAGCTTCTAACTCCTTATTACATATACGTCAACTATGTTTCAGTTAGTTCAGTGCAGTCACTCAGTTGTGTCCCACTTTTTGCACCCCATGGACTGCAGCACCAGGCTTCCCTGTCCATCACCAGCTCACAGGGCTTGCTGAAACTCATGTCCATTGAGTCAGTGTGCCATCCAACCATCTATTACTATGTTGGCCACTTCTCCTCCTGCCTTCAATCTTTCCCAGCATCAGGGTCTTTTCAAATGAGTCAATTCATTGCATCAGGTGGCCAAAGTATTGGAGTTTCAGCTTCAACGTCAGTCCTTCCAATGACTATTCAGGACTGACTTCCTTTAGGATTGACTGATTTGATCTTCTTTCAGTCAAAGGGATTCTCAAGAGTCTTCTCCAACATCACGGTTCAAAAGCAGCAATTCTTTGGCACTCAACTTTCTTTGTAGTCCAACTCTCACACCCATACATGACTAGTGGAAAAAACATAGCTTTGACTAGACAGACCTTTATCAGCCAAGTAATGTCTCTGTTTTTAAATATAATGTTTAGGTTGGTCATAACTTTTCTTCCAAGGAGCAAGAATCTTTTAATTTCATGCTGCAGTCACCATCTGCAGTGATTTTGGAGCCCAAGAAAATAGTCTTTTTGTTTCCATTGTTTCCCCATCTATTTGCCATGAAGTGATGGGATCAGATGCCATGACTTTAGTTTCTTGAATGTTGAGTTTTAAGTCAACTTTTTCACTCTCCTCTTTCACTTTCATCAAGAGGCTCTTTAGTTCTTCACTTTCTGCTATAAGGGTGGTGTCATCTGCATATCTGAGGTTATTGATATTTCTCCTGGCAATCTTGATTCCAGTCTGTGCCTCACCCAACCTGGCATTTTACATGATGTACTCTGCTGTAAGTTAAATAAACAGGGTGACAATATACAGCCTTGATGTACTCCTTTCCTGATTTGGAATCTGTCTGTTTTTCCATGTCTAGTTCTAACTGTTGCTTCTTGACCTGCATACAGATTTCTCAGGAGGCAGATCAGGTGGTGTGCCATTCCCATCTCTTGAAGAATTTTCCAGTTTTCACACAAAGAATTTGGTGTAGTCAAAAGGCAGAAGTAATGTTTTTCTGGAATTCTCTTGCTTTTTTGATGATCCATCGGATGTTGGCAATTTGATCTTAGGTTCCTCTGCCTTTCTAAATCCAGCTTGAACATCAGGAAGTTCACGGTTCATGTACCGTTGAAGCCTGGCTTGGAGAATTTTGAGCATTACATTGCTAGGGTATGAGATGAGTACAACTGTGTGGTAGTTTGAACATTCTTTGGCATTGCCTTTCTTTGGGATTTGAATAAAACCTGACCTTTTCCAGTCCCGTGGCCACTGCTGGGTTTTCCAAATTTGCTGGCATATTGAGTGCAGCACTTTCACAACATCATCTTTCAGGATTTTAAATAGCTCAACTCGAATTCCATCACTTTCACTAGCTTTGTTCATAGTGAAGCTTCCTAAGGGCCACTTGACATCTGATTCCAGGATGTTTGACTCTAGAGGAGTGATCCTACCATCATGATTATCTAGATCATGAAGATAATTTTTGTATAGTTCTTCTATGTATTCTTGCCACCTCTTCTAACTTATGTTAGGTCCATACCATTTCTGTCCTTTATTGTGCCCATCTTTGCATAAAATGTTCCCTTGGTATCTCTAGTTTTCTTGAAGAGATCGCTAGTCTTTCCCATTCTATTATTTTCCTCTATTTCTTTGCACTGATCACTGAGGAAGGCTTTCTTATCTCTCCTTGCTATTCTTTGGAACTCTGCATTCAGATGGGTGTATCTTTCCATTTCTCCTTTGCCTTTAGCTTCTCTTCTTTTCTCAGCTATAAGGCCTCATAAGGCCTCCTCAGATAACCATTTTGTCTTCATGCATTTCTTTATCTTGGGAATGATCTTGATCACTGCCTCCTATACAATGTCACAAACCTCTGTCCATAGTTCTTCAGGCACTCTATCAGATCTAGTCCCTAAAATCTATTTCTCACTTTCACTGTATAATTATAATGGATTTGATTTAGGTCATACCTGAATGGTCTACTGGTTTTCCCTACTTTCTTCAACTTAAGCCTGAATTTGGCAATAATCTGGTTCATGATCTGAGCCACAGTCAGTGCTCCTGGTCTTGTTTTTGCTGACTGTATAGATCTTCTCTATCTTTGGTGCAAAGAATATAATCAACCTGATTTCAGTATTGACCATCTGGTGATATCCATGTGTAGAGTCATCTCTTGTGTTATTGGAAGAAGGTGTTTACTAGGACCAGTGTGTTCTCCTGGCAAAACTCTGTTAGTCTTTGCACTGCTTCATTTTATACTCCAAGGCCAAATTTGCCTGTTACTCCAAGTATCTCTTGACTTTCTACTCTTACATCCCGGGCTTCCCTGGTGGCTCAGTGGTTAAAGCATCTGCCAGGAATTCAGGAGACCAGGGTTTGATCTCTGGGTCGGGAAGATCCCCTGGAGAAGAAAATGGCAACCCACTCTAGTATCTTGCCTGGAGAATCCCATGGAGGGAGGAGCCTGGTAGGCTACAGTCCATGGGGTCGCAAAGAGTCGGACACGACTGAGCGACTTCACTTTCCTCTATAATGAAAAGGACATCGTTTTGGGGGTGTTAGTTCTAGAAGGTCTTCTAGGTCTTCATAGAACCGCTCAACTTCAGCTTCTGCAGCATTACTGGTCAGGGCATAGACTTGGATTACTGCGATATTGAATGGTTTCTCTTGGAACAAGACAAACAAATGAACAGAGATCCTTCTGTTGTTTTTCAGATTGCATCCAAGTACTGTATGTTGGACTCTTTTGTTGACCATAATGGCTACTCCATTTCTTCTAAGGGATTCTTGCCCACAGTAGTAGATATAATGGTCATCTGAATTAAATTCACCAGTTCCAGTCCAGTTTAGTTCACCGAATCCTAAAATTTAGGTATTTACTCTTGCCACCTCCTGTTTGACCACTTTCAATTTGCCTTGATTCATGGACCTAACATTCCACATTCCTATGCAATATCATTCTTTACAGCATCGGACTTTACTTCCATCACCAGTCACATCCACAACTGGGTGCTGTTTTCCCTTTGGTTCCATCTCTTTGTTATTTCTGGAGTTATTTCTCCAATTTTTTCCATTAGCATATTGGGCACTTACTGACCTTGGGAGTTCATCTTTCAGTGTCCTATCTTTTGTCTTTTCATACTGTTCATGGGGTTCTCAAGGCAAGAATACTGAAGTGGTTTGCCATTCCCTTTTCCAGTGGACCATGTTTTGTCAGAATTCTCCACCATGACCTGTCTGTCTTGGGTGGGCCTACATGCATGGCTCATAGTTTCACTGAGTCAGACAAGACTGTAATCTACTCCTATTTCAAGACCCTTTATCTGTAAGCCTCTCTCTCTCCCTGACACCTGAATTCCATTAATACTTCACTAAGAGGCCAGAGACTATAACAAGACACCAGGACATGGATAAGGTAAAAGAAGGTCCTCCTCTTCAAATCCAAAGATATTAAGGGAAGAAAAGGGAATAATGAGGAAAGAGAGACAGGAAATAATATATACATGTTCTTGGTTTTGCTTTCTTGTACTGCTCTTCATTTGCTTGTGTTGAGGACAGAACCCAGAAGGTCTCTGATCTTAGAAGGAGCAGATGAAAGTAGCTGTTCTGTAAACCAGTAGGCCTGGCATGGTGTT
Organism: Aepyceros melampus; assembly: GCA_006408695.1. Lineage (NCBI taxonomy): Eukaryota > Metazoa > Chordata > Mammalia > Artiodactyla > Bovidae > Aepyceros > Aepyceros melampus. Next base: position 11,919 of record SJXQ01005209.1, on the reverse strand, counting down.
TACTAGACCATGGGTAGGATAGAAAATGTGGCAGAGTTTCAGTGGGTACAAGGCAATGGTAGGAGCCAAGCAAGATGAGTAAAGGGTGCCAAGCTCCTAGCATTCTAGAAGAGGCCAGACCAAATGTATATATTGATACCCAAGTTCAGTCCAAGAGTTGGCAGGCTGATCAGAGCACAGCCAGATGAGGAACATGCACATGGTTGAGAAAGACAAGGGGATTACATGGAGATGACCTGCCCTCCCCACCCACCACGCACACACACACAGCAAGGGCACAGTCACTTCTCATTTCCTAGAGATGAATAAGGGGAAAGAAACAGAGGTTTGTGGAAGACGAAGCAAGTATACAAATGAAACAGAGTGAAAACTAAACGGACCACTTAAATGACTGCCTTGGACTAAACTGTAAACTGAATTAGATTACATGTATTTTGTCTTTGTTTTTTTGCTATCCAGATCATTTACATGAGTGGGGTATGAGTAATTTTGTAAATCTACCACGCATTCATGCTAGTCAAACTGACCATGAATTCATTGAACCAGATTATATTCCTATTACTTAGGTAAGGAAAATAGATATTGCATTAATTTATATCTTATAGCCCCTCAATACAACCTTGGAATAATTTTGTTCCTTATAGAAGATAAGGAACATATGTAAAGCATATTTCATTCATTCTATTTAAACTATTTTTATTTACATAAACTTTAAAATAGGCACTTGGAATTATATTCTAAATAAAAATGTTGTAGATCAGAGATTGGGCTTCCCTGGTGGCTCAGTGGTAAAGAAGTTGCCTGCCAGTTCAGGAGATGAGTTCGATCACTGGGTCAGGAAGATCCTTTGAGAAGGAAGTGGCAACCTGCTCCAGTATTCTTGCTGGGAAAATTCCATGGATAGATAAGCCTGATGGGCTACTGTCCATGGGGTCTCAAAAGTCGGACATGATTTAGTGACTAAACAACAACAAAGATCAGAGATTCCTAAACTTTCTTAGTTTAAAGCACCTTCATAGTCTTAGTAACTTTTCTAACAAGTGATCAAAATCAAAACAAACAAAATGATAATTAAAATGTTATTTATAACAGTTCCTTTTATTAAGTAATTAGGGCCAGCAAGTTAATAATACATTTTATACCCAAACAAAAACACTGCTATTTGGAAAAGTAATGCAAAAAAAATTGAAAGAAAAAGATTTTAATCTTACCTTTAAATAACTGCAATTACTTACTAATGAGATGTGTGTGGCTGTTGAGCACTGCACAGTTTCTCAAACTGTGCATTCAGACTAAATAAGGTCAATCACCCTCTTTTTCTGTTCCATATTGATTTTTAAATACTACTACTTTTTAAATACTACTTTTTATCAGAGAAATTGCTGAAAACCCAACTTTGCAAAGATATGGTTTTTAAAACTTTTAATTAATTTATTTACTTATTTATTTCTTTTTGGTTGTGATGGGTCTTCACTGCTGTGAGGACTTTCTCTAATTGTGGCAAGTTGGGGCTACTCTCTAGTTGCAGTGTGTGGGTTCTCATTGCAGTGGCTTCTTTTGTTGGGGAGCATGGGCTCTGGGGTTCACGGGCTTCAGTGGCTGTGGCATGTGTGCTCAGTAGTTGTGGCTCCTGGGCACTAGAGCACAGGTTCAATAGTTTTGGTGCATTGGTTTAGTTGCTCCACAGCCTGTAGGATCTGCTCAATCAAGGACTGAACCCGTGTCCCCTGCATTGGCAGGCAGAATCTTTACCGCTGCATCACCAGTGAAGACCCGGAGATATGACTTTAATTTTTAAAAGTTTAGTGTGATTTCATGCAGATATTGTGACATACCTCAACCTAGTATTTCATACGATGTCTGATATCTATTGGGCATCACTGTGTTTCCCTGAAAAAGCCAATATGCCTCCATGTTGCTTCTTCAGGGCACCTTGGAGTACAGGAGCTATGTCCTTTTAGCCCACTGATTTAAATTGGCTAAGAATAGCTAGATAAATATTACTTATAACATTTTTAGAACAACGTTTGGCACTCAGCAAGTACCTGGTAATCATTACCTATTATAGTCAGCTCTATGTATCTGTGGATTCCTCACCTGCAGATACAGAAGACTGACTGTACTATGCCATTTTATATAAAGAACTTGAGTATCCATGGATTTTTATATCAGGGGACCTAAGACCAATCTCCCTCCACTCTCCATACCAAGGGACAGCTATTTAGCTACTATTTCTAAGACTTTCTCTGATGAAAACAAGCCTATTTTAGTGACCAAGCACCTGAACTTTTGCTTCATCTCATTTACTGAATGGTACCCCTTTCGACTCCTAGTCAATGACCTCATAGCACTTTTTCACATATCTACTGTAGCAGTTACATAGAACTGAAATTTCTTTATGTCTGAATCTAATTGCAAGCAGTTCAAGGGTAAAGATGGAGAAGGCGATGGCACCCCACTCCAGTACTCTTGCCTGGAAAATCCCGTGGACGGAGGAGCCTGGTGGGCTGCAGTCCATGGGGTCTCGAAGAGTTGGACACGACTGAGAGACTTCACTTCACTTTTCACTTTGATGCATTGGAGAAGGAAATGGCAACCCACTCCAATGTTCTTGCCTGGAGAATCCCAGGGATGGGGGAGCCTGGTGGGCTGCCATCTATGGGGTCTCACAGAGTCGGACACGACTGAAGCAACTTAGCAGCAGCAGCAGCAACAGCGAGGGTAAAGAACATTCTTACTCATTTAACATCCCAAAGCCTTGCACTTAGCCCAGAGAGAGGGTGTAGGGCGGGAGAGGGGAGGTGGGGGTCGGGATTGGGAGTTCATGTATACTCGTGGCTGATTCATGTCAATGTATAGCAAAATGAATACAGTATTGTAAAGCAAAACAAACTAAAAAAATAAAAATTAATTAAAAAAAAAAAACTGCTTAATAAACATGCGTTGAATGAATGAATGACCAAATGCAGAGCAGCAGTTCCCTGTGGTACTGAGCAGTGAGTCATAAAGAACATGACATATTTAATTATCAAATACCACTGGATATTGTAGAGCATCTTTTCTTGAAGAGTTTTGATCGTAGAATAGCAGGCCTGACTTGAAGAGGCTAGTCAATTGAAAGCAGATCATATCCAGACAAATGATTTAAGCTTCCAGATTTAAATCATTTGAAATTTTTCCTAGACCACTAAAAAAATCAATATGGTTGACAGAATGATCTTTATGCATTCATGTCAAATATTAGATCTTTTCAAATCTGAGTATTAAGAGTTTAATAAAATGTAAACCAAGTGTCACATAAAGTGATGACTTGACTAAATTTATTTCTGAGGTAGAATATATACTTACTATACCATCTGCCTGAAAATTCTTGTCCAACACAGATCAAGGAATTAAACCAAGGATTTTCATTTCATGCATGCTTCAAATTTTTAAGGCTTCCCCAGGCACTTAAAGTGTTTTTTTTAATTAGAAAAAATTTTACTGACCTATAAAACTGTTATTTCCAGGTGTTCAGTGATTTACCATTTTTATACATAATAAAATGATCACCACAGTAAGTCCCATTACCATTTCTTACATACAATGTTATTAAATTATTACTGATTTTATTTCCCAAGTTGTATAATTCTTACCTGTGGCTCATTTACTTTGTAACAGAAAGTTTTACCTCTGAATTTCCCTGACCTATTTCTCTTGTCCTCTCAAACCGCCTCCCCTCTGGCAACACCTGTTTGTTCTCTGTATCCATGACTTTGTTTCTGTTTTGTTATGTTTGTTCCTATGCTTTGGTTTTTAGATTCCACATATAAGGGAAATCATATGATATGTGTCTTTGTCTGACTTATTTCACTTAGTATAATGCCTTCCAGGACCATACATGTTGTCAAAAATGGCAATATTTCATTCTTTGTTATGACTAATATTTCATTGTATTTGTATTTCACATCTTCTTTATCCATTCATCTATGGTTACTTCCATATCTCGGCTATTATAAATAATGCTACAATGAATGCAGGGGTTACATATATTTTTTAAAACACTGTTTTTATTTTATTTGAACAAATATCTAGGATTTGAAGTGCTATGCCATATGGTAGTTTCATTTTTAACTTTTTGAGGAACCTCTACACTGTTTTCCGTAGTGGCTGCACCAATTTACAGTCCCACCAACAGTGCAGGAGCATTCTCTTTCCAACACCCTCGCCAACACTTATTATTGGTTGCATTTTGGATAACAGCCATTGTGACAGGTGTGAGGTGACATCTCATTGTGGTTTTGATTTGCATTTCCCTGATGATTAGAGATGCTGAACATCCTTCCATGAGCCTATTGGCCATCTGTATGCTTTTTTCAGAAAAATGTCTATTCAGGGCCTCTGCCCAATTTTTACCAGAATTTTTTTTTTCTTTCTTTGATGCTGAGTTGTATGAGTTCCCAGGAACTTTTAAATAGAATATCTTTGATGTTCAAATAAGTTGAATTAGATATAGTTAATAATATCTCTTAATTTACTATTTAATAATGAAAATGTTTGAGCAGTTGAGGAATATATAGCTAAACATTATTCAATTTATTTGGCTTTTGAAAATCTATAAGTAATTATACCAAAACAAAGTTGTTTTTAATAAATTTTGGCAAGCAAATCTGTCACAAATTTTTTAGAAGATTTTAAGATTATATTTCAGCATAAATGTTGATATACCAAAACATTAAACTATAGCTATTTTAATTTTCAAGTGAACCCACTGTCACCAATCTTATCACTAAAACAGTGACTTCATGAAGGGACACAGACGAGGGACCTGTGGAAACAGGAACTGGAATTCTTATTTTCTAATTTTAGACTGGCACATCATTGTATTCAGAAAATGTACGCCACTGAAGGTTATGAAGATCAAGGAATCTTCCTCACTAGAATGTAACATCCCACAATAGAGTGGAATTTCATATATACCCTCCTTTTTATATCCCTAATAATATCAATAAGGCTCATCATTTACAGAATTCTTATTTTTCAAAGAAAGATTATTTTAATCACAAACCAAAGTATACGAATTGTTTTAGAGCTTCCTTTAATCCTCAACTAACAATGCCCAAAGAAAATGAAATAACATAATCATGTATTGTTTCTGGGTATACAGAATTTGCAAGTTTTATACTAGTAAACTGGTATGGTTCTCTCCTTAAATTGCTAAGCATTGTTCATGTATCCTAGAAAATGAATAAAACAATGAACTCAAAACAATACCTAATGTAGACTTTAAAATGAACATAGTATTCTACCAAGTGTGTGTTTATTCTGATTTACTATTAAGCTGTTACAAAAATAGCAATTTTCTAAACATTTATAAATCTATTTTCTTTAATAAAATGCCTCCTAATAGTTTTTTGTTTTCCATTTGTTTTTTAAAACAAAGTTATTAAAGGGCATGCTTTGCTTTAAAATTTTTTCAATGAATATACAGAATTATGATTCAAAATTTTAATCAGTAAACATATGGCTAAAATTAGTCATTTCAACAGGATAAATGCCTTTGTGCTCACTGGGAAAATGCACTATATTATTTATAAGTAATGATATGTTAATACTGGGCTTCGCAGGTGGTGCAGTGGTAAAGATCTGCCTACCATATAGGAGACGCAAGAGACATGGGTTCTATCCCTCTTTCGGGAAGATCTCCTGGAGAAGGAAATGGCAACCCACTCCAGTATTCTTGCCTGAAAAATTCCATGGACAGAGAAGCCTGGAGAGCTTCAGTCTGAGCATGCATGCACAAGCATTAATACTGTAAATTTAAGTATTCATTCATACTGTAGTGGATAATGCCATTAGTAACCCTAAATGTTCATCTGCTTTATTGCCTTGCATTAAAAAAGGCCTACAAGCATGTATACTGTCACTTCAGTCCTGTCCAACTCTCCCACTCTATGGACTGTAGCCTGCCAGGCTTCTCTGTCCATGGGATTTTCCAGGCAAGAAAACTGGAGCGAGTTGCCATGTCCTCCTCAAGGGTTATTATCTGCCCGACCCAGAGTCTCGACACCCCGACCCATCTTCCCAAACCTGAGTCTCCCATGTCTCCCCCATTGCAGGCAGATTCTTTACCACTGAGCCACTGGCAAAGCCCCAGTTATAGTCTATGGGGTCGCAAATGAGTCGGACATGACTTAGCTAAACAACAACAACAACATTAAAACTGAATCATTAATTTATTAAATGACTGGACAATAAAATACACAGTATAAAATAATCATTCCTCAGAGCTTTTTTCATTATATAGCTAACTGCCAGGAATGAGCTGTAGGTGAAACTGGCCTAATTCAGTTCTGGAAAAACTGAAAATCACAGAGTCCTCTGACTTCTACTTACTGAAGAAAGTCCTTAAAACCTCACAGTCACACAACCCTTATAAGTCATGTTAGAAAGAGGTAGAACTGATATTCCAACCTGAGTACACCTGGGAGCTGGTAGTCATTTCAGGCTATCTCCAGTTGTAGAGATCTGCTAACTATAGTTACTCATTTCCAGGACAGAATGGAAAAAAATATTTTTATCTCTGACATGAGGAATGGGATTGTACTTTACCCAAGAAACTGTGTGGCTGCTATCCTCCCAACATGGTGAGAGTAGAGTGAGTAATTTGATAGCTAGATTTCATGCCAAATCTTCCATCTAAATACTTTTAGAAGAATGGTACATCATATATATGATACCGTTTCTGTTCTGCAGCCTTAATTCCAATTTTACCTCAGAAGAAGTCAATGTCTTACGTTAGGTATCCGTCTATTTGGATCAATTTCTTTTTGCCTTATTATAAGATATTCACCATAATGAATTAAAAATGTTTCCTCCAGGCTCATAAAAATCACCAGTGTGATAATGCAGCAAGTTTTTACTAAAGGGAAGAAAAATGAATGTCATGTTAGCCACTGTTCTTGCTTTTGTTGCTGAACAGAATCACTTACCTACAGAGATTCTATAAACATTGAGGTCATTGCCATCTACTTTTTATTTTAAAAAACCCACTCTCTCAGTCAAAAATATTTTTTAAATATCTTAAAATACCTGAATAATGAGCATAATCTAAAATTAGAGACAGCTTTGTGGAGCAGATGACATGATATAGTTCTTGGAAGATGGGTAGAACCGTGACAGGTGGAGATACAGTGGAAAGATATTTTGGGCTAAGAAACTGACATGAGAAAATGGAGTATGTTCAGAAAATGAAGAGTATACTGTTATGGAAGGAATGTAAGGCATTTAGGGTGAAGGAAGAGAAAAATATATATATATATATATAAGATTTAAAAAGTATATTGAGACCTGACTGATTCCAAAGAGTTTTGAACACCAGAATAAGGTGTTTGCACTGTATTCAATAGATAACCAGTTGGTAAGTTTTCTGGAAGAAAGATATATTTAAAAGAACAAAATATTTACACATATTTTAAATAACTTCCTATAAGGGTCCAAGGAAAGGATTATATTCTGAAGAGTGGACATACCTCACATTAAACAACTTTTTTAAAAGGAGCACAGATAAATACCCAACATTTTTCAAAAATTTTGCAGTTTTTCACATAAACATTTTTGACATAAGAGCATCTACAACAGCCTGGAACATACACTTACTATAGATAGTGCTTGCTCAGATATTTGAAATGAAATATGTCATTACTATGTGTTATTTAGTGTCAATCTGCACTGAAAATAACTAGATTAATAATCATACTAATAAACTTTTTAATTAAGTTGTACATCCCTTTTCCTTCACTAAGTACACATCAAAATAACAGTATGACATACTTTTAAGTTACTTAAATTTGGTACATATTTAATTTAAATCTCAATAGCTGACTGCTTTTCTTAAAAGAAAAAAAGAAAAAACTTCTTAAGCAACTTTTAGAAAAGAACTATTGAAAGCTTCAAGTTTCTATACAAATATCAGATACAGTAAAGTATTCTGAAAGACTTCATTTGAATATAATAGATTAGTTAGTTACTCAGTCACTCAGCCATGTCCGACTCTTTGTGACCCCACGAATTGCAGCATGGCAGGACTCCCTGTCCATCACCAACTCCCGGAGTTCACTCAGACTCAGGTTCATCGAGTCAGTGATGCCATCCAGCCATCTCATCCTCAGTCTTCCCCTTCTCCTCCTGCCCCCAATCCTTCCAAGCATCAGGGTCTTTTCCAATGAGTCAACTCTTCGCATGAGGTGGCCAAAGTATTGGAGTTTCAGCTTCAGCATCATTCCTTCCAAAGAAATCCCAGGGCCGATCTCCTTCAAAATGGACTGGTTGGATCTCCTTGCAGTCCAAGGGACTCTCAAGAGTATTCTCCAACACCACAGTTCAAATAGATGTCATTAACATAAGTGGTAAAACATTGTCTTTATATATACTTAGAATCTATCACATCTCATCTGTTTCTACTTTTCCTGTATTTATATTTTCTGTCATTTTCTAGTTATATATTCAATTTTTTTCCATATTTCTTTCTGCTATTTTTTCTTGTCTAGTGCTCTTTTTCTGCTAAGTTTTTAAAAGGAAGGTATGGAGGGAGAACACCACTTTTAAAGTATACAATCTTTTTATTAATGTAGTTTTTGTTCTTGAAAACCACATTGGAAAATTCAGAAGAGCATAAGGAAGAAAATAAAAGCCAACCATTCTCCCAATGCTAGTCATAAAGATACAACCAGTGACTATATTTATGTATCCTTCTAGCATTTTTATAGTGTATAAATGTATACAATGTTTTATAAAATCATAGTAATGTACTTTAATCTGCTTTTTTAAGATTAAAATATATCATATATTTTATCAGTAATAATTTGAAAAACTAATTTTGATAGTTTAAGTAGTTCTAATATATATATTACAATTATTTCTTATTTCAAATAGAATGATCCCAATTCTTTCTGCAATAAATCTTTATAAGAATCTCTAAGCTATTAGATAATATGCCTATAAATTGTTCTAAACTTCATCAAATGCATAAACATTTTAAGAAGATATTGGCTAACTTATTAGTTATAAAGAAAATATGTTTATTATAAGGAAAAAATGTTTGATGATAATATTCAAAGATAAAAGCTATTAACATTTGTCATATTTCCTTTAGAACTTTTTAAATGTATCTTACACATATAGTTTATAAAAAACAGCTTTCTTGATTATATATTATATTAGAACAATTTTTTATAGTCATATATATTATTCAACTTATAACTGAGTGAGTGGTAACTACTACCTAAACCATCTGATCAAGGTGAAAAAAAGGACAAAAATCTAGAATTCACATTTAAAAATCTAGATTAAAAAATTTAAAAATTCTAGATTAAAAATCTAGAATTCTCTATTTCTAATGTATATTTCCATTTCTGCATTTCTAATGTATATTTTCTCAACTTTTCCTTTTTTCTATTTAAACAGGTTTATCAAAAAATTAAACTGCTATACTATTACATTCAAGAACTTTTTCTTCTATCTCTATGTGATCTTATGTGTTAATTTTAAATAACATCTATGTACTAAAGTCTATAGGAACTATATTTTCAGAATTCAGGTTTTTCTTGTCTCTCATAAATTTATGAAAGAATATCTCTTGGACACATATACTTTTATACATATAATCTTATAAACATATATGAAATAATGTATATGGGATTATGCTGTTGGCTTAGAGGGCAGGGCAGTTTTATGTTTTACTACAAGATTGGTCTCCTGAATCGCTATGCAAGTGTTTATACTTGAACATTCATAAAGTTCCTCATCTTTCTACATCTTGAGAAACATTTAGTATTAAATTCCTTCCTACCACATTCTAATTCAGTCTGTCTACTAGTCTGTGCAGAAGATAGAGTAATATTAGGGAATGACATTGAATTATCCTAAATTCAAAAGTGATGGTGACACAAATTTGCAGCTGCAATTCCAGATGTTTTATTGCTTGAACAAATCAATACATCCCCTAACACCTTGTAGGCAACTACTGATCTGACCAACACTTTTCAACTGTACTTGTTCTTATGGCTTGTATAGACCATCTGAAGGTTTTTCTCAGTTGGCAAGACCAGCAATATACCCTCAGTGTCTTAGCTCAGGGGTGTGTAAACTCACCAGACTTACATAATAATTTAGTCCACAGGAAGGAACCTGATCATCTTTTCCTTCTTTTATTTTTTCCATCATACTAATCCTTAATATTGATAGTATGGGAAGTCCTAGTGACAGCAATCAGATGAGAAAAATCAATGAAAGGAATCCAGAATGGAAAGGAAAAGGTAAAACTGGCATATGATACTATACATAGTAATCCTAAAGACCCACCAAAAAACTATTAGAATTCACCAATGAATTCAGGAAAGTAGCAGGATACAAAATTAATATGCAGAAATCTGTTACATTCCCATAAAATAACAGCAAACTATCAGAAAGAGAAATTAAGAAAAAAATACAATTTATAATTGTATGAAGAAGAATAAATATCTAGGAATACATGTAGCAAAGGAGGTAAAAGACTTACGCTTGGAAAACCATAGACACTGATGAAAGAAAATGAAGACAACACAAACAAATGGAAAGACAGATTGTTCTCATGAATTTGAAGAATTAATATTGTTGAAATGACTAAAGCTATTATTCTTCAAGACAATCTACATATACAATGCAATCCCTATCAAAATACTAATGGCATTTTTCACAGAACTAAAAAAAATAATTTAAATTTGAATGGAAACACAAAAGAGTCCAGATAGTCAAAACCGTCTTGGGGGGGGAAAAAAAAACAGCTGGAGATATCACACTCCCTGATTTCAAACTTTACTACAAAGCTACAGTAATCAAAACACTCTGGTACTGATGTCAAAACAGAACAAGAGAACAGAACAGAGGGTCCAGAATTGAACCCATACTTACATAGTCAATTAATCTCTGACAAAAGAGGCAAAAACATTAAACAGTGGGAAAGACAGCTTCTTCAAGAAATGGTGTTCAGAAAACTGTACAGCTACATGTGAAAGAATTTAACTGGACTGCTTTTTCACATCATTTACAAAAATAAAGGCAAAATAGATTCAATACCTAAATATAAGATCTGAAACCATAAAACTCCTAGAAGATAACATAGGCAATATGCTCTTTAACATCAGTCTTAGCAACGTTTTGGGGGCTATGTTACATCAAGCAAAATAAATAAAAGTAAAAATAAAGAAATGGGACTATATCAAACTTAAAATCTTTTACATAGCAAAGGAAGCTATTGACAAAACAAAAAGATCACCTATTGAATGGGAGAAGATATTTGCAAATTGTAATCTTATAAAAGAATAATATCAAAAGATATTTAGATCAAAAGTATCTAAAGAACTCATAAAATTCAAAATCAAGAAAGGCAAACAACTCAAAAAATGGGCAGAGGATCTAAATAGAGCATTTTTGCCAAAGCATATGTACAGATGGCCAACAAGCACATGAAAAGATGTTCAGCATCACTAATCATCAAGGAAGTATAAAACAGAACCCCAATATCACCTCATATCTTTCAGAGTGGTTATTATAAAAAAGACAACAAATAACAAGTATTAGAGAGAATGCAGAGAAAAGAGAATTCTCATTACTGTGGATAGGAGAATAAAGTGGTACAGCTACTATTGGAAAACAGTGTGGTTTCCTCAAAACCTGAAAAATAAAATTACCATATGACCCAGCAATTCCAACCCTGGGTATTTAGCCAAAGAAAACAAAAACAGTAATTTGAAAACACATATGCACCCCCATGTTCACTGCAGCATTATTTACAATAACCAAGATATGGAAGCAATCTATATGTTCATCAATAGACAAATGGATAAAGAAGGTGGGGTATTACACAGCCATAAATAATGAAATACTGCCATTTGCACAACA
>SJXQ01005208.1:56986-79206 GCA_006408695.1 Aepyceros melampus | reverse complement strand
GGCTGGATGGCATCACTGACTCGATGGACGTGAGTCTGAGTGAACTCCGGGAGTTGGTGATGGACAGGGAGGCCTGGCCTGCTGCAATTCATGGGGTCACAAAGAGTCAGACACGACTGAGCGACTGAACTGAACTGAATAATGAGCAATGTCGAGCATCTTTTCATGTGTTTGTTAGCCATCTGTATGTCTTCTTTGGAGAAATGTCTCTTTAGGTATTTTCCCCACTTTTTGATTGGGATGTTTGTTTTTCTGGTATTGACTTGTATAAGTTGCTTGTATATTTTGGAAATTAATCCTTTGTCAGTTTTTTCATTTGCTATTATTTTCTCCCATTTTGAGGGCTGTCTTTTCACCTTGTTTATAGTTTCTTTTGCTGTGCAAAAGCTTTTAAGCTTAACTAGCTTATAATTTTCTGTATACAGTTCTTTTGTCTCCTTAGGTAGATTTATTCCTAGATATTTTATTGTTTTTGTCTCAATGGTGAGTAGGATTGATTCCTGAATTTCTCTTTCTGATTTTTCATTGTTACTATATAAGAATGCTGTGATTTCTGTGTATTGATTTTGTATCCTGCAACTTTGATAAATTCACTGATTAGCTCTAGTGATTTTCTGATAGTATCTTTAGGATTTTCCATGTGTAGTGTCATGCCATCTGCAAATAGTGAGAGCTTTACCTCTTCTTTTCTGATCTGGATTCCTTTCATTTCTTTTTCTTCTCTGGTTGTTGTAGCTAGGAGTTTCAAAACTATGTTGAATAATAGTGGTGAAAGAGGACACTCTTGTCTTGTTCCTGATGTCCCTGAAAGGGAATGCTTTCAGTTTTTCACCACTGTTTGCTGTGGGCTTATCATATATGGTCTTTCCTATGTTGAGGTAGGTTCCTTCTAGGCCCATTTTTTGAAGAGCTTTAATCATAAATGGGTGCTGAATTTTGTTAAAGGCTTTTTCTTCATCTATTGAGATTATCATATGGTTTTTATCTTTCAGTTTGTTAATTTGGTGTATCACATTGACTGATTTGCATATATTGAAGAATCCTTGCATCCCTGGAGTAAACCCAACTTGATCATGGTGTATGAACTTTTTGATGTGTTGTTGAATTCTGTTTGATAGAATTTTGTTGAGGATTTTTGCACCTTTGTTCATCAGTGATATTGGCCTGTTTTTTTCTTTTTTTGTCTTTGTCTGGTTTCGGTTATCTGAGTGATGACGGCATTGGAGAATGAATTTGGAAGTGTTCCTTTCTCTGCAATTTTTCTTAATTTTTTCATTAGGTCCCATTTAATCATAACTGAGTAAAATAATTTGATTATTTTATTATATGTTGATAAAATATATTATTTTATTATATAAGTCAATTATATAAGTATATATCCAGCTGCTCTTTGCTGAGTAAGCTCCTCGGCAGTACAATGGGCTAGGATTGGAAAAAGCTGGAAGCTTGCCTTGGAAGGCAGAAAAGTAGGGTGGCAGCTCTCTTCAAATTTGATCCTCTCTTGTGTACCACCTAAATATGGAGGACTTCTTTACAAGGGAGCAAACCCTAGAGAACACTGACGCACGCATAGAATCTGAATGTGCAATATGGTGTTTGGTTTTGTTTTAATTGGAGGATATGGACCTAACAGCATCAGAAGATATTAAGAAGAGATGGCAAGAATACACGGAACTATAGAAAAAAGATCTTCATAACCCAGATAACCACAATGATGTGATCACTCACCTAGAGCCAGACATCCTGGAATGTGAAGTCAAGTGGGCCTGAGGAAGCATCACTACAAACAAAGTTTGGAGGTGATGGAATTCCAGTTGAGCTATTTCAAATCCTAAGAGATGATGCTGTGAAAGTGCTGCACTTAATATGCCAGCATTGGAAAACTCAGCAGTGGCCACAGTACTGGAAAAGGTCAGTTTTCATTCCAATTTCAAAGAAAGGCAATACCAAAGGTTGTTCAAATTACTGTACAATTGCACTCATCTCAGACGCTAGCAAAGTAATGCTCACAACTCTCCAAGCCAGGCTTCAACAGTTCATGAACTATGAACTTCCAGATGTTCAAGTTGGATTTAAAAAAGGCAGAGGAACCGAGATCAAATTGCCAACATCCGCTGGATCATCAAAAAAGCAAGAGAGTTCCAGAAAAATATCTACTTCTGCTTTATTGACTATGCCAAAGCTTTTGACTGTGTGAATCACAACAAACTGGAAAATTCTGAAAGAGATGGGAATCCCAGACCACCTGACCTGCCTCTTGAGAAATCTGTATGGAGGTCAAGAAGCAACAGTTAGAACTGGACATGGAACAACAGACTGGTTCCAAATAGGAAAAGGAGTACGTCAAGGCTGTATATTGTCACCCTGCTTATTTAACTTATATGCAGAGTACATCATGTGAAATGCCAGGCTGGATGAAGCACAAGCTGGAATCAAGATTGCTGGGAGAAATATCAATAATCTCAGATATGCAGATGACACCACCCTTATGGCAGAAAGGGAAGAAGAACTAAAAAGCCTCTTGTTGAAAGTGAAAGAGGAGAGTGAAAAAGTTGGCTTAAAGGTCAACATTCAGAAAACTAAGATCATAGAAAAGTTATGACCAACCTAGATAGTATATTCAAAAGCAGAGACATTACTTTGCCGACTAAGGTCCGTCTAGTCAAGGCTATGGTTTTTCCTGTGGTCATGTATGGATGTGAGAGTTGGACTGTGAAGAAGGCTGAGCACAGAAGAATTGATGCTTTTGAACTGTGGTGTTGGAGAAGAGTCTTGGGAGTCCCTTGGACTGCAAGGAGATCCAATCAGCCATTCTGAAGGAGATCAACCCTGGGTGTTCTTTGGAAGGAATGATGCTAAAGCTGAAGCTCCAGTACTTTGGCCACCTCATGCAAAGAGTAGACTCATTGGAAAAGACTCTGATGCTGGGAAGGACTGGGGGCAGGAGGAGAAGGGGACGACCGAGGATGAGATGGCTGGATGGCATCACGGACTCAATGGACGTGAGTCTGAGTGAACTCTGGGAGTTGGTGATGGACAGGGAGGCCTGGCGTGCTGCGATTCATGGGGTCGCAAAGAGTCAGACACGACTGAGCGACTGAACTGAACTGAACTGAACTGAAAGGTCAACATTCAGAAAACTAAGATCATGGCATCTGGCCCCATCACTTCATGGTAATTAGATGGGGAAACGGTGGAAACAGTGTCATACTTTATTTTTTTGGCTCCAAAATCACTGCAGATGGTGACTGCAGCCATGAAATTAAAAGGTGCTTCTCCTTGGAAGGAAAGTTATGACCAACCTAGGCAGCATATTAAAAAGCAGAGATGTTACTTTCCTAACAAAGGTCCGTCTAGTCAAGGCTATGGTTTTCCCAGTAGTCATGTATGGATGTGGGAGTTGGACTATAAAGAAAGGTGAGCACCGAAGAATTGATGCTTTTGAACTGTGCTGTTGGAGAAGACTCTTGAGAGTCCCTTGGACTGCAAGGAGATTCAACCAGTCCATCCTAAAGGAGATCAGTCATGAGTCCTCATTGGAAAGGCTGATGTTGAAGCTGAAACTCCAGTACTTTGGCCACCTGCTGTGAAGAGCTGACTCACTTGAAAAGACCATGATGTTGGGAAAGGTTGAAGGTGGGAGGAGAAGGGGACAACAGAGGATGAGATGGCTGGATGGCATCACCTACTCAATGCACATGAGTTTGGGTAAATCTGGGAGTTGGTGATGGACAGGGAGGCCTGGCTGCTGCAGCCCATGGGGTCACAAAAAGTCGGACTCGACTGAGTGACTGAACTGAACTGCAATTAGAATCAGGGTCTGCTATTCAGCATTTTATCTTATGACTGGTGATGAGGGTCTTCTTAATCCAATGGATTAGGGTGAATGACAGGCTATATATTCCCATTAGACACACAAACCTAGATTACAGATCCAGTTTAAGGCACTCTTAGAGCCTGCCCTAAAAACCACTTGAGGCTGAAAGGGATTTCTGAATTCATGCTGAGCTGGAAGTCAAACTCATCTATTTCCACATCCCAAATGCCAACTCACTCAAAAGTGAAAGTGTAAGTCACTCAGTCATGTCCGACTCCTTGCAACCCCATGGACTATACAGTCCATGAAATTTTCCAGGGCAGAATACTGAAGTGGGTAGCCGTTAGGAGGAAAATAAATCTATATTTAAGGCACATCTCCCTTACTTCAATATATGCCACAATATAAAAAACATCCTAGGAGCAATTTAGGTGCCCTTCCTTTACCCCAAGGTGCAATCCCTGGTAGCTCAGATGGTAAAGCGTTTGCCTACAATGCCAGAGACCCAGGTTCGATCCCTGGGCCAGAAAGATCCCCTGGAGAAGAAATGGCAACCCACTCCAGTATTCTTGCCTGGGAAATCCCATGGACTGAGGAGCCTGGTAGGCTACAGTCCATGGGGTCATAAAGAGTCGGACATGACTGAGCAACTTCACTTTCACTTTTTTTCACTTTCTGTTACCTCAAACCAGACACCCAGGAACTCACAAATATGGGGAATCCTGGGGCTCTGTTTTTCAAATACAGACAGTCTATAACGTTAAGAAATATTTCCCACTATTATGATGAAGTGTATCACTATTATGAGGAAGAAGTGATCTAAGATGACTAAGGTAAAAAGCAAGAGAGTTCCAGAAAAACATCTATTTCTCCTTTATTGACTATGCTAAAGCCTTTGACTGTGTGGATCAAAATAAACTGTGGAAAATTCTGAAAGAGATGGGAATACCAGACCACCTGACCTGCCTCTTGAGAAACCTATATGCAGGTCAGGAAGCAACAGTTAGAACTGGACATGGAACAACAGACTGGTTCCAAATAGGAAAAGGAGTACGTCAAGGCTGTATATTGTCACTCTGCTTATTTAACTTATATGCAGAGTGCATCATGAGAAACGCTGGGCTGGAGGAAGCACAAGCTGGAATTGCTGGAAGAAATATCAATAACCTCAGGTATGCAGATGACACCACCCTTATGGCAGAAAGTGAAGAGGAACTAAAAAGCCTCCTGATGAAAGTGAAAGAGGAGAGTGAAAAAGTTGGCTTAAAGCTCAACATTCAGAAAACGAAGATCATGGCATCACTTCATGGGAAATAGATGGGGAAACAGTGGAAACAGTGTCAGACTTTATTTTTTGGGGGCTCCAAAATCACTGCAGATGGTGATTGCAGGCATGAAATTAAAAGACGCTTACTCCTTGGAAGAAAAGTTACGACCAACCTAGATAGCATATTGAAAAGCAGAGACATTACTTTGCCAACAAAGGTCCGTCAAATCAAGGCTATGGTTTTTCCTGTGGTCATGTATGGATGTGAGAGTTGGACTGTGAAGAAAGTTAAGCGTCAAAGAATTGATGCTTTTGAACTGTGGTGTTGGAGAAGACTCTTGAGAGTCACACTTCATGGGAAATAGATGGGGAAACAGTGGAAACAGTGTCAGACTTTATTTTTTGGGGGCTCCAAAATCACTGCAGATGGTGATTGCAGGCATGAAATTAAAAGACGCTTACTCCTTGGAAGAAAAGTTACGACCAACCTAGATAGCATATTGAAAAGCAGAGACATTACTTTGCCAACAAAGGTCCGTCAAATCAAGGCTATGGTTTTTCCTGTGGTCATGTATGGATGTGAGAGTTGGACTGTGAAGAAAGTTAAGCGTCAAAGAATTGATGCTTTTGAACTGTGGTGTTGGAGAAGACTCTTGAGAGTCCCTTGGACTGCAAGGAGATCCAACCAGTCCATTCTAAAGATCAGCCCTGGGATTTCTTTGGAAGGAATGATGCTAAAGCTGAAACTCCAGTACTTTGGCCACCTTATGCGAAGAGTTGACTCATTGGAAAAGACTCTGATGCTGGGAGGGATGGGGGGCAGGAGGAGAAGGGGACGATGGAGGATGGGATGGCTGGATGGCATCACTGACTTGATGGATGCAAGTCTGAGTGAACTCCAGGAGTTGGTGATGGACAGGGAGGCCTGGCATGCTGCGATTCATGGGATTACAGAGTCGGACATGACTGAGCGACTGCACTGAACTGAACTGAAGGTCATCTGGTTCACTTTAAATCTGGCATCTTAAATCCCCAGGGCAGAGCTTTAAACCACACATTGCTTTCTTTCTGACTCACAATCGTATGACTAAATGAATGAATAAATGAACTAGGTAGTAAAGAAAATATGAGAACCAAGGAGATAGAGTTTATCTCCACTTAGAAAATAGAAGGTGGGTAATATATATTATATTATATTCAAAGGAACACAATATTATAAATACAGTGTGCTTTCCCAGGGTATAAGGCCCACATATACTGTGGTGATGGTCTGTTGTCAAATGATCCTCAGGATCATAAGTAAATGATGTGGATTGGTTCAGGCTGTATGTCAGAGGAGTCTTGGTCATTGTCAGGCAGGAGACAGGGTCTAGAGAAGGTTCTGTGGAATCTGAAGCTTATATACTTTTGAAGGTTTTCTTTTAAAATAACACAAAATCAATCACAACAGTATTTATTTAGAATGATAAGATAATGTATAACAGCATTAAAATTATGACAACTGCAATAAGCAAAAATTCCAAACAAATTATATGTGTGTGTGCGTGTATGCAGAAACACCACTTATGTAGCTGCACAATCTGAAGTATGGTGAAGTGAACATCCAAGGTGAAAGGTATAACAGTTTTATTGAAAAGCAAAACATCAAATTTCTGCAATTTTTACATAAACACAAGGCCATGTGAACACATAACAAAACCCCAGGAGTGACATTTGTCTCACTTTGAAAAATGCAGACAGGTTCACATTAAGCCTTTAGGATTTAATTTTACATCAAGTTTTTAAAATAAAATAGCTCTCAATATTTATTCTCACTAAAAGTCTTGTTTCAAGTTAGAATAAACAGTTTATTGACTTTCGACTTTAACTTTCAATTGTGTATTTTTAAACATGTTGGGATAATTGTAATATTTATCCAAACAGAGACTTTTTATGTGACCCATTTCCAAATTCACAGATTCTGGTCCATCTATTCTTTCTAGTAATGTGGAATGATTTCCAGTTGGAATTTATATTATTGAAAGCAGCTGGAACTACTGTACAAATAAGCCAGATGATAAAAAATGCTTGGTTTGAAGCAAGCAACTCTGTATTTGGAAATACAAGATTCAGAACAAAGTGCTTGCATTTTCTACAGTTTATATCAAACGAGGTGGGCTCTTAAGCAGTCAGTCTGGATTCATACATCTAGAGTAACCGGACCATGAATACAATGATTCTAGCTGCCTTCTATATGTGGTCAGAAGGCTATATTAAGAGACAGCCAATGTTAGTTATGAAGGCAGGAGAAAGCCTGTCTGTTTTAAGAAACTGTTCTGGCTATTGAACAATAGACACTCCCACACATGGAACTTCATGGAACTGTAGAATGAATAATCCTGTTCAAGGCTGCCAAAATTATTTTCTGCATGCTGAGATGTTATTCACACACACATTGACTGCATGCAGATAATCCATTTAATTCATTTTTGAAGTCCAGATTGTTTTCTTCCAAAAAGCAATTGCACTCAGTTGTAATATATAGCAAAGCATCTCTATCTTTGGTTCTATATCTCAGAGATATTTTTCCAAAAATAAATAAGCTTGGCAGGAAAAATAATTCAGCTATCTTAAGAGAAAGTCTAATATTTTATAAAAAATTAAGCAAAAATATATGATTGATGCTTTTTTCTAATTATCTTGCTTAATATCTTATACCAGCGCAACTTTAATATTAAAACGAATGTGCACACTATATTTAACTATACAGCATAGACACAAAAATGTCAAAAAACAAAATAGTACTCTCCTTTATTAATCATATTGAAATTATGCTTTCTAAAAATGCATAGGAAAGTAGAACTGCTGAAATATGTTAATAATTTGAAGTTGAAGAAATGAAAGAAAAGGAAATGAGGATGCAGAACAGGTCATAGATCCTAGATATTGCAAAAAAAATGAACATATCACCCAAAGTCTCCCATTTCTGGAAAAAATATGTTAGAATAATTCAGAGATTTTTCTTTTAAACTAGAATCTATGAAGTTCCCTGTTACTGGACCCTCATAAGATTTAATGATCTTCCTTTGTTAACGGTTTCCGCCTCTTTTCAGACAAGATTTTTGAATCAAATAATTCTCTTTCCCTGTATCCTAGAGATGGCCCCTTCAGATACTTTGCTTCTGCTGCTTTGTAATCTAATCCATCAACAGCAGAAATTGAACAGATGATTGCTTCTGGCAGAAGAACTTCCAGGATAAATTTAATTTTATCATCTCTTATCCGAGTCAGCATTTTTTCATCTATTTGTTTGTAGACTTCTTGCAAATATTTCACCACCTCATCCAACTGATCTTCATCTTCAAAGTATGTTTCGATACAGGGTGTGAACCTATGTGCATTCAAGAAAGACTTCAGCCACCTGGACCCTTTTGTGCCATTTAAAATGGCTAAGAGATGGCTCTCTGTTCCCTTTGCATTCACAATGAAGTCCACTAGGTTCTTGTTGGCTCGGTCCCGAGCAGACTTCATTCGGTCTGGAAGAATTTTCTGGAAGGACATTTTCTTGGTCTGGGAAGTCACAGACATTGATCTCCCAGTATTTTCATTTTGCAGCTTTGGAAATAAATTCCTGAAGGTATCCTGTTTGATTATTTTCCTAACTGGATAACTAATGTCAGCAGCGTAATACTCAAAAAATGAGCCTGCAAAAGAACCACAACCTAATCTAACTCTGTAGTCACAAATAAGCGAGATGCACCAGTCAATACTTTCACTGAATTCCTCCCTCGCTTTCTCCACTAGCGCCTGCTTCTCTTTACAGTCAAATTTCTTTAATCTTCTAAAAGGCACTCTAACGCCTCTCTTTTCAGGATTCATATTTGCCTCAACAAAAATCACACTTGCTTTTCTCTCTTTTCGCCTGATGCTTTTTATCACTGATGGCCAAAATGGATATTTTTGATACTTAAACCAGACAATCATCCCTGTCTCAAATGAACGTTGCTCATAATGAAAAAGGAAACGTGGAAGCTCTTCATCTTCTTCATCGTCATCTAATATGATGCAGCAATCGAACTTACATGCGCTGACTTGTCAGAAGCTTGAAATTCTTCCTCAAATTCTTCAAAATCCAGTCTCTGAAGATTTCTTTCATTACTCCCGAGGAGTGAATAATCCCCGGAATGGCTAGAGGCACTAAATGAATCCTGATGTTCCTGTGAAGAAGGCTGTGGGGATGCCTCAGCACCCATCTCTGATTCCACAGTAGGTTGATTCTGGCTGGCAACTGAGCATGGATCAGAGGGACCCTCTCCAGGATCATCAATATTCTCTGAGAGGACAGAGCATTCAGAGGAAGCAGCCGGGGCCTCTGGGTAGAGGTCTTCTGGATCCTCTTTTAGAGCTTTGGGCACAATGAAGCCATCTGATGATAAAGTTGGACTGAATTTTTCTTCTTTAAGATATACATCTTCCTCTTTAATTGTGGAAAGCAAAGGCAAAATTGAGAGGTCAATCTTTTTCTTGCTCTCTTTTTCATCCTCATCTTCTGAAAGTGCAGGGAAAGTCTGGCACCAGCTGAGGTTTTGTGATGATTTTGTTTCCATTTCATTTGGAATACTATCAATCATTGCAGGCACCTGTGATTTATCATCATACAGGGAATCATCACTCTCTGATGATATTAACAGGATTGTTGAATTTTCATTTTCCTCCAGACACTTTGGTAAGTCTCCTTCTCCTTTGTGCTTCCGATACTTTTTACGAGGGGGTGAATCAGATGGCTTTTGTATAGTGGTCTCTTCCTCATCTGAACTGCTTACTTCAATCACATCTGTTCTCGCATTCAGAATATCCAGTGCCATTTTTAGTGACCTGGCATAGGCTGTTTCTTCTCCAGGTGGGTCACTGGCCTCTGACTGTGTGGCTAGTGAGGAGGCAATAGCTTCAACTTGAGATTTAGTTAAGATCTTTGTTTCTGTGCTTTCCATTTGAATTTTTTCATCCAGTGAGAGTATTTGAACTTCCAGGGAAAATACCTTTTTTCTCTTACTATTTGATGAAGCCTCAGATCTGGACAAAACTTTGCTGGCCACAACTGGTCTTGCCAATTGCATAAGACATACTCAGCATCCATGATGATTTAGATTTATGTGCCAAGAGGTTAATATCAGAGATTTATGTGTCTGGCTATTCTCGTCACTATGAAGGAAGTCCCTACCACAAACAATACTTTGACCAATGCCCCTTTTAGAACTAAAAAGAGTCACAAAGTGTTTATAGCTTGTGTGGCCTGTTCTCCTCCAGCTGAACTTCCCAAGGATGCTTGAACACGTTGTTTGAATGGACAATATGGAAGATACTGAAATAGCAAAAAGGAAAAGAAGAGTATCAGCAAATGAAATTATTTTGCCAAAGTAGGTGAGCAATTGCAAATAGAGAAGAGATAGACGAAAGGACAATGCTCAGTGGGGCATCAGATGGAGGAGGAAAATGCGGAATAATATAAGGTGCGGGATAAGAACTGGAAAAGTGTTTTTATAACATCTCAAAGAACTTACTTTCATTATTGCACACGATTATTAAAATGTGAGTCTATGTGCATGATGACAGAAGTGGTGTGTCAGGAACTCTATGTGTTAGACATCTTGGGACTGGTGTCCCTAATGTTATACCTAGAGAAGCAGGACTCTGAACTTGGTGTGCATCGAACTCATCTGGAGAATTCTTAAAACTAGATTTCTATGCCCTATCCTGAGAATTGTATTCAGATGCTCTGGATAGGATCCAAAGTTTTGTACTTCTAATAAGTTATCAAGTGCTGCTGAGGCTACTTGTCGAAGAATTCTTTGGAAGCACTGTTCTAACTAAACACTGAGCTTTATAATTTTTAAGCTGTAAATACTTCCCTATCTACCCAAAGCAGGCAGACAAAGATAATAAGGTCTGTATCTCTTGAACCTAGACCACAACACAATAATCTTGTGAATAGCATGAGCTTAGAAGGCAGAGATTCAGAATGGCTGCCAGGTTCACATATTGGATGGGGTAATTATCAAGGATTTTTTGAGAGTCAGGTGGCTGGCTAGGACTTCAGGTAGAAATCTATTAGTCTCTGGCATGAATTCTTCATAGCAGTTTGACACCTGAGATTCCTCCCCCAAAGTAGAAGCTGTTACTTTTAATTACAAAACATTACAGAACAGGGAGCAAAATGAATTACATCTTAAATTCTCAACCTAACATGATTTTAATATGAAATGTAGTTTTTAATATTGCTAAGCCTTTAGAGAAAGAAGCAAAATAAATTATACCCTGAGTTCTCAACATGTTTTTAATGTGAAGTATTTTGCAAAATGAAAAGAGCCTTACCCAATGTCACGTGGATCAGGAAGGGTCTGGCTCTGTGATCTGGTTGTCTTGATTCTTACTCCAAAAGGAGACAGGCTGTCTAAAAGGAGACAGGGAATTAAATTAAGTAGCCAAGGCATAAAGAAACTTTTCTACCAAAACTTTAGCACACGTGTCATTTGGAAACACAGGAATGAAATGAAATCTTATCTATGATGTAGATGTTTATTGTCCTCCTTGTTTATATCATTTTAACTTCTCTCTGACTGATACAGTTATGATATCTGGTTCATGTTTAAATCATATTTCTCAGGAAAAGTGTGAGGCAAAGACAAGAAAGGGAAGCAACAATTGCTTTGTGCCTACTATGCCCTTTCCTGATGGCTCAGAGGATAAAGAATCTGCCTGCAATGGAGACACAGGAGACAAGGAATCAATCCCAGGGGAAAATACCCTGGAGAAGGAAATGGCAACCCATTCTATTAGTCTTTCCTGAAGAATCCCATGGACAGAGGAACCTGGTCGCAAAGAGTTGGACATGACTGAGCGACTAAACACATACACATTACTATGAACAAGACTACAGATTTTGTTTGAATCCTCAAATCAACCACTATGTGAATTTTTCGTCCTTTACACATATAATTTTTTCAACAGATATTCTACATGCTGTCTCACAGTTCACTCATACAAAATACGTTCCATTGCTTTATTGTCCACTTCATAAAAATGGTTGCCTGGAGAAAATTTAGGAAATTTGGCCACCGCCATCTTGTGACAGAAGCAGAACTGCAGATTTTGCAGGCGCTATATGCAGAGCTTCAATTGCTCAGATTTTTTTTTATGAGAGAAGGGTGGGAACTACATTTAGCCAGCCGGGAGTCTTTCCAGGCTTATAGAACTTTCTAAGTTCAAGGGGTTTGCTGTGTAGGATAAGAGGATCATAATGTCTTCAACTATAATCTTTCTGGTTATAAAACATGCAGAAGCTTATTAAAAATCAAAAAGATGCAAAAAGATGTAGGTAAAGCTAAATACAAGCTTCTATATAAATAATCTGAATATTTTCCATTTTCCAGACTTTTTTTACATGTATAGATAAATGGATATCATTTCAAAACAACATTAGATCTCAATAAGAGCAGTCTGAACATTATTCTACCTAAGTGTTTTTCACATGATTTATGAATTACTTTAAATGAGTTTTCTCACATTTGTAACATTTTATCTCAGTATTTTTCCTGATGATGTAAACAAGTAAATGTGTAAGAATATATTAATACTCTAAAATTAGACAGCAGTAAAGCTAGTCCTGTCTGTCCAACTACACAAATAAATATTCATGTTAATAGTATGGCAGGTATGTTTTCCCAGAATTGGCTGCATGAACTATATAGTAGCATATATATGTTCTGCTAACACACATATTTAATTTTGTGAGATAATGTTACAATTGTATGCTACAATTTACTTTTTTCACTTTCTCAGACATTTCAAATCTCTACATGTAGAGATTTATGTTTTTATTTTCCAGACACATAGTATTCCACTATATGAATGCACCATGGCCTATAATATTTTTTAAAACTGCTAATAGAAATAAACCAAATCCTCTGTCTCAGTCTTAAAAAAACTTTAAAGATACAGAAAATGGTTATTGCTAACCACAGCTATACCTGTGATCTGAAAGAATGAGTTGCAAGGAAGATACAGACAGGGCTGTAGCCATCACAGCAGCCAGGCTACGCACTTGACTAGGTCCAGGAAAATTCCCACCACTGGCAAAAGATGGGGGGTTATGTCGCAGAAGAATTGATGCTTTTGAACTGTGGTGTTGGAGAAGACTCTTGAGAGTCCCTTGGACTGCAAGGAGATCCAACCAGTCCATTCTGAAGGAGATCAACCCTGGGATTTCTTTGGAAGGAATGATGCTAAAAACCTAGATAGTATATTCAAAAGCAGAGACATTACTTTGCCGACTAAGGTCCGTCTAGTCAAGGCTATGGTTTTTCCTGTGGTCATGTATGGATGTGAGAGTTGGACTGTGAAGAAGGCTGAGCGCTGAAGAATTGATGCTTTTGAACTGTGGTGTTGGAGAAGACTCTTGAGAGTCCCTTGGACTGCAAGGAGATCCAACCAGTCCATTCTGAAGGAGATCAACCCTGGGATTTCTTTGGAAGGAATGATGCTAAAACTGAAGCTCCAGTACTTTGGGCACCTTATGCGAAGAGTTGACTCATTGGAAAAGACCCTGATGCTGGGAGGGATTGGGGGCAGGAGGAGAAAGGGACGACCGAGGATGAGATGGCTGGATGGCATCACAGACTCAATGGACGTGAGTCTGAGTGAACTCCGGGAGTTGGTGATGGACAGGGAGGCCTGGCGTACTGCGATTCATGGGGTCGCAAAAGTCGGACACGACTGCGCGACTGAACTGAACTGAACTGAACGGATTGGGAGATACACAAATTCCAAAGGATTAATTCTTTCAAAATGCCAACAATTATCTCAAATCCACACACCTTTCCCACCACTTTAAGACGACTGTTTCTATTTCTCTCATCTTCATCCTAAGGTCCTGAGAAATCCCTATAAAATAACTAGATTTAAGACAGCCATTACCTTGAAGCTTCTTGTCAGCTGCAGCCTGGTGAAATGCTGCTCCTCCCCCAAGACTGGCCAGGTACAGCTCACTCTGAAGCTTCTCAGAGAATGCTGTGCCTCTTCCCTGTGATGAAGACAGATGGTCCTTCTCTGAATTAGGGGAGGGAAAATTGCCAAATTAAATTGCTGAAGTATAAAAGGGTAGAAATGTTCCTTTTTAAAGAACTTGAAAGTGAATTAGCAACAAGTGTCTGTTTAATTTCCCTTAGGGTGGTGATTTCTTGAAAAAAAAAAAAAGGGTGTAAATCACTTTACTTTAAAAAAGAATCTGATTTAAACTATTTTACCACGTTTTTTTTTTTCCCTTGCCTTCTCTGTATCTTACCTTGGTAGGTCAATTTAAAACCCAGCTGGTCGTGCTTCATTAAAATAGTTCATTAAGGGTGTTTATTTGGATTGCACTAAAACTGTACACTGTTTCAGGGAACATAATTTTTAAATCTGTTTTCAGGACATGGTATGTCTTTCCTTTTATTCAGTTCTTTTCTTAAATGCTTCAGAAATTTCTAGATATATCTTCAAGGAACATGGATATTTCTGACCAGAGGCTGGAAATCACTGGTTTGCAGGCACATGCCCATTTCATATACCCTCATCAATAACTGGCAAATCCTCCTTCTTATATTTTATTAGTATTTTTCACTCACACAAATCAATGTAGGGAAAATTAATTTTTAAAAATTTACATGTATTTGTTTTTCTGTATGTCTGAGACATATCTTGCACATTTTGTTCATTAAAATTCTCCTGTGTTAGATTAAAATTCAGCTGACTTAGAAAGCTAATTTAAAATATTGCTGGGGGGGGGGGCACCTAAGATGGCGGAGGAATAGGACAGAGAGACCACTTTCTCCCGCACAAATTCATNTTGACTTCTGTATTATCTAATACATATTTATATATAAATTTATTGTTATATATTTTATTTTATATTAAATTTATTCATATAAACTAAATAAACACACACACACACATATATATATTGTAGAAAAAGTAAACTAATACATTGGCCAAAGAGAATGACTACATGCTCCTGATTAATTTAGAACCCAACTCAACATCTAGAAATACACATACTTACAAATGTCTGACAGCATTCAATGTGTAAGCCACTTTCAAATCCAGAATGTGAGATGTAAAGGGGCACAAGATATGATGGGTTGTGAAGATCTCAGTTCTAGGGTTCTCCCAGACTTTGGATGATGTTAGGTATCCATCTGACAAAGCAGCCAAGGCCTTAGTTTTCTGTGGTTGGTGAGTATCTACAGTAAGTTCTACTTTATTTCTTTTTTAGAGATGTCTAGGAAACACTTTTATTAGTCTTGACTAGGTATCTATGGAAACAACTATATTAGCACTCAAAATACATAATCATTTTTTGTTGTTAAGTGTACAGTATAGTGGTTCAAGGGCTTCCTGGCGGCTCAGCTGGTAAAGAATCTGTCTGCAATGTGGGAGACCTGGGTTCAATCCCTGGGTTGGGAAAATCCCTGGAGAAGGGAAAGGCTACCCACTCCAGTATTCTGGCTTGGAGAATTCCATGAACTGTATAATCCATGGGGTCTCAAAGAGTTGGACACGACTGAGCGACTTTCACACATAGTGGTTCACAATTTTAAAGATTATATTCCATCTACAGTTTTTATAAAATACTGGCTCTATTCCTTTTGTTGTACAACAGTCCTTGTAGCCTATTTTATACATAGTAGTTTATACCTCATAATCCCCTACTCCTATATTGTCCCTTCCCACTTCTCTATTTCCACTAGTAATCATTAGTTTGTTCTCTGTATCTTATGAATCTGCTTCATTTTTGTTATATTTACTAGTTTGTGGTACTTTTTAGATTCCGCATGTGATATCATACAGTATTTGTCTTTCATTTAGCATAATACCCTCTAAGTCCATCCATGTTACTGCAAATGGGAAAATTCACTCTTTTTTATGGCTGAGTACTATTTCATTGTACATATACCACACCTTCTTTATCCATGTATCTGTTATGTACAGTTAGGTTGCTCTCATATATTGGCAATAGCAAATAATGCTGCTGCTACGGAGAAGGCAATGGCAGCCCACTCCAGTACTCTTGCCTGGAAAATCCCATGGATGGAGGAACCTGGAAGGCTGCAGTCCATGGGGTCGCTGAGGGTCGGATACGACTGAGCGACTTCACTTTCACTTTTCACTTTAATGCATTGGAGAAGGAAATGGCAACCCACTCCAGTGTTCTTGCCTGGAGAATCCCAGGGACGGGGGAGCCTGGTGGGCTGCTGTCTATGGGGTCGCACAGAGCATAATACCCTCTAAGTCCATCCATGTTACTGCAAATGGGAAAATTCACTCTTTTTTATGGCTGAGTACTATTTCATTGTACATATACCACACCTTCTTTATCCATGTATCTGTTATGTACAGTTAGGTTGCTCTCATATATTGGCAATAGCAAATAATGCTGCTGCTACGGAGAAGGCAATGGCAGCCCACTCCAGTACTCTTGCCTGGAAAATCCCATGGATGGAGGAACCTGGAAGGCTGCAGTCCATGGGGTCGCTGAGGGTCGGATACGACTGAGCGACTTCACTTTCACTTTTCACTTTAATGCATTGGAGAAGGAAATGGCAACCCACTCCAGTGTTCTTGCCTGGAGAATCCCAGGGACGGGGGAGCCTGGTGGGCTGCTGTCTATGGGGTCGCACAGAGTCAGACACGACTGAAGCGACTTAGCAGAGCAGCAGCAGCAGCAGCAGCAGCTGCTGCTGCTACAAACACTGGAGTGCATGTATCTTTTCAAATTAGTGGTTTTGTCTTGGTTTTTGGATTTATACACAGGAGTGGAACTACTGGGTCATATGGCACTTCTGTTTTTAGTTATTTTGAGAAACTGCCATACTGTTTTCCACAGCGACTGCACCAGTTTACATTCCCACCAACTGTATACAAGGGTTTTCTTTTTTCCACATCCTCACCAAAATTTGTTGTGTTCTTTTTTGATAATAGCAATGCTGACAGGTGTGAGGCAGTATCTCATTGTGATAATTTGGGGGATGTATTGTTTTATTTGGCCTCTGTATTATATAATATGCAAATGTATATACATATATATTTATATATAAATTTCATTTTATATACTTTATTTTATATATAAATGTGTTTGTATGTAAAACCACCTCTATGTAAGCATTAATATTAGAAAATATGTAGTAATAATGAGGTTAATCCCCAGGCTAGAATTTTATTGATGACTCTAATAATTACAGTATGTAATCTTTTGTACTATGCTGCTGCTGCTCCTGCTGCTAATTCGCTTCAGTCATCTACGACTCTGTGTGACCCCATAGATGGCAGCCCATCAGGCATCCCCGTCCCTGGGATTCTCCAGGAAAGAACACTGGAGTGGGTTGCCATTTCCTTCTTCAGTGCGTGAAAGTGAAAAGGGAAAGTGAGGTCGCTCAGTCGTGTCTGACTCGTAGCGACCCCATGGACTGCAGCCCACCAGGTTCCTCCGTCCATGGGATTTTCCAGGCAAGAGTACAGGAGTGGGGTGCCATTGCCTTCTCCAGGGGATCTTTATAACCCAGAGATTGAACCCACATTTCCTGTGTCACTGCAATGGCAGGGGCAGATTCTTTACCACTGAGCCACTTGGGTTAAATCAGAAAATACTATCTCACCATTTTTCAAACAAAATACAAAGGAAAAGATTAATTCCTTGGACAATATTTTATGTTTCTTGTTCTATAGAAGAAGTGAAGAAGGCAGTGGCACCCCACTCCAGTGCTCTTGCCTAGAAAATCCCATGGACAGAGGAGCCTGGTGGGCTGCAGTCCATGGGGTCGCAGACGGTCGGACACGACTGAGCGACTTCACTTTCACTTTTCCCTTTCACGCATTGGAGAAGGAAATGGCAACCCACTCCAGGGTTCTTGCCTGGAGAATCCCAGGGACGGGGGTGCCTGGTGGGCTGCCATCTATGGGGTCACAGAGTCAGACATGACTAAAGCGACTTAGCAGCAGCATAGAGTTTTCCATGTGCCAGGTATTGTTCCCAGCATTGACATATTATTTTATTGAATTATTAGATGGCTATTTCAGGTAGGAGAGTCCCATGCCCGAGTCATTCTGCATAACATGAGTAGTAATATTACTAATAATAATGACAAAGCATGACAGAGACCACAAGTGTTTTCTTACCACTCTGCCAAGTGCTCTGTTTACGCCATCTCCCTCTATTCTCACAAAATCTTGTTAGGTGGGTATTCTGAATATTACCAATTTATAGATGAGGCATTAGAGAGGTTAATTAACTTTTACAAGGATACCTAGAGACTACTGGGCACATGGGATTGGAATCCAGGTACTCTGACTCTCAGAGTCCATGCTTTTAATCACTAAAACACACTGAACCTACCTCATCCAAATGAAGAATGCTCTACAAATGTGGACTGGATGAATGGTGAATTAATTAGTGAATTTGAAATAGCTATGTACTGGAAATCATGGAAACTTAATAGAGAATCCTGTATCTAATTTAACATAAATTAGTCTTTTATAACATAATTATAAGAGTGAGTGACATCCCATCACTTTTGCCATAGTCTACTGATTGGAAGCAAGTCACAGGTTCTGGCCATACTTAAGCAGAAGGAATTACATAAGGGGGTGGGTCACTTAGGGTGTGCCCACCACAATACTGTATGATTCCACGCATGTGACATTTTCAGAAAGAGGAAAACACAGTGACATGATCAGTGGCTGTCAGGGATTATAGGTAGATGGAGGCTGTGACTATACATGGTTGGCACAGAAAGTTGTCAGGGTGATAGAATCTTCCACATTCTGGCTGTGACAGTGATTTTATGAATTTACACATGTGTAAAATCCAAAGAAGTGTATACAAAAAATCATGTATTGTGTATCATGCTTTAAGTATGATTTTAACATATATAATAAACATTAAAAATTTTAATCGAAAAATTTAATAATTATTGTATAAAAATAAACTATTTATAAAAATATGCTTTAGAAATATGCTTCTTCCTGAAGCATATTTCATAACAAAGAAAAACAAAAATACACCATACACATATTATTAGAAAGCATCAGTTCCATTTTGACTTAAGATACAATAAGCCATAAGAGAATGTCACCCATAATTTAATGATAAAAAATGCAAGTAATCCACAAAACCATAATATCCCTTGAGCTCATCACAGAACTGAGGTAAAATGAATTCCAAAGGGTAACCAGCCCCTTTGGCAAAGCATGGAGACAGAAGTAGCTGTCATGCAAGCAAGTTTTAAAAAAAAAATCAGCTGAACGCTAATGAATTTTTAAAATCTTAAACTCTTAATGGGCTAGTGTCTCAGTAGTTTGGAATATGTGGCACCCAAGACACTTATACATTCACTGCCAAGTTATTTTTCAGTCCTTAACCAGAAGCACACAAACATGACTATGGGCAATGCAGAAGACCAAAAGAGCCCATGTCAGTGGCTCAGGCATGCAGGAGGCAATCAACTGTTGCTGGCAGACAGACATGAAGCCCCACACACTTACACAAATACTTCTATGATGGGAAGCAAAAGTCTTAAGCCACCAGGGAAAAATCAAAAGCCACCTTCCCAGGGAAAGGAAGATAGGGAACCCTCCTATCCCCAAGACAAAGGCAGAAATCCATAGCTGCTGGGGAGCAGTCAAAGCAAAAAACCTCTGCCCTTGAGGAGCAAGAAACCTTTCAATTCAGGATTCTCTATGAATAAAAAACAGTGGTCAGCTACTGCTGAGGAAGGGGTAAGATATCAACCTTAGATCCCTGGTTGCTCAGATGGTAAAGAATCTATCTGCAATGCAGGAGACCTGGGTTCAGTCCCTGGATCAGGAAGATCCCTTGGAAAAGGGAATGGCAATCCAACTTCAGTATTCTTGCCTGGAGAATTTCATGGGTAGAGAAGCCTGGTGGATTATATAGCCCATGGGGTCACAAAGAGTCAGACATGACTGAGCAACTAACACTAGATATAAATCAGAGGTTAGCTGCTATATGGAGAGGAAAGAATGCTGAGAAAGTGCAACCATCAGATCTAGCTACATAGAGCTCCCTAAAGCTGAGGCTGGACAAAAAAACAAAGAACACTCCCTGCCTCACCCGGAACCTAGCATCTAACAATAACAGCAGCTCACTGCTGGAAAACAGGCAAGGAAGGGTATGAAGAGAGACACCACCCTCCCCAACATGTGGCACAGATGTAAAGGAACTATTTAAAATTTAGAATTGAAAAAGACCCCTGAGAAAAAACTTCTGGCATTCAGGCTGCACTCTAAGCAAAAAGTTTGTTATGCAAGTCAGATGATAATGAAATGAGAAAAGGAGGACACAATCTCCAGCTTATTTTATGATACCAGTATTAACCTCATACTGGAGGAAAAAGTATAAAAGGAAAGAAAATTACAGATCAATTGTGTCTCAGAAACAAAGACACAAATCCAGTGATACAGATACAGAAATGATATAGAATTACATAGAAAATGATTAAAAATCATTATGGATAAATCATAAGGATAAAATATTATGACTAAATGGTGTTTATCTTGGAAGCGTAAGGATGGTTATACATTTGCCAATAAATCAATGTAATTCACCGTATCAACAGACTAAAGAATATTAGAGGTCCTCTCAACTGATGCAGAAAAGCATTTGACATAATTCCACAGACATTCATGATAAAAAAATGTTGGCATACCAGTAATTAAAAAGATCTCCTCAATTTGATCAAGGGCATCTACAAAAAAGCCTTAAGTTAAAATCCTGCTTAATAGTGAAATATGGAATGTTTTTCCCCTAAAATTAGGAACAAGGATGTCTGCTTTCAACACTTCTATTCTACATTATATTAGAGATCCTAAACAATAAATAGCAATTGAAAAATAAAGGCATGCGGAATGAAAAGGAAGAAATAAAGCTGTTTTTAATTGTAGACATGATAATCTATGCAGAAAATTCCAATAAATTTAATAAAAGAAAACAAAAGCTACTAAACCTAATACTTGTTTATCAATATCATCAGCTCTAAGGCCAACATAATTTATTTCTATAGAATAAAAATTAGAAGTTGAAATTAACAAAGTACCATTTGTAATATCAAACCCAAAGAAATACTAAGTTAGAATAAATCTCACAAATATGTGCATGATTTGCACACTGAAGACTTTAAAAATGGTAAAAGAAATTAAGGAAGAGCTGAATAAATGGAGAAAGATATCAAGTTCATTGACTAAAAGATGAACTATTTCCAGGCTGTAACTTCTCCCCAAACATATCTATAGACTCATTGAAATTTCAATCAAAATCCCAGCAGGCTTTATGTAGAAATTGAGAAGGTATCCCTAAAATGTATATGGAAAAACAAAGGAACTAGGAGAACAACCAGAGTAATTTTGAGAAGAAAACACAAAGTTGGAAGACTTACACTACTTGATTTACAGACTACAGTAAACAAAACAGTGTATTGAATATTATTGGCACAGGATAGACATATAGATAAATAAAATAGAAACAGACCAGCAAATACGGTCTATGACAACGGTAATTAAATGGAGAAGTAATGGTCTTTTCAACAAATAATGCTGGAAAAATTAGACATTATATGCAAGAATGTTCACCCTGAACCCTTAGATAAGACCATACACAAAAATTAGCTCAAAATCAATTAGCTCAAATTGAATTTTCCGGGCAAGAATACTGGAGTGGGTTGCCATGCCCTCCTTCAGGGGATCTTCCTGACGCAGGGATCAGACCCACGTATCCTGCATCACAGGCGGATTCCTTATTGCTGAGACACTGGGGAAGGCCTCTGGAATGTATACAACTACTTTAATCATAATCAGCAAAAACTATAAATCTACTGGTGAGTGAATATGTAAGTTGTAAAATAACAGAATACCTGTAAGCTAATTTAAGAAATAAACCTCTGATACATGTACCAACATGAGTAAATTATCAGAAACATTATGGTAAGTGAAAGAAACAGATGCAAAAGGGTAGATATTGTATAATTCCATTTATATGATAAAATGGAAAATGAAAACTATAGGGGCAGAAATCGGACAAGTGGTTCTAGGAACTGAGGTAGAGAAGAGTAT
>SJXQ01005208.1:28676-56834 GCA_006408695.1 Aepyceros melampus | reverse complement strand
ACAGTGAGGCAGTAAGGAACCTTTTGAAGTAATGGAACTATTCTATAGCCTGACTGTACTGGTTATTATATGACTGTATATGTTTGTCAAAACTCATTGAATTACATACCAAAAAGACTGAATTTATGTAAACTATACCTGGACTTCCCTGGTGGCTCAGAGGTTAAAGCGTCTGCCTCCAATGCGGGAGACCTGGGTTCGATCCCTGGGTTGGGAAGATCCCTTGGAGAAGGAAATGGCAACCCACTCCAGTATTCTTGCTTGGAGAATCTCATGGACTGAGGAGCCTGGTGGGCTGCAGTCCATGGGGTCACAAAGAGTCGGACACGACTGAGTGACTTTACTTACTTAAACTATACCTTAATAAATCTGAGTCTTAAAAAAGTGTCCAATAAGAATATAACCTATATAACAAGTTGATGTTTTACAGTAAGCGTAATGGGAATATATATAGGAATTTTGTTTGTACTTTGGTCAATGATTACCTAAAGAGGTTGTGAATACCACAGGTATGTGTAAAATATCCTCTGTAGTGTATAAAGAACATATTAAATATTCTATTTGTTTAACATCTTTAAGTAATTTTTTGTTATGCTTAGCCTAGCATCTTTATTTTTTATTTTTTTGTTATTTTATTTTTTTCAGATTTTATTTTACTTTACAATACTGTATTGGTTTTGCCATACATCAACGTGAATCCGCTACAGGCGTACACGTGTTCCCAATCCTGAACCCCCCCTTCCACTGGAAGAATGGCATTGAAACATGTATAATATCATATTTTTTAAATTTTTATACTGAAATATAGCTGATTTACCCCCTGGAGGAAGAAATGGTGACCTACTCCAGTATTCTTGCCTGGAAAATCCCATGAAAAAAGGAGCCTGGAGGGTTACAGTTCATGGGGTCACAAAAAGTTGGACACGACTGAGCACATGTAGTTGATTTACAATGTTGTGTTAGTTTCAGGGTACAGCAAAGTGATTCGGTTATACATATAATATATGCATTCTCTTTCAGATTCTCTTCCCATATAGGTTACTGAAGAATACTGAGTAGAGATCCGTGTTCTATACAGCAGGTCCTTTGATGATTATCTATTAATATATGCAGTAGCGTGTATATGTAAATTCCAAACTCCTAAGGTACCCCTTCCCCAACTTTGCCCTTTGTTTACCATATATTTGTATTCAAAGTCTGTGAGTCTGTTTCTGATTTGTAGATATGTTCACTTGTATCATTTTAAAAGATTCTACATGTAAGTGATATCATATGATATTTGTCTAAATTGCTTCATTTAGTACGATAATCTTTAGGTTCGTCCATGTTGCTGCAAATGGCATTACTGCATTCTTGACAATGGCTGGGTAATAATCCACTGTATATAGGGACTGAATCTTCTTTATTCATCCCTCTGTCAATGGACATTTAGGTTGCTTCCATGTGTTAACTAATTAGTTAACAATTAGTTTAAAAATATTGGTGGGTACCTGACTTTTGATGCAGTTCTGTAACTGCACAAATTCAAATCTCCACTAAGTATCTCTTTCATTGAAGTTAGTTAACACAAGACAAATGTCAAGAATCTGGAGGACATCAGTACTCTACAGCTTGTGAAATTTATCCTTATTGGCAGTCTTTAACTCCACTGACATTCTGGCATGCCATTCAACCATATGAGCAGAAGGAAAGGAAGGAGCAGAAGCCAAAGTGCTATAATCTGGAGACAGAGGTCTGGTCTCAGAAACAAAGAAATACATCCCCAGTGAGAAAGTGGAAGCCAAATAACATATGAGAGACAGAACATTTACAGAATAAACAAATGTCAATGTTTTTTAGTTTATAAGGTCCATATAAAAGAGTAGAAATGATACATTTGGAATACTACCAAATACCTCGAGGGGGCCATGAGCATAGGTAAGTAAGTAAAGTCACTCAGTCGTGTCCGACTCTTTGTGACCCCATGGACTGCAGCCCACCAGGCTCCTCAGTCCATGAGATTCTCCAAGCAAGAATACTGGAGTGGGTTGCCATTTCCTTCTCCAGGGGATCTTCCCAACCCAGGGATCAAACCCAGGTCTCCCGCATTGGAGGCAGACGCTTTAACCTCTGAGCCACCAGGGAAGTCCGGTTAAAGCAAGACATTTTAGGTAAAGCAAGACATTTTAGATTCTAAATGGATATTCAAAATATTGAATGACTGCTAAGGCACAGGCACAAAGAGTTGAAACTGTCTGTAAACAAACTTAAGTTCTTATTATTAATGTTCACTGGCAGAAAGTGAAGAAGAACTAAAGAGCCTCTTGATGAAAGTGAAAGAGGAGAGTGAAAAAGTTGGCTTAAAGCTCAACATTCAGAAAATGAAGATCATGGCATCCAGTCCCATCACTTCATGGGAAATAGATGGGGAAACAGTAGAAACAGTGTCAGACTTATTTTTTTGGGCTCCAAAATCACTGCAGATGGTGACTGCAGCCATGAAATTAAAAGAGGCTTACTCCTTGGAAGAAAAGTTATGACCAACCTAGATAGTATATTCAAAAGCAGAGACATTACTTTGCCGACTAAGGTCCGTCTAGTCAAGGCTATGGTTTTTCCTGTGGTCATGTATGGATGTGAGAGTTGGACTGTGAAGAAGGCTGAGCACAGAAGAATTGATGCTTTTGAACTGTGGTGTTGGAGAAGACTCTTGAGAGTCCCTTGGACTGCAAGGAGATCCAACCCTGTCTCTTATACACATCTCCTTGGACTTCAAGGAGATCCAACCAGTCCATCCTAAAGCAAATCAGTCCTGAATATTCACTGGAAGGAGTGATGCTGAAGCTGAAGCTCCAATACTCTGGCCACCTGATGCTACTCACAATGGCAACACAACATAAGGTACACTATAGATGTACCTTATGTAGATGTAGATGTTTTTCTGGAACTCTCTTGCTTTTTCNCTGCAAGGAGATCCAACCAGTCCATCCTAAATGAGATCAGTCTTGGGTGTTCATTGGAAGAAGTGATGTTGAAGCTGAAACTCCAATACTTTGGCCACCTGATGCGAAGAGCTGACTCATTGGAAAAGACCCTGATGCTGGGAAAGATTGAGGGCAGGAGGAGAAGAGGACAACAGAGGATGAGATGATTGGATGGCATCACCGACTCAATGGACATGGGTTTGGGTGGACTTGGAGAGTTGGTGATGGACAGGGAGGCCTGGCGTTCTGTGGTTCATGGGGTTGCAAAGAATCGGACATGACTGAGCAACTGAACTGAACTGTTCAAATGCCAGTCCACCTAAAGGGGAAGAACATCAGAAGAAAACTCACTAAGGGTGAGCATTTCAGGTATGAAAAAGGAAAGCCAGACAGAAAATCACTGCCTGGACCAAAGGGACATGACAATTTCTGGTCAAATGTATGTAAACATGATAGGGAAAAAAGAAAAAAAGACCAACCAGTGACCTAGAGATCACAAGAATATAAACTTGCCATGTTTGGAGAATTTTGTATTTCCCGAGTAATGCAAAAACTTAACACAGTGCCTATGGATGATGCTACTAGGAATTCAAAAATTAAGATTATGGAATGGAACACATTGAAAGAAATAAAATGAAAGAAAGGTAGATGAGGACCCCACAATGTAATAATCATAGCACACAGCAAATACATTTTATTACTCTTTCAGTATTTAAGCAGATAAACTAGGCTGCAGTGCTCTTCACAGGATTATCAAGCAAAGAGAAAGACCTTCATTGGATTTGCCTTGGTGGATTTAAAGATAAAGGGAATTCCCTTCTTACTATGATCCCCACCCTCATCATCCTCTGGGAATCCATAGTAAAAGAAAGATCCAGGCTGGACCAAATTTATTCCTGTCAGCACTCGAATAAAGGCAGTTATCAGTTCTTTACTGAGGAGATATGAGAGGCTGTTAAAGATATACTCTCTGAACTTCAGAGTTTCTCAGACAAGTGTATGGCAAGGTTGTTATGTGTTAGAAGTTCTCAAACAGATATTCAGGCATGGGTTTGGGACTGAGTTCTAACTTTAAAAGCTCACCAAAGAAACCACTGGTACTACCATATATCAAAATACATTACAAGGTTAAAATAATTTGTAAAAGATCGGTTAACAGTCTAAGTGCATAGCAAGAAGTAGATATGAACATAAGGAGGAAGGGGAAGAGATGTTCAAAATGAGCCACTAATGATCTGAATGTGCATGTGATTGATTGGCACATCTAGATATAAACTGGAAACCAACCAGGGGGCTCTGAATCATCTAGAAAAATCTTTAGGTCATTGGTCTGCGTGCCTGGTTAACCACAAAAGCAGTAATTTTAGAGACATCCATTGCTTAGGTCTGGGGCTTCCCAGGTGGCTCAGTGCTAAAGAACTCACCAGCCAGTGCAGGAGATGCAGAGGATAGGGGTTAGATCCCTGGGTGGGGAAGATCCCCTGGAGAAGGAAATGACAGCCTGCTCCAATATTCTTGCCTGGAAAATTCCATGGACAGAGGGGTCTGGTGGGGTACAGTCCATATATCACAAAGAGTCGGACACAACTGACTGCCTGAACACACAAAGGCACACACATTGCCTTAGGGCTACTAACTAGTTTCCTCCTCCTGTGCTTATACATATCCTCCTGAAAACTTGCAAGGAAGCTTAAACAAACAATTCTGAATGAGCGATATTCACTTAAAGAGAAAGGAAAGAGAATAAGCAAAGGGGTTTCCCCGTCAAAGGAGAAGGAAGGTGGAAAATAAAAATAGAGCAGACAAAAAGATGAATAAATACTGGGCACCAAAGAAACATAATGTGGTTGGAGAAAATATTTAACAATATAAGAAAAGAGAAATAGCTCTATAATGCCCCTGTATTTAGGCATATTATAGCTATTAAATAAAAGAATGAATGAGTGTGTGATGACAGGAGCTTCAGGAAGGGGAGTGTTGAACAATGAAATGCATCAGGGACACCATTGCTTTTACGGGTTATTTTGAATTTTGGGACCTCTTGAAGTTTATTCTAAGGAAATCTTTTAATTTTTTAAAGATATCATACTGCCCTATCTACCCAAGGCAGCCAGACACAGATCCTGAGGTTTGTGTCTCTTGTATTCAGACAACAGCACAATGATCTCATTAAGAGGATGAGCTTAGGAATCAGATATTTGGAATGACTATCATGGCTATTTACTGGATAGGGTGGTTTTCAAGAATTTATTGAAAGTCAGACAGCTGGCTAAAACCTGCAAGTCTTCCATAACTAGACATCATCATACTCATTTGCAGAACTTTTTTTTTTTTTAAAAAAGAAGATATCTACTTTAACTTCAAAGCACAGAAATATTCTACCTGGTATCAATCTCAGCCAGCAGCTCTCCTCAGATGGCCAGCACAGGCCTGGGGGGACACAAGGGTGGTATGACCTGGACTGGGGCTGTGTCATTTGTATAATTTCTTTACAGGAGTTTAATACATCTAATTCTTTACTGAATATAATTTGTGATTTTTCATTTAAAACATGGTCACTGAGCAGAATCAAAACAAACTGCACTCCATATTCTCAATTTAACCATGTTTTAATAAGAGATGTGCAGAGCCTTACCCAATGTCACATGGATCGTGCAGAGTTGCCCCTGTGATCCCGCTGTTTTTATTCTCACTCGAGCTGCTTGTCCGCAGCAGGGCCTTCTCCTTGTTCAGCACTTCTGTGGTCGCACTGCCCTTCCGGGGCTCAATTGGTGTCACAGATTCCTGAAGATTCCCCAGGTCATGTGCATCTCAGATATTAAGCTAAGCTGTCCAAAAGGAGACAGGGAAGCAAACCCATTAAATGGAAAAGACGTAAAGAAGCTTCCCTACCAAAACTTTAGCAGGCATGCTCTTCTGAAACACAAGAATGATATAAAATCTCAACTGTGATGTAGAGGCCTTGTCTATTTTCCTTCTTGTTCTTGGTATTTGAAATGTTCCCTGTGACACAGTTGTTATTAGGTTGATACTAAAATCATCTCCCTCATGAAAAGTATGCTTTGGGGGCAGGAAAGAAGGAAAGTAACAGTTGCGTTATTCCTTTCTATAGGCCAAATCTGTGTAGCTACCCCCCCCCCTTTTTTTTTTTCTGCTTTGGGTTCTCACATCAGTCCTCATGTGGGGCTTTGTCTTCCAGGCACGTACAATTTTTTCAGTGAAACTAAAACCACATTCTACAAGCTGTCTTGTAGTCTGCTAATTCCCTACCAAAACTTTAGCAGGCATGCTCTTCTGAAACACAAGAATGATATAAAATCTCAACTGTGATGTAGAGGCCTTGTCTATTTTCCTTCTTGTTCTTGGTATTTGAAATGTTCCCTGTGACACAGTTGTTATTAGGTTGATACTAAAATCATCTCCCTCATGAAAAGTATGCTTTGGGGGCAGGAAAGAAGGAAAGTAACAGTTGCGTTATTCCTTTCTATAGGCCAAATCTGTGTAGCTACCCCCCCCCCTTTTTTTTTTTCTGCTTTGGGTTCTCACATCAGTCCTCATGTGGGGCTTTGTCTTCCAGGCACGTACAATTTTTTCAGTGAAACTAAAACCACATTCTACAAGCTGTCTTGTAGTCTGCTAATATAAAATACGTTTCACAGCTTTGTTTGCTCGCTTCAAAAAAATAGTTGCCTGGAGAAAATCTGGAAAATCCTAGAAGCGCCATCTTGTGAGCAGTACCAGAGTTGCAGCCTATTACTACTAGATCTTTAGAGCAAAAGGGTGGGAACTTACATCCTGGCAAGCCAGCAGTTTTCTCAGGCTTCTAGGATATACCATACTAAAATTTAGAGTTTCGTTATGCATCAGAAAAAATGGAATGCTAATGCTTTTAGTTGCAATGGTCTGACAAAAATATGCATGGTTACTGAAAAGTGAAAAGATATGATTTTTAAAAGAAAGTATAATTCTGTAAAAATAATCAATATTATTGTTTTCTGAATTATCTTTCAATATCTTTATATATATATATGTGTGTGTATACATATTACTTTAAAACCAGCTTTTTACTGTGCTCAAGCACACAGTTTGAAAAATTTTCCTTATAAATATTTCCAATGTGATTTTGTTTGAATCACTTCAAATGTAATTTCCCCCTAATTTATAACATTTTACCTGAAACTCTTTCTCTGATATTGTTAAAAAAAATGTTTTTTTAACAGAGAGATAAGGACTGTACTGTCTCTCAAACTATACAAATAATCCCATCTAGTGAAGGTACCCTTCTATTTTTCCTGATGTTACACATATTGTATTAACACAGTCCTCTATCTTTAAATGACATAATATGGTGTTTGCCATTCTGCAATTTTCATTTGCACCTAATACTACTTTTCAGACATCTTTTCAAATCACTACATGCTCATACTTTTGTCAGCTCTATAACGTTCAATTGTAATTGTATGGATGTACCATGTCACATATTTTTTAAATGGCTAGTAGAAACAATCCAAATCCTCTTCCTGTTTCACTATTAAACTTTAAAGATACAGAAAAATGGTTATTGCTGACCATGGTCATACCTGTTGTCTGAAAGAATGAGTTGCAAGGAGGACACAGACAGGGCTGTAGTCAACACAGCAATCAGGCTACGCACTTGATCAGGTCCAGGAAAATTTCAACTATCAGCAAAAGATGGGGGAGTTAGTTATGGCTGCATGTCTGTGTGTTTATGAATGATTATGTGTCTAAAACCAAAGTGTACAAATTTGTTTCAGTATCATTTTGCTATACTTTAAAAAAATCATTTATCAATGATAAAAATGATCATGGAATAAAGCAGTTCTAAAAATGCTGAAACTGGTTAAAAATATATTTTGAAATCCCCAGTAATCTGAATACTCCAGAGATGCTGACTATTAACATGGAAATCTAGTTACCAATAACACGTTTTTTAAAAAAACAAATTGTTGATCACTCAACAGCACATCTGAATCCTTTCCATGTTCCTTGTACATTTATATTTTACATGTCAAGCACTTTTTATGATTACATTTTTCCTGTAAGTTATTTTTTGTAGAATAATAAACACTTCAATAAAATCTGTACCAAAGATAGAAACATGGAATGCCATGTAAAAAATTAACATGAACAGCATGCCTCACTCAAGTCTTAATTTAGATGCGGTAATCTGATCACCCATTCCCACACTGTGGACTTCAAAAAATATCGGAGAAACTGAATTTTCAGGGATTGATTCTGTCACAGTAAAGGGAATTTCCCCCCAAATATATTCTATTCCCACCCCTCCCAGGCAACAGCCTCTATTTTCTTCCACCGTAACACTAAAGCCCAAAGAAATCCCCAGAAAAAAAAAAAAACTAGCTTTAAGACAGCCATTACCTTGAAGCTTCTTGTCAGCTGCAGCCTCGTGAAATGCAGCCCCTCCCCCAAGAGTGGCCAGGCACAGCTCAAATCCAAGCTTCTCAGAGGATGCTCCGCCCCCTCCCTGTGATGGGGAAAGGAGGGGGCCTTTCCTCAATTAGAGGGAGGAGAATTGCCAAGTTAACTGAAATTCACTTAAAGGAGAAAAACGTTCATTTCTAAAGGACTT
The DNA here is from genome assembly GCA_006408695.1 of Aepyceros melampus. NCBI lineage: Eukaryota > Metazoa > Chordata > Mammalia > Artiodactyla > Bovidae > Aepyceros > Aepyceros melampus. The sequence continues at coordinate 48,260 of SJXQ01005208.1, read as the reverse complement.
GAAAGAGAAATGGCAACTTGTGTCTCTTTCATTTCCATTCAAACCACAAAGGTAGGTGACTTCCTAAAGGGAAACAGCAAATCCCTTTATCATACAGTAAAGACCCAGTTGAAAATATCCCTTACGTATTTCCTTGCCCTTTCTGTTAACATTTTTACAAAATATTTTAAGACTCAACTGATCATGGTCCACTAAAAAGACCTGCTAAGTCCTTGCTTGTGATTACAGTGAATGAATACACTGTTTTGTGGAGAATTAAAACTGTACAGTGTTAATTCTGGCCCTGGGACATGATATGTTTCTCTGTTACTCAGTTTCTCTCATTCATCCTTCAGAAAGTTTCAGCTTTTTTCAAGTCAAGTCATTTTTTAAACATAAACATCTACCAAAATCCTTAATGAAGACAGATATGAGAAATATATCTCTGAATATACTAAAACTGAAAAAAAAAACAACTATTTATGGTTTTAAAACACTATAAAGCAAGTTGAAAACACAAGAATAAATTTGACAAACTGGTTCTGATTCAAAAAATTGCCCTAAAGTAGCTCTTATATATTAATAAGGAAAAGAGTGAAGTTAAAAAAAAATGAGCAAGAGACATAAATAGACAATTCATAATGTTCTGAGAGAAAAATTCTTACCCACTCCCAATATTACTTCCCTGTGAGCAAGCTCATACAGTGCAACTACAGGGACCTCTGTCCTTCCTGTATAGTTGCAAACCTCCAGGCTGTTTGGTAAAATTGTTTAAATTTGCTGTTTTAAAGTCCACTTGACTCAGTAATCAATACCCTGCAGCTTACTTTCACCTTGTACGAAAGCTGATGTTTAAGCTTCTATCTGCAACTTCATTTGTTTTATATCAGTTTGTTCAATTTGTTCAGCAGAGAAAGGGGATATACTATTCAATGGGGCTCCTCAAAACTCAAATATCCAAAAAAAAAAAAAAAAACTAAACAATCCATAAAGATATTCACCTTCCCTAATAAAGAAATGCAAATCTAAACAGAAATGAAATTTTAATTTTACTTATAATGAAGTGGGGAAAACATGATTCAATGGAGAGTTGAAAAGAGTGAGAAAATGGGTACTCTTGCTCATGTGCAAGGTCACAAAGCTGGGAAGGTCACAAAGCTGGGAAGAGGGCAAAACAAAATTAAAGCAAAAGTCTTAGAGACTTCCTTGGTGCTCAGTGATTAAGATGTCACCTTTCAATTCAGGGGATACAGGTTTGAGGGCTTCCCTAGTGGCTCAGATGGTAAAGAATCCACAGTGTAGGAGACCTGGGTCCATCCTTGGGTTGGGAAGATCCCCTGGAGAAGGGAATGGCAACCCACTCCAGTATTCTCGCCTGGGAAATCCCACGGACAGAGGAATCTGGCAGGCTACAGTCCATGGGGTCACAAAGAGTCGGGCACAACTGAGTGACTAAGCGCAGGCACAGGTTTGAGCCCTGGTTGGGGAGCTAAGATACCACATCTCTTACGGCCAAAAAACAAAAACATCGAACAGAAGGAGTACTGTCACAAATTCAATAGAGGCTTTTAAAAAGATGGTTAAGATGGTAAATTAAAAAAAAAAAAATGGTAAATTAAAAAAAAAAAAGACATCCAAAACTCAGTTTCACCTGAGTTCCAAATAGAAAGATATGTTCTCTTGATCGGTACTCGCGGCTTTTGCACTTGGAATCCTGTCTCTTGAGGGTTCTGGAGTAAACAAAAGATTATGTCATTCACTTTCTGATTGTAGGGGAATGAACGACTGCAACCCCCAGTGAGTGTTACTTAATCTATGTCCTTGGTGACCATGCTGGCGAGCCACAGCAATTTCAATAATTGCCACACTTATCCATGAACTCCCCATCTCTCACATACATCCACATTCTCACACAAATTAAAAAATATATTTCTGCACTATGCTCTTACACTGACCATATCTGCATTATAGTTTCACTCAACCATAGACTAGTTACAACATATCTCTTCTGTGTCACAGGGACCTGGCAGTATGACAATTGATAATCATTGGTTATGGAGAGAAATGTTCATCCAATCCTCATTTACAATTGGCAACTCCTTGTTCTTGTGCTTTTGCTGTTTGCAATTCAATATCCTCTTTACTGAGCATTTTTGTTTACAAAATATTCAAGAAATTGAGTTAAATTTAGATTTTTATTGCCTTTAACCTAGGGGTGTCATTTCCCAGGAAGTGACAAAACCTACATACTGCCAAATGGATCATTCTGAGGGTTAGTTCTCTTAAGATGTTTTGCTAATTCAAAAACAATATATATATATAGTGTAGGTAAAGTTGGTGAAGCCTTCACAACACCATCCATCATCACAATGAATGAGTAAAGAAGACCCCTGTCTCTTGGCCCCTCTGACTAATTCAGGTTAGAGAAACAGAGCTGCAGTATGACACAGCTCTTCCTGTGATTAACAAACAGAGAGGAAGAAAACTGTGCATCAGGGGCTTTAAAGAGAGAAGCCATCATTCTTTCACAGACATATAACAGGAGGGTCAGGCTAGATCAAAATTATTCCATTAAGCAATCTGAGTAAAGGACATCAAGGGTTCTTTAGCGAGGAGATATGGATTTCTCTCAGCAGAACCCAATGTTTAGCCTTTAAGTTTGTCACAGAGGCATTATGAAAAGGAAGCAGGCAGACAGTTGTGGGTTTGAGACCTTTGCTAGCGAGTGGAGAGAAAATTTTCAAATCCTTGATAACTATGCTAACTTGTCATGTCTCCATACTAGATCCCAATTAAGAAAGAGGCATAACTCAAAAGCATCTCTGACAGTAACCTAGGTTGTCTAAATATGAAACCACATTTAAAGGTACAATAATTAAAAAAAAAAAGAATTTAGTAGCTAAGTGTGCAGTGAGAGCTAGATGAGACAGGAAGGATATGGAAACGGGTAAAGAAATCCTAATATAACCACAGAGAAACTGGATTTGCAACATACTCAGTTTGTGCACCAGGATATAGACAGGAACTCAGTCAACAGATATGCAGTGTCCTGGAAAATTTCTCAGGACACTGATCCAGTTCTAGCTGCCTAGTTTTCTAGAAAAGCAGTTTTTGAAGGGCCCTTAACTCTACTGCAGTAGGGCTAATAAATGGCACTCACCTTCTGTAGCCTCTTCTTATCCTCTGAAACCCACAAAGTAGCTGGAATAAAGTGTTTTCAACAGGCGTCAACTGGATTAGATTAAAATATGGCAAAAAAAAAAAAAGGATCAGATAAGAACTTTACCCTAAGCAGAAAGAACATGGACAATGATGATGGAGACAAGCTACAAATCAGAAGAATAATATCAGAGAGAGATTAGAGACATGGACATCTTTTGGAGGGGAGGGGAAGAAAAACAAGAAGATTTATGATAGCACAAACCCAATGTCACATCTTTACTATTTCTGTGTACTCTGAGAAAAGAATGCATGTGGGAGGGGCTTTGGAAGTGGCAGGACATTATTTGTGTTCCTGGATAATTTGGGCCTTTTAAATCCCACAGGGTTATCACAACGGAATTCTGGGCTTTAATGTTTCCAAAGCTACTAGTGCTGCCTTGTCTGTCCAAAGCAATCAAAGATCTCATGGACACAGATAATGAGGTTCGGCATCAATAGCCTTATTCAAGAGAGTGTACAGAAGTCTATTTGAGGAAGGCTGTGAGACCTTAGGCAGGTCTTACATAACTATGCTATCTAGTGCTCCCTGGTGGCTCAGTGGTAAAGAATCTGTCTACCAGTGCAGGGGGCGTGGGTTCAATCCCTGGGTCAGGAAAAGCCCTTGGAGAAAAAAATAGCAACCCACTCCAGTATTCTTACCTGGAAAATCCCATGGACAGAGGAGCCTGGTGGGCTACAGTCTACAGGGTCACGAAGAGTCAGACACAACATAGTAACTAAACAACAACATGCTGTCTAGTATGTGGTGAGAACAACTAAGCAAAGCTGTCAAGGATTATAGAATCAGGTCCCTGGCTGCAACCTCTGGTAGACATCTGAATAGCCTCTCCAATTATTTCTTTATAGTGGCTAAACACATGCGATATTTTCCCCAAAACTAGAAGCAATGGCTTTTAATTACAAAACATTAGGGCTGCAGAACAGGGGCAAAAGAATTGCATCTCGAATTATCAACCTAACATAATTTTAGTATGAAATGTGTCTTTTAATTTAAAATGTTATGGCTACAGAGCAACAAACAAAATAAACTATACCTCTTATATTCCAAGTTCTCAACATGTTTTTAATGTGAACTATTTCATGAGATGGGAAGAACCTTACCCAATATCACATGGATCATGCAGGGTATGCCCCTGTGATCTGCTTGTTTTTATTCTCACTCCAGCTGCTTGTCCAGCAGAGCCTTCTCCCTGTTTGGTTGTTTTGTGGTCGTGCTGCCCTTCTGAGGCTCAACCGGTGTCATACACAGACTCCCCAGGTCATGTGCATCTCAGACATCAACCTAAGCTGTCCAAAAGGAGACAGGGAAGCATATCAATTAAATGGAAAAGCTGTAAAGAAGTTTCCCTACCAAAACTTTAGCAGGCATGCTCTTCTGAAACACAGGAATGAGATAAAAATCTCAGCTGTGATGTAGAGGCCTTGTTTATTTTCCTTCTTGTTCTTGGTATTTGAAATGTTCTCTGTGACACAGTTATGTTATTAGGTTGATACTAAAATCATCTCCCTCATGAAAAGTATGCTTTGGGGACAGGAAAAAAGGGAATAACAATTGCCTTGTGCATCTCTATAGGCCCAATCTGTGTAACTACCTTTTTTTTTTTAAATGCTTTCTGTTTGAATTCTCATATCAGTCTTGGTGTGTTTTTATTTTATACATGTGCAACTTTTCAACAAACTGCAATCACATTCTACATATTCTCTCATAACAGAAAATACATCTCATTGCTTTGTCTGTCCACTTCATAAATATGGTTGCCTGAAAGAAAATTTAGGACAACTGGCGAGTGCCATCTTGTGATTAGAACCAGAACTACCGCAGATACTCAGGTCTTTGGGCAGGAAGGGCAGGAACCATACCAAACAGACTGTAGCCTTCTCAGGCTTCTAGATGGTTTTTTTTTTTTTTTTTTTTGCTTCTAGACTTGTTTATTCTCAACTTCAGAGTTGTGTAGATGTCATATAAAAGTGGGATTGTATTTCCTCATTTTAATGTTTGTTGTTATATTCTTCGTGCATATTGCGTATCTTCCTTCATCTTTTGATTTTCCAAGAAAGAAAGCAAATTCTCACAACAATGGTCAAAATATAATGGCTTGCTGTATATATTTTTCTTAAACATATTAATAAATGTGCATGTTTTTGGAAACCAGACCTTTATCCTTCCTAACAACATATTTTAACATCTTCTCACATCAATAAGTATTTTCTACATCATCTTTTGGGCTTCCCTTATAGCTCAGTTGGGAAAGAATATGTCTGCAATGCAGGAGACCTGGGTTCGATTCCTGGATCAGGAAGATCCCCTGGAGAAGGAAATGGCAACCCACTCCAGTATTCTTGCCTGGAGAATCTCATGGACAGAGGACCCTGGTGGCCTACAGTCCATGGGGTCGCAAGAGTTGGACACAACTTAGTGACTAAACCACCACCATCACCACATCTTTTTGTGAATAACTTTTACAAGATAATCCTACATTTCTCAAATTTTATCTCATTTTCTCATAATGAATCTGATTCAAGCTTACTATTTTCAGAATAAGATTTTTTAAATGGAGAAATGTAATTATAAAAAGTTGAAATGTTCTGTTTCTACTTATATATCTCCAATTAATAAAGTACATGCATATTTCCAAAATTTTCTTGCATATAATGTACCAATATTATTACAGGCAACGTGCTTATTTTTAGAATATATCTTCTATATCTTTTATTTTTTGCACTTAGCTCACTACATTAGCTTATTCTTTTTATAGCTGCATAGTATTCAAAATTATGGTGAACTATCCTACATGACTATTCCATAATATGCTTTGAACATTTTTGAATTCTTTCCCAAAAGTACATAAAAATACAAATAAATACCTTCTGCTTGGACCAAAGTCTGGACAAGAGTCTAAATATTTGAACTGCAAGCAAAGCACAAGCAACCAGATAACCAGCCTTCTCAGACCCACAGAAAAATCCACCTTTAGGACAATGGAGTGTGTTTGAGTATTTAAATGTCTGTAACAAAATGGATTTTCTCTTACAGCTCCATTTCGTGCTTCCAAAAACAAACAAACAAACAAAACTAAAGGTACATAAAAGTTTAAAGAAGTAAATACACATCATTCTTCTCCAACCCCTGATTTGGTTTACTGCTTATATTTGAGCAAAATCCCCTTGATGTTTCCCTCATCATATGTGTTTGTCTGTGTACATATGTAATTTCAAATAATGTATTCATATATATATATATATGTCCTTTCCTCATTCTACATATTAGAATACACTACTTTAAATTATATTTCTCCACTAACAAATTTGAACATCTTTCCATGTTTCCATATTTACTCATTTTTTGGCAGATAGCTTTTTCCCCCATGTTTTTAAATTCTCATCTCAATTTTTTTATGCTGACATAGCTACTCATGCTAAGTGAAATCTGGGCAAAGTAGTGGAAAATTTCCTCCTTTTTTCTTAGATGTCATTACTAGATATAGTGTTAGATTACTAGACATATTGTTGTGTTTTATTATATCAGTATAAGCCTATTATTCTTCAGCTCATGAACTTACAGATATTTTTCGTATTACAGTATAAATTGAATATATCATTCTTTTGATAGCTAGGTATAGACACAGACAATGATCATCCTTTACACATCCATAAACAAAGTGATCCTTTTAAGACACTGAGTATTCCCTGACAATAAACTACACTTCTTACTGTCTTCACTACTTAAATTCGCAGTTATACACTATTTCAGATTATTACTATACAAACTCCACCAAAACAGCAAGATTTGTTGGAAATACAATCAACAATCAAAGTAATATAAAAACCCAACACTCCCAACTAATAACTTCATTTCTCATTTGGCATTATCACAACATAATCTCTTTTTTTAATAAGGAAGATTAATTTTTCAAGTTTTGTTTCATCATTTATCTCTGTTACTGCTGCTTTTTGACTGAAACATAAAATGCCCTACTCGAATATCAGCTTTTGCAACCTCCAGAAGTATTTTTTTCCGCAGGTGTAATCTGATCACCTCCCCCACTCTTAAAGTGTGGAGTTTTAAAATATCTCGAAGGAATACAAAATTCAGTCAAAATTCCCTCAAAGAAACTACGACTCTCACAAAACAACACTCCTTTTCCACGATTCCAAAGAAGCAGTCCCTTCTTTTCTCACCTTTACTGCCAAGTCTCCAGAAATCTCCGAAAATAACTATCTTTTCACGACAGCCATTACCTCCAAGCTTCTCTTCTCTCTTCTGCGAGGCCTCCGAAGTCTCGGTAACGCTGCTCCTCCCCCAAGACTGGCCAGGGCCGGCTCACTCTTCCAAGCTTCTAGAGGATGCTCCGCCCCTTGCCTGTGATGGGGAAAGCAGGAGGTCCTTCCCTCATTTAGAGGGAGGAGAATCTCCAAGTTGAACCGAAATACAATTAAAGGAAAGAAGTGTTTATTTTAAAGAACTTTAAAGTGTATTGGAAACATATGCCTGTTCAATTTTCTTTCAAACCCTTAGGGTCTGTGTTTTCCTAAAAAAAAGGAAAAAGAAAAAGAGATAGTAAATCTTTTCTTCATATAGTAAAGATACAGTTACATGTTCTTTACTTATTTTTCAGGCTTTCTCTTGTACTTTATCTCTGGTAAATTTAAGACCTGATAGTCAAGCTTCACTAAAATCATGCTAAGTGTCTTGACTGGGATTGTAGTGGATTAATAACTTTATTTTAGATAGAATTAAATTTTTACATTTTGAATCTGAACCTGGACCACATTACAGTATGTCTCTTCTTTCATTCACGTCTACTAATCCAACCAGTCCATTCTGAAGGAGATCAGTCCTGGGTATTCTTTGGAAGGAATGATGCTAAAGCTGAAACTCCAGTACTTTGGCCACCTCATGCGAAGGGTTGACTCATTGGAAAAGACCCTGATGCTGGGAGGGATTGGGAGCAGGAGGAGAAGGGGACGACCGAGGATGAGATGGCTGGATGGCATCACGGATTCAGTGGACGTGAGTCTGAGTGAACTCCGGGAGTTGGTGATGGACAGGGAGGCCTGGCGTGCTGCGATTCACGGGGTCGCAAACAGTCGGACATGACTGAGCGACTGAACTGAACCTAACTGAATACTTCCTTACTTCGGCCATTTCTGAAGAAAAATCCCCAAACAAAATCTGACTACACTGAAATAGAAAAAATATATATATTAATGGTAAAATCACAATAAGCCACAGTCAAATATCAACCACAAACAGAGATGCTTTGGATGTATGTGACTGGATAAACAAAAATGTCCTTAAACTAGCTGTTATATTTCAATAAGAAAGGAATGATCAACATAGTAGAATCAGGCAAAGAACACTCGCAGACAATGCAAGATATTCTTTCGTATTTCTGATATTTGTGTGCCCAGTCTTGTCTGACTCTTTTCGACCCCATGGACTGTAGCCTGCCAGACACCTCTGTCCATGGACTTTTCCAGGCAAGAGTACTGGAATGGGTTACCATTTCCTACTCCAGAGGATCTTCTTGATCCAGGGATCAAACCCATGTCTCCAGCTTTGGCAGGTGGTTTCTTTGCCACTGTGCCACCTGGAAAGGTCCTATTACTTCCCTATTAAGAAGTTCAAGCAGGAAACTCCTAGGTTCTCTCTGCTTATTTTAGACTAGAAAGGCCTCTAGGTGATGAATAAGTTGCTTAAATTTATGTTTCTATTACTTATTTATTCTCATAATGAGAGTGCATGCATGCTAAGTCGCTTCAGTTATGTCTGATTCTTTGTGACGCCGTGTGACTGTAGCCTGCCAGGCTCCTTTGTCCATGGGATTCTCCAGGCAAGAATACTGGAACGGTTGCCATGCCCTCCTTCAGGGGATCTTCCCAACCCAGGGATCAAATCTGTGTTTCTTACATCTCGTACATTGGCAGATGGGTTCTTTACCACTAGCAGTTTCTTTACCACTAGCAGTTTCTTTACCACTAGCGGCCACTTGGAAAAACCCCCAAATGAGCAATATCCTGCAATTTATTTTCCCCTCTTAATAAAGCTGACATTTTGCTTTCATTTGCTATTCCATTTGTTTTATTTTTATTTGTTCATCATTTTCAAGATATGGCAATTTTGTAGACTTTTGTGTACCCACTAAATAACCTCAGAATGTGTAATACTGCAGAAATATATAGAAATACATGACTGTGCCAGCAAGAAAATTGTTTAGCTTTAATGGCACCCCACTCCAGTACTCTTGCCTTGGAGAGTCCCATGGACAGAGGAGTCTGGTAGGCTGCAGTCCATGGGGTTGCGAAGAGTAGGACACGACTGAGCAACCTCACTTTCACTCTTTACTTTCATGCATTGGAGAAGGAAATGGCAACCCACTCCAGTGTTCTTGCCTGGAGAATCCCAGGGACAGGGGAGCCTGGTGGACTGCCGTCTATGGGGTCACACAGAGTCACACACGACTGAAGCGACTTAGCAGCAGTAGCAGCAGCAACAGAAGTGAGATTAAGCATGGCCAGCTCTTCCTGGGGCTCTTATAGCATACAAAGCATTTTGATCTCTCCCAGATTAAAGTCTATGTATTTGGGCTCTTTGTGTCAAATATGATTTCTAACAGCACATTCTCTCAAGCGCTGTGATACAGTTTCAAAAACCAAGCTTCTCAATACTGCCACTCTATCAAAGCAGCTTTCTTTTCATGAGAATTTCTGCAAAATTGTGGGATCAGTTCTGCTCTTTATCAAGGACATAATACTAAGAAACATTGTTCGTTGTACTATAACAATATTGAGAACAGAGAATGGATAAACTTTGTTCTTTAAAATTGTAAGACCTTGAGAAACTTTGATATTTAGAATGAAAAGATTTTATTCTGAGGGTTGCTCTTTTATTGCTGTTATTTGAATTTTCTTTGGCATTAAAATGGTATTAAAAGAAATTAGTGGAATATAGAAAAAAGATATATCAAAATATAAAATATCAAATATTTCAGTTGTTGGTAAGGGATGAAGAACAAGTTGAAGGTACATACACTACTGGAATGTAAATTGGAACCAATATTTTGGGAAGTGTTTGATATTTTCTCCTAAAGCTGTACATTGTAGAGGTTAACAGAGAACATTTCAGGCTTTCAAACAGCAGAGTTACATGTCTAAACTGGTAGTATAGAAATGATCCCCACAGAAAGCTATGCATATTCCAGAGCACATATAAGACTATCCAGTGGAATATATGAAGTATATAATTGAAATTAATTTATTTTCATTTTTGTTTCAAAAACTTTATGTATAAGTATTTTTAAATATTCTTAAAAATTATTTGTATTGAAGAATCACATACTTTTTAAAAATATTGAACTATGGGAGGTATCAACAAGTCTTTTACAGTAGTGATGACAAAAAAAATATGTGGAGATCTCTGCTTTATAGTCTCATAGCCCAAGTAGTGCTCCCATTTGTCTTCTCTCTGATTTGCATATTTTTGGATTATAATCTCATAAAAAGACTACTCTGAACTTCCTAGATTGCCTATATACTGGTTTCACTGCTCAGAAAAGCTACTGTTACTTCCATTAAATATTTAAGATAATAATGAGAAAAAGCAAGCATGTATGTCTCAGACAGGTTGAAAGCAGCAGGTCGGTGACACTTTAAACTTAACCTTGCCAACAAATCTGAAATTGTGCACAAGCTGATCAAGCGCCCTGTGGCCCCTTCACACTGCCTTTACAACTCCCTTCTGGAAAGCCATTGAGGAGTTCAGGTCTTTTGAACATGAGATGCCCGTACTCCTTGCATTTGTTGTTGTTCAGTCACTAAGTTGGGTCCTGCTCTTTGCCACTCCATGCACTGCAGCACACCAGGCTTCCCTGTCCTTCACTATCTCCCGGAGTTTGCTCAATTCATGTCCATTGAGTCGGTGATGCCATCCAGCCATCTCATGCTCCGTCCTTCGCTTCTCCTCCTGCCCTCGATTTTTCCCAGACCCTGAGGTCTTTTCCAGTGAGTCAGCTCTTCACATCAGGTGGCCAAAGAATTGGAGTTTTTCAGCTTCAGCGTCAGTTCCTTCCACTGAATATTCAGGGTTAATTTCCTTTAGGATTGACTGGTTTGATCTCCTTGCTGTCCAAGGGACTCTCAGGAGAGAATAGAGAATATCAAGCATTTTCATCTGGTGGGGGTCTGCTTCCTGTAAAAACAATTTAGGAATGTGTGTCAGACCTTTATCTATATCTTTCAGGGAACAGGGAGTTTGGTGATTCTGCTTTGTGGTGGATTTAGAGTCTACTTTTTACCAGTTTCTCTGATCAACAGCTACTCTTTGTTTTTACATCTTCACATTTTCTAATCATTAACTTTTGAGCTGGGCTTTCAAGACTCCAGGGAGGCCTGGGAGACTAAAGCCAATCTTTTGTTTCAAGATACAGGGACACTGGGGTTTGTATATGGTTTCAATGCCTTTTTTACTTTGATACTCCTCAATCATTTTTTAAAAAAATAGTTTTTATCTATTGATTTATTTTTGGCTCTGCTGTGTCTTCATTGCTGCTCAGGCTTTTCTCTAGCTGTGGCAAGCAGGAGCTACTCTCTTGTTGCAGTGCCTGGGCTTCTCATTGGGGTGACCTTTCCCATTGCAGAGCATGGACTCCAGGGCATATGGGCTCAGTAGTTGCGCTCCCAGGCTCTAGCTGCTGCTGCTAGTTGCTTCAGTCATGTACGACTCTGTGCAACCCCATAGACGGCAGTTCACCACGCTTCTCCATCCCTGGGATTCTCCAGGCTAGAACACTGGAGTGGGTTGCCATTTCTTTCTCCAATGCATGAAGGGGAAAAGTGAAAATGAAGTCACTCAGTCGTGTCCAACTCTTAGTGACCCCATGGACTGCAGCTCACCGGGCTCCTCCGGCCGTGGGATTTTCCAGACAAGAGTACTGGAGTGGGGTGCCATTGCCTTCTCCGCCCAGGCTCTAGAGCACAGGTTTAATAGTTGTGGCACCTGGGCTTAGTTGATCCTCATCATGTGAGATCCTCCCAGATCAGGAATTGAATCCATGTCCCCTGCATTGGTAGGCAGATTGAGGAAGACCACTAAGCCACCAGGGAAGCCCCCATACTCTTCAGTCTTGAGGGGAACAGGCACAGGAGAAGAAAGGGAATAAAGTTGTGAATAGAGAGGTTAATCACAAACTTAGCTTTAGGGGGAATTCAGTTTTGGTACCACTCTTGATGCATTTATGTAAATATATCAAGGTATATAGAAAAAGAACACAGTTTAAAAGCCCAGATTCATAGATAAAATTAGTTTGTTACAATTAAGATTGATTTACTTTGGAATTTTATTTGAACATTCTTCCTAGATGTTGGAGGTTGAATTGAAGGAATAATATCAACATAAGTACAAACTTTACTGATTACCATGATTGTGATAACAGTGTATAATTGTAAAAAGCTAATTAATCAAACAGTAAGTCAAAATAGGAATGAATTGTTTTCTGGAGGGGGAAACCAAGAGGAGTGATATCTAAAGAAAAAAAAATCTTCAAACTAAGAAATGTGAAGAAGGCTGAGCGCCAAAGAACTGATGCTTTTGAACTGTGGTGTTGGAGAAGACTCTTGAGAGTCCCTTGGACTGCAAGGAGATCCAACCAGTCCATTCTGAAGGAGATCAGCCCTGGGATTTCTTTGGAAGGAATGATGCTGAAGCTGAAACTCCAGTACTATGCCACCTCATGCGAAGAGTTGACTCATTGGAAAAGACTCTGATGCTGGGCGGGATTGGGGGCAGGAGGAGAAGGGGACGACAGAGGATGAGATGGCAGGATGGCATCATGGACTCGATGGACGCGAGTCTGAGTGAACTCCGGGAGTTGGTGATGGACAGGGAGGCCTGGCGTGCTGTGATTCATGGGGTCGCAAAGAATCGGATACGACTGAGCGACTGAACTGAGCTGAAGAAATGGACAAACTTTACATTTTGCATCTGCATTTCAGTTTGAAAAAAAATTGCTGGTGCTAAATTATTATTTGGTGTTCTGTTTCCAATCTCTATTGACTGTTTCATGCTTTCCTGCTAGATGGTCCTCTTATTTACTATTGCTGGAGGATGCAAACTTAATCCCAATCTCAGGCAGATATATGGATTTCCCTGGTGGCTCAGATGGGGAAGCATCTGCCTACAATGCAGGAGACCCAGGTTTGACCCCTGGGTGGGAGGATCCTCTGGAGAAGGAAATGGCAACCCACTCCAGTACTCTTGCCTGGAAAATCCCATGGACGGAGGAGCATTGTAGGTTACAGTCCACGGGGTCGCAAAGAGTCGGACACGACTGAGCGACTTCACTTTCTTTCACTTTCAGGCAGATATATTCAGAACATTTGCTGTGTAAATGCCCTGCTTTTTAAAAATCTTCTGACTGATAGTTAGGGTGTACCCTATTGCTACAAGCTTCCTTAGTAACAACTGGCAAGGACATTATGTGTTTAAGACTTTGTAAAAGGAAACTTGAATTAGTATAAAAAAATAGCTCATATTTATGTAAGTATTCATAGTCTCCAACTTTGTAACATTCCATTTCAATGTCCTTTTGGAACAGGCACATTCTGTTCTAAATGCTTTTGTTGTCTTGCTTTTTCCCTCACTAGCAATTTAATAAATTTTGACACATGTTAGAGGTAACTTTATCTAAAGAAGAATTTTTATCAGACTATATACAAAGAATATAATAGTCCCTAAGTCATTGGCCTGACCAATATCCAAGCCTGGCTATGAACAAACAACATGATCATAGGCACACATACTGCCTAAATGTTGGCACATCTTAAGTGCAAGAGCAGGATATAAGAATTTACTGGAGCTGAGTCTTCACATACAGAGAAATGCAAGCTAGTCAGTGTCACTGCCAGGGCCAAAGTGGGCTGAGAAAACCCTGGTCAAATGTAGGGGAACATGGCAGTGAAGGAAAAAGTGCTTCTAGTGCAGAGAAATGAACTCCCACAGAGAACCCTCTGACCTATGACCTCCAGGAATACAACTTTGAGTTGCCCTATTTGGGGATTTTGTTTTGCTCAGTCAATACTAAAACCTAGATACTGCCAATGGCTAATGATCCTATGAGTTAGACCACTTAGGGTGATGCTACAGTAAATTTCTTTAAAAAATTTAAGTAAAGATGATGAAGAATTGACAATTACATTATCACAGTGTGTGTGTGTGTGTGTGTGTGTGTGTGTGTGTGTGAGTCACTCAGTCGTGACCAGCTCTTTATGACCTGATGAACTGTAGCCCACCTGGCTCCTCTATTCATGGAGTGGGATGCCATTCCCGTCTCCAGGGGCTCTTCCCAAACCAGGGATCGAAACTGAGTCTTCCACATTACAGGCAGATTCTTTACTGTCTGAGCCACCAGGGAAGTCCCAATCACAGCATACAGGTAATTTGAAAAATAACAACCAAGTCTTGCTACACTCTGAGATCGCAGGTGAGAGCTGCAATGTGATACAACTCTTCTTGGGATTAACACCCCAAAGCTGGTCCCTTTCTGGTCTTTCTTGAGGACTCTAAAGTAAGAAGGAATTATCTTACTCTCTAGGGGACCCATAAAAGAAAGACCAAGCTGGACCAGAATTATTCCTGTATGTACTTTGAACAGAGGTTATCTTCATTTTCTAGATGAGAAAATCTAGAAAATGAGATGATAGACATCATCTAGAGATGATAGATAGGTAGATAGATCGATCGATAGATGGATAGTTGTTCACAAGGCTTTTATTTAGTCTGTGAGAGTTGTCAGGGAAGTGCATGCAGGAATGTTATGTATTTGATATTTTCAATAAGACACACAATCTGATAAATACAAATTTATTCCCCAGATTGCCATTTATTAGTCATGTGATCTCATGTAAGTTTTTTTTTTAACTTCTATATACCTCAGTTTTTTGAGTATGTAAGTATAAAATTAGAGTAATCTTAATACCTATCTCAGGAGTTGATAGAAGTAATCAAAACAATACTATAGCTCAATTGAAAAGAAAATATCTGGGAATTTTCAGGAAACTTATGGAAAAGAATTGCAAGTATGGAACCAACACTACCATATAAAGAAGGCATAGGAAGAAGAGGAGAAAGGAAAAAATAAGCCCAAAATGAACCATAGAGTATTTGAAGATACACATGGCCCATTAATGCATGTGAATATGGACAAGAAATCTAGTGTAGATTTTCTATGCTCCAGAAAAGTCCTTGGGGGTATTGGTGCGCGTTTAATTCCTAGTTTTCTTTTAATCAGACTCTTGTTTTAGGATTACTAGTTATTCCCGCCTTTGAGGCCCTTGTCTTTTCCTCCTAAAGCTCCAAGGGGGCTTGAAAACTTGTTATATATGGGCAATATTTGAACATACTGGATTAAGGACAAGACAGAGAAGAAGAATCAGCAAAGGAATGTCTTAAGTCAAAAAAATGAATCCTGTCAATGAGAATGCAATAGAGATATAAGAATGAAGAGAAAAGTGTGGGGATCAGACAGGAGGCCTCATGCATGAAAAGTAGAGGGGGCTTCTACTTGAAAGAAAAGAACTATACGAGTAGTATCATAATACCCCAAAACCAACATATTCTCATTGTTAATTTATTTTACAATGTAAGTATGTCTGCCTGTATTCATGTGTGTTAGAGAAAGCAACAGTGATGTTGTAGAAATTCACATGCTTGAAGTCACCTGCTATTTTTGCCACTGGAGCCAAAAGACATAAGTGCACTGAAACTATGGGAATCAGAGCAGACAAGTGCTGTTCGGCTTCTGGAATTCTCATGGCTACAGCTAGAGCTCGAGTCTGGAGCTCACTGCTGCCTGGACCACCAGCATCCATGACTTGACTGCACAACTCGGCCCTTTCTGCCTCACCAGGAAGCAGGAAAGGAAAGGGGAGAGAAGGAAAGGGAAGGAGGGAAATAAAAGAGGAGAAGAAAAGAGGGGAAAAAAGAAAAGAAAAAACAAAACAGAAAAATCGCTTCTTTCTTTCTCTCACTTTCTAGTTTCCTGATAGTACCCCTCATTGAAATAACCTAACAGACACCAAGCTGGAAATGGCATCTGGGAAAAGCAGTCTATGGGTTTTTATCACCTATAATACAGAAGGATGAGAAAGATATAATAGGTACAGTAAGAGTATAGTGTCTTTATTGCCAATATTTTTCTGTAGAATAATTACACATTATAGAAAATGCAGAAATACAAGAAGATATATATATATGCATATATGTATAGATTGTCTACTACAACACATCAGAAATACTCAGTGTCTGTAGTTTTATCTTTCCTAAATTTTCACACATATGAATGCTAATTGAAATGGGAATTATTTTATCTAACAATTTACTTGTATATTCATATCAAAATATTTGGGCTTCCCAGGTGGCTCAGTGGTAAAGAATCTGTCTGCAATGCAGGAGACAAGTGTTCAGTCCCTGGGTTAGGAAGATCCCCTGGAGGAAGAAATGGCAACCTTCTCCAGTATTCTTGCCTGGAAAATTCCATGGACAGAAAAGCCTCGTGGGCTACAGTCCATGGAGTCACAAAGAGCTCGACACAACTGAGCACGCACACATTAAAATATTCTTTCATCATTTAAAAGATAGTCTTAACAAGATAGTCCCTATGTTTCTAAAATGTTATCTCATTTTTTCTGAGAGCAAATATAAAGCATGTTTTTAAAGAAAATGTGGACAGTACAGAATTGTATAGAAGTTGATATGATCCTGTATCTCATGGATTTCCACCTCCTGACTATCTACCCTGATGTACTCTGTTAATTTTGTTATATATTTTCCAGGTTTTTTACATATTATCTACACACATGTATTTTACTTTAAGAACAAGGCCATTTTTCCTTTCTCCTTTTACAGAAATGAACACTGAGGTCCTGGGAGATTAAGAGATTATGTTTTACAGAAAGAGCACAATCTTTTAAGGTGGAAAGACATGTTTATATCCTTGAATGGTGTCCTTCTCCCCTTCCCTGACCCACGAAAAAAAAAATTATAAGCATTTTTGGTGTTTGGCAAGTGAAAGATGAGATTGCTGAGATCAGATGATTGAAGACATCAAATGATGGAAACCCAACAGCCTGATGGAAACAAACAGCCTGATACTCAAGGGTCTGGTTTAGAAGAGGAAAGTTGTTTTTTCTCTTGTTGAGACAACAGATATATATAGGGTTGACTATTACTAGATTTAGAAAGTCACTGGCATATTTTAATTGTGTTCAATTGTTCTTTTATTTCTTCCTACAGTTCTAAGGCATAGAAAGATATGGATGAAGGAGAAACAATGGATTTATTCCTCATGGATTTGAGATTTTCTGATTTTTAGTAGTCTGTGGGAAATTTTATCAAGGCTTGTTTGCTTCAAAATTCTTCACCTGAAAAATAACATCCACTGATATCTGGTTTTTCTTTTTTTCTGATATGTCTGACAACACATGGAGTTTGCTTTGGTGTCATATCTAAGTAATTTTCATCTAACTGAAGGTAAGAAAAGTTTTCTTCGACGTTCTCTTTTTAAATTTTGTGTAGTTTTAGGTTTTAAATGTAGTTGTATAATCTATCTTAAGTTTTGTACATAGTGTGTCTTAAATTCCAGTTTAATATTTTTAACATGGATATTCAATTGCTCCAGCAACATTTATTGATAAGACTAACCTTTCTCTAAAGAATTGCCTTTGTAAAGTATCAATTGTCCAGGTGTAATCTGCACCTTGGGAAATAGATGGAGAAACAGTGGAAACAGTGTCAGACTTTATTTTTGGGGGCTCCAAAATCACTGCAGATGGTGATTGCAGCCATGAAATTAAAAGACGCTTACTCCTTGGAAGAAAAGCTAGACCAACCTAGATAGCATATTGAAAAGCAGAGACATTACTTTGCCGACTAAGGTCCGTCTAGTCAAGGCTATGGTTTTTCCAGTAGTCATGTATGGATGTGAGAGATGGACTGTGAAGAAGGCTGAGTGCCGAAGAATTGATGCTTTTGAACTGTGGTGTTGGAGAAGACTCTTGAGAGTCCCTTGGACTGCAAGGAGATCCAACCAGTCCATTCTGAAGGAGATCAGCCCTGGGATTTCTTTGGAAGGAATGATGCTAAAGTTGAAACTCCAGTACTTTGGCCGCCTCATGCGAAGAGTTGACTCATTGGAAAAGACTCTGATGCTGGGAGGGATTGGGGGCAGGAGGAGAAGGGGACAGCAGAGGATGAGATGGCTGGATGGCATCACTGACTTGATGGACGTGAGTCTGAGTGAACTCCGGGAGTTGGTGATGGACAGGGAGGCCTGGCATGCTGCGATTCATGGGGTCGCAGAGAGTCGGACATGACTGAGTGACTGAACTGAACTGAATCTGCTCCTGGATTCTGTCTTCTATTCCATTGTTCTGTTTATCTTTACAGTAATACAGCACTATCTTGTTTAACACATCTTTATAATAAGTTTAGATATATGTCTTCCAACTTTGTATTTATCAAAATTGTTTTGGCTATTCGAATTTCTCTCCATATCCCTGTAAATTTNTCCATTGTTCTGTTTATCTTTACAGTAATACAGCACTATCTTGTTTAACACATCTTTATAATAAGTTTAGATATATGTCTTCCAACTTTGTATTTATCAAAATTGTTTTGGCTATTCGAATTTCTCTCCATATCCCTGTAAATTTTAAAATCTACTTCTTAATTTCTACAAAAAAGACTGTTAAGATGCTTACTTGGATTGTAGTTGATCAATTTGGGGAGAATTGATACCTTAACAATATTGAGTGTCCTAATTGATGGACACCAGTTATCTAGTTAAAATCTGTACTGTCTGATATCAATACAGCCATTCCATCTTTCTCTTGATTAATATTAGCATGGCATATTGTTTATTTCCTTTCACCTTTTTTGGTGTACCTTAATTTTTACAGTGGTTTCTTATAGACAGTATATGGTTGAGTCTTGCTCTTTTATTCAATCTTTCACTCTCTAGCTAAGGAGTGTTTAGACCATTTATATTTGATGTGGTTATTAATGTGATTTGATTTAAATCTACCATCTTGCTATTGATATTTAACCCTCTTGCTCTTTATTACTCTTTTATTCTTCTTCTGCCTTCTTTTGAATTAATCAGGTATGTTTTGTGATTCCATTTTATGTTCTTTTTAAAGATTTACTATTTTTTAATTGAAGGATAATTCCTTTACAGAATTTTGTTGTTTTCTGTCAAACCTCAACATGATTCAGCCATAAGTTCAGTTTAGTTCAGTTCAGTCACTCAGTCGTGTCCGACTCTTTGCGACCCCATGAATCGCAGCATGCCAGGCCTCCCTGTCCATCACCAACTCCCGGAGTTCACTCAG
>SJXQ01005208.1:0-25795 GCA_006408695.1 Aepyceros melampus | reverse complement strand
TTTGCATGAACTGTTCCCTTCATATCTCTCATTTTCTTGAAGAGATCTCTAGTCTTTCCCATTCTGTTCTTTTCCTCTATTTCTTTGCACTGAACGCTGAAGAAGGCTTTCTTATCTCTTCTTGCTATTCTTTGGAACTCTGCATTCAGATGCTTATGTCTTTCCTTTTCTCCTTTGCTTTTTGCTTCTCTTCTTTTCACAGCTATTTGTAAGGCTTCCCCAGACAGCCATTTTGCTTTTTTGCATTTCTTTTGCATGGGGATGGTCTTGATCCCTGTCTCTTGTACAATGTGATGAACCTCCATCCATAGTTCATCAGGCACTCTATCTATCAGATCTAGGCCCTTAAATCTATTTCTCACTTCCACTGTATAATCATAAGGGATTTGATTTAGATCATACCTGAATGGTCTAGTGGTTTTCCCTACTTTCTTCAATGTATGTCTGAATTTGGCAATAAGGAGTTCATGCTCTGAGCCACAGTCAGCTCCCAGTCTTGTTTTTGCTGACTGTATAGAGCTTCTCCATCTTTGGCTGCAAAGAATATAATCAATCTGATTTTGGTGTTGACCATCTGTTGATGTCCATGTGTAGAGTCTTCTCTTGTGTTGTTGGAAGAGGGTGTTTGCTATGCCCAGTGCATTTTCTTGGCAAAACTCTATTAGTCTTTGCCCTGCTTCATTCTGTATTCTAAGACCAAATTTGCCTGTTACTCCAGGTGTTTCTTGACTCCCTATTGGGGGATGTAAAATCTTGGGAGGGGTCCTGAGCCTGACACTTATTCAATTTTCATTCCTTGTCGTTGTTGTTTAGTTGCCCAGTTGTGTTAGACTCCATGTACTGCAGCATGCCAGGCCTCCCTGCCTCTCACCATCATGCAAAGTTTGCCTAAGTTCATGTCCATTGCATTGGTGATACCATCCAGCCATCTCATCCTCTCCCGCCCTCAGTCTTTCCCAGCATCAAGGACTTTTCCAATGAGTCAGCTATTCTCATTCTCTAACCAAAATACTAGAGCTTCAGTTTCAGCATCAGTCCTTCTAATGAATATTCAGGGTTGATTTCCCGTAAGATTGACTGGTTTATCTCCTTGCTGTCCAAGGTACTTTCAGGAGTCTTCTTCAGGACATAGTTTGAAAGCATCAATTCTTTGATATTTCTGCTTTCTTTACAGCCCAGCTCTCACAATTGTACATAGGTATATATTTTTTGTTTTCTTCTCAAAAGTCTTTAGAGGTTTTCTCTTTATTCTTAGGGTGCTGAAATATTTGTACAGTGTGTCTGTATGTGGGACTTTCATTGTTATTGGGCCTTTTAGCTCTGGTGAATTTCCTCCTTCACCTTACTTTCTGTCTCCTTCCTCTCCTTGTTCTCCTCATTCTCTGTCTATAATTTCCTTTCTTTCGTTTCCTTTGCTTTCTCTTTTTGTACTGCTTGTGGGAACATCTGAATGAATTATCCAGTCTTATCTTTCCTGCTGTACATTTTGCCTCTTCTCCTGAGCTGTATTCTCAGAAATCTACTTAGTTCTGTTGGCCCATCAGTAAGTTAGCCTTGGGTGGTTCCCAGTCTGCACACCTACTGACTGTTTTATTGCAGGGGGTCATATTTTTCATTTCTGTGATCTTTACTTGTTCTTCCTATAGACGTGAATTCTTTTTTTTTTTTTCTTTAAAGTTTTTTTTCTTTTGATGCAGACCATTTTTAAAGTCTTTAGTGAACTTGTTACATATTTCTTCCATTTTTGATGTTTCTGGTTTTTTGACCGTGAGGCATGTCAGATCCTAACTCCCACAACATTGGAAGGTGAAGCCTTAACTACTGGACTGCCAGGGAAGTCCCTCTTGTTTTTCTGTTAACTATCTTCTTTGATGTGAGTTTCCTCTTGAGTTTGGTGTCTCTGTCTCATAGATTTTCCTTCTGTGTTTGGTGATTTTATTATTTTTTGTTATATTAATATTTGAAAATTCATATTTCTTACTCAGGGACTCTGGGTTCTGTTTACAGCAACTTATCCTAGGTAATTGTAGGAAGGGGAAGTATGAAAAGCCAGCGTACCTGGGGATGGTTTGGCATCAGGGCATTTGAGTCCTCATTCCTCCCAGAAACCTAAGTCTCAGGATGCTGGCCTCCAGCTCAAGCACTCATTCTGTGTGCCTCCCATATGGGCATTTCTACTTTAGAAAATAATACTCATGGTTTAGGTTAGTCTAGGGAGGAGTTTGATGCTGGGAAAGACGGAAGGCAGAAGGAGAAAGGGGTGGCAGAAGAAGAGATAGTTAGATCACATCACCAACTCAATGGACATGAATCTGAGCAAACTCTGGAAGATAGTGAAGGACAGGGAAGCATGGTGGGCTGCAGTCTATGGGGTCCCAAAATGTCCAACACAACTTAGCAACTGAACAACCACAACAAGGAGGAGGAGTAAAATTCTCTCTTGCCTTTTCTTCAGTCTTGCTGTTCTTAAGGAGACTATTGAGGACTCAGAGCTTCGTTAGCCTGTCTAGTGCTCATGTTTGGAGACCTATTCTAGGAGGACAGTTCCTGAAGTTTAGAGTGTTACCTGTAGAACAGTATCCATGCTCCAACACCCATGTTTCAAACACAGTGAATTAATACCCTGATGGTATTTTGATACCTTCTCAATCTTTCTTGTTTCTTTGAACTTGGGATATCTTTGGACTTTCTCTTACTTCTCCAGTCATTTCTGCTTGTGCTTTTATTTTTTTCAACCTGTTTCTCTGTCCATATGCTCCTATCTGTTTTCTACCATTCAGGACTTTCTCTTTCACTGATGGCACCCTTTTTTTAGCACCATGATGGAAATATCTTTTCAAAAGATATTTTCTGGATTTCTCCGACAGTCCAGTGGTTAAGACTGAGCTTCCACTGAAGGAGGCATGGGTTAAATCCTTTGTTGGGGAATTAAGATCCTACATGCCATTTGGTGTATCCCAAGCAAAATATATTTTCTGTTATGTAAAAATTCCTGAGCAGAAAAGTGGGAAATTTCTGTGTTTGGTCTTAATTTTTATAGTAATGTTTTCTGGTTATTACCCATAAGTTTGGAAATGCAACTCAAGCCAAAAGTAAAAATCACATAACCCTATCTTTTGGGGGTATTCATTAATATTCGTTGAAACAAAAATGAGATCATTGAAAATATGTTTATCTTTATGTTTAATGAGTGTCTAATAAGAAGCAAGCACAGGGATGGATGAGAAGATTTAGAGATGTGATGAGGATATAAAGGCAAAAAGAAAAATTCTCTACCTTCAAGTAGCTCCCAATCTAAAAGATACAAAGAAATATAAACATTACTACCTTCTCCCAGTTAGCCTATCAGATATGACACTAAGTATTGCTTGTATGTATGTGTGCTCAGTCACGCTGTGAAGGGATTTTTTTTTTTAGATATTATTAGGGCTCTAAATCAGTTCACCTTAAAGTAGGGAGGCTATCTGGATATGTCTGACCTATTCAAATGAATCTTTTAAAGGAAAGCTTTCTTCACATGTTTGGGAAAGAGGAAGCCAGAGATTTGAAGAAGGAGAAAGATTAGACACAGGAGGATTGCTGGCTTGAAAGGTGCAGGCATCTATGTGTGTAGGAATGCAGTAGGCCACTAGTTGCTAAGAGAAAATCCTGGTTGACCATCAGTAAGAAAATCAGGACCTCAGTCTGACAACTTCAAGGACTGAACTTTACCCAAGAGTAAGAT
Source organism: Aepyceros melampus (assembly GCA_006408695.1). Classification (NCBI taxonomy): domain Eukaryota; kingdom Metazoa; phylum Chordata; class Mammalia; order Artiodactyla; family Bovidae; genus Aepyceros; species Aepyceros melampus. The sequence goes on along the minus strand of SJXQ01005208.1, from coordinate 22,071 downwards.
TTTGGAGGTCTTAAATTTCCTCAGAGCCTGCAGATGAGAACCCAGCCTGGCTAAAACCCTCAGACTCGTGATACTCTGAGCAGAAAACCCAGCCACACTGTGGTGGACTTCAGATCAACAGACTATGGCTTAGGAGATAGGTGTTGTTTTAAGCCACTAAGTTGGTAATAGCTTGTTTTGCAGCAAATAAAAGCTAATATCACCCACACATTGCTATAGGACTTAGTCAAAATATACAGGCAAAAGTTGGGGAGTACACTTGGGACTGGATTCTGAGCATGCTGGATTAAAGGGAGCAAAACATTGTGTTGTTTATTGATTTGAGACCTCTCTTAATAGCATTTAATACTTGGAAAAGACCACGGGGTCTGGTGTTTTCCTAGCAGCATGGAAATGGTGGTAATGTAATGTAAAGTCACTCAGTCGGTCCGACTCTTTGTGACCCCATGGACTGCAGCCCACCAGGCTCCTCAGTCCATGAGATTCTCCAAGCAAGAATACTGGAGTGGTTTGCCATTTCCTTCTCCAGGTGATCTTCCCGACCCAGGGATCGAACCCGGGTCTCCCGCACTGGAGGCAGACGCTTTAACCTCTGAGCCACCAGGGAAATGGTGGTAACCCACAACAAATGAGGTATTAAATATCCCAATGCCATAGCAGGACAGTGGGAGAAAGGATTAAAAAGGCTCAGAGAATGGAACAAGTGCTGAAATGGCTCCTTTCTCCAGGCAATATAGGAAACTGAACCAATAATGCATCCCAAACAAATGGCAGAAATTAGTGTGATCCTCTAATGTCTAAAGGAGGCAGGGGGTCATGGCCCCTTTCCTATCTCCACTTAGTTCATCAGTTTTGCTTCTGCAAAAATTAGACAGGTTCTGAAGGTTATGGTGATCTACCATAAACTCAACCAAATAGTATTCCCAGTTGCAGCTTCTACATCAATGATCTATGAGGTCTTTGCTAGAGTGTATGGACATAGCCCCTGGAGAAGCAAAGGAAAACTCACTCCAGTATTCTTGCCTGGGAAATTGCACGGACAGAAGAGCCTGGTGGGCTACAGCCCATGGGGTCACAAAGAGCTGGACACAAGTTAGCGACTAAAAAACAACAACGTATATAGCCACAGGTAAAGGATCTGCAGACAAGGAGCTGCTAATTGCATTTTTTTCCCATCCCTGTCAAAAAGAGGATCAGAAAATGTTTCATTCACTTAGAACAGACAAATGTATACATTTAAAGTTTTTCTCCAGGACTGCAGCAACTCTTCTGTCCTTTGTCATAATATAGTCAGAACAGAACTGGACTGGCTGCACTCTCCACAAAACATCTCTCTGGTTCACTCTCTGGATACCAGCACATCAGTTTAGGAGGCTTTTGTAAGACACAAACACTCCAGATTGTGGGAGATAAATCTACAGAGATTCTTGGACCCAACACATCCATACTTTGGTGGAGGTTCTGAGGCAGCGAAGGACCCATGATCATATTTTGAACTTCCTATGATGAAGAATGGAGAAGGCGATGGCACCCCACTCCAGTGCTCTTGCCTGGAAAATCCCATGGACGGAGGAGCCTGGTGGGCTACAGTCCATGGGGTCGCTAAGAGTCGGACACGACTGAGTGACTTCACTTTCACTTTTCACTTTCGTGCATTGGAGAAGGAAATGGCAGCCCACTCCAGTGTTCTTGCCTGGAGAATCCCAGGGACGGGGGAGCCTGGTGGGCTGCCGTCTACGGGGTCGCACAGGGTCAGACACGACTGAAGCGACTTAGCAGCATGATGAAGAAGACAACACAATGCCTGATAAACATTTCTTTTTTTTTTTTTTTTTTTTTTGAGGTAGAAGTTTCCACGTTTAGGAATACTGCTCTACTACTCTAAGCTATGTATCAGGTAATAGAATATGGGCAAGGAATGTCTTTGCAGTAGGTCCAGCCTATGGTGATGGTAGCCCTGTTTCTTTGGCCACACAGTCTTGGGCTTCCTCCTGTATTAGAGGTATTGGTGGTGGGAAGAGATGCTCTATGGCATTTATCTCAAATCCCAATGGAAGAATCACAATATTGGTTCTTGGGGTCATGAAGAAAAACTATAACATCTACAGTAGAGAATTATGCACTTTCAAAAATAAGATCTAGCATGCTCCTAGGCCTTTGTTGAAACTAAATGCCTGACCATGTGACCTCAGTGGATCATGTAGTCAGAATCGCCCATCATGAGCTGAGGGACTCTGCATGTGATAAACTTAGGTAGTGTAGGGTATGATGGAGGTGGCACATCTGAGATTAAGCATGAGGAAAACTGGAAGCACATGAGTGCTGCACAAGCTTGTACACATACCAGTTTCATCAGCACTTCTCCTTCAGTTCACACTTAGGACTGCATGCTGGTTCCCTGATGACAAGCTAATGTAACAAAACATTTAATCTTGGTTCATGGATGAGCTGGGTTGTTATATAGATTCAACTCATATGGGTGGTAGCTATACCAGAGTTGCCCACTCAGACAGGATCTTGAAAGAAAACAGTGCAGGGAAATCCTTCCAATGAAAGGAACCTTGGATGGTATACTGAGTCATTACTTTATGTGAAAGGAGACATATTATGCAGCTAGAACATAGACAAGCTTATGCCCAGGCTAACTGGAGTAGGAACTGGAAGGTCTGGAAAAGAGACATGGGTGTGGATACAAGCATGTGGGCACAGAGTGTAAAAATATTTGTATCACATGTACTCACAGAGCATTCACCACGGAAGAGGGAATAAATGATCAGGTAGACAAAAAATTCATTAGAGCAGTGCTGTCTCAATGGACACAGGAATGAGTAGCTATGATGGCAAGCTTGGAGGCTATGCAGGGACCCAACTGCATAGATTCTCACATTAAGACTGATGTAGTTACTGATGCTACCAAATGTCCAATTTTCCAGCAGCAGAAACTAATACTGAGTTCCTCAATATGGCACCATGCCTCACAGAGAAGAGTCAGCTATCTGGTAGCAAGTTAATTACATTAGATCATCTTTACTCTGAAAGAAGCAGCTGACTATTTTGACAGAGAGGGAGAGAGACTGCAGGCATTGACTTACCTTTCTTGCCCATAAGGCCTCAGGTATATATAGTGTTTGTTCCATTCATGTGGCATCTTATATACATTGTGTTAGACAAGGAACCCATTTGATGACACAGTGTGGGGGTGAGGGGCTGACCAACGAATCCACTGGGCATGCCGTACTCTATACCAGCAAGAAAGCTGACATCACGCTGAATGACAGCCTGGAGGCAAAGCTTTGCAATGATGGAATACCTCCTCAAGTTTTTGCCTTCAGTATGTATCAGTGCTTTTCAACCAGAGGCAAATTTGTCCTCTGGGAGACATTTGGCAAATTCTAAGAGATGTTCTTGGTTGTCACAGCTGGGGATTACTTCTGGCTTCTAATGAATGGAAGCCAAAGATACCACTAAACATCTTATATTGCATAGGACAGCCCACAATGAAATATCCATCTCCAAAGGACAACAGTACCAAAGTTGAGTAATCTGACTTTAAATTGATGGACTCATATGGCACAATTTCCCTGGAGTTGTAATACAATTTACTCACAGATTCCAGATCAATACTCATCTGGGATCCATGAATAAGAAACAGAAGTGGCCCATTTACCTTCACTTCCACCTATTCTCGATAGCACTTGCAATCTCATGAACACTCCCTAATAAATCCCATGCATATAACCTCTATTGCAGTCTTTTTCCTGTGGAACCCCATCTGTGACAGAGTATAAATTGAGCCAAGGCAGTAGCAATAACAATGAAGCCTGCATAGCCATTTTAGAATATTTTATGGAAAAATAGAGTTCATTACCAATTGGATATAAAAGGAAGGGAAAATGGAAGACTTAATTATAACTTCTGGGTTTACTTGGACAACTGGGTTGGCAATGGCACATTCATCAAGATAAGGAATATAGAAATAGGAGAATTTGAGGGAAAAAATGATCATATTTTTTGGTGTGCATTTTCATCATGTATATAAAGGAAAATGCAACAATATAATATATATAAAGTTACTAGGCCAAATCATATGAACTTGCCATTTTTATAGGTCAGAAAATTGTCAAATGTTGGCAATTTCAAGTGGATCAACCTAGTAATTACATATTAGCTTCTACATGGGAAAATTTACTATTTTTATTGAAACTTATGTAGGCCACATAAGATTTTAGAAAGGTAATATCTGTCAGATTTAAAAGATAATCTTTTGGGTAATGATATATCATTTACATTGAAACTTCCAAAGTAAGAATGTAAGTCACATATTATTGCTTTAAGGCACATTAGGGGCTCTTGATGAGATTCAAAATATTGTTTTATATCAATTTTCTTGTGAGAGTTGAGACATAATTGCTACAAGTAGAGCCAGGAAAGGTCAGAGATAACTTCATTTCCATGCCAAAGCTTTCAAAAACATGCTATCATCCATCATAAAAAAAAAAAAAAGAATCTAAGACGATGTGGTATACGTTATGGCATTTGGTTTGCCTATCAACAGGCTCAACTGCAGAACCCCAAATGGCTGCATGCAGTTTTGTGTGCGGGCTCAATCACTTCAGTCATGTCTGACTCTTTGCGTGACCCCATGGACTGTAGACTGCCAGGCTCCTCTGTCCATGGGGTTCTCCAGGAAAGAACACTGGAGTGGGTTGTCATTTCCTCCTCCAGGGGATCTTCCTGATCCAGGGACTGAACACATACCTCCTGCATCTCCTGCAGTGGCAGGTGGATTCTTCACCTGCTGAGCCATCAGGGGAAGCCCAATGCCATTCTAGGTGAGATGAAAGCTATGAACTTACAGACATGCTCACATCATCTTTATAGGCTGAAAAATAAACTCATTATACCAAGTTTCATCAAAGCTGCAGCATGTAATGTGGATTGAATGTGGGTATCCAAATATTGCTGATACAACTAATTTTAAATGGTAGTTGAGGTCGTGGAGCCAGAAAAAGTCAGTGCTGCTTGTTATTGTTCTAAGCCTGAGAATCTTGTTTTCATTCCTTCATTACAGAAGTAATCCACTGGATTACTAATCTGATCAGAGAAAGATAAATATTCATGACTAATATTATGATAAACCACTGATCTGAAGAGATAGAAAATTAGAATATGTACATGCAGAGTTCCAGAGAATAGTAAGGAGATATAAGAAGGCCTTCTTCAATGAACAACGCAAAGAAATAGAGGAAAACAATAGAATGGGCAAGACTAGAGATCTTCTCAGGAAAATTGGAGATATTAAGGAAACATTTCATGCAAGGATGGGAACAATAAAGGGAAGAAACAGTAATGGAAACAGAAGAGATTAAGAAGAGATGGCAAGAATATGCAGAAGAAACATAAAAAAAAGGTCTTCATGATTGGAATAACCTTGATGGTATGGTCACTCTCCTAGAGCCAGACATGCTGGACTGTGAATTCAAGTGGGCCTGAGGAAACATTACTACAATCAAAGCTAGTGGAGGTGATGGAATTCTAGCTGAGCTATTTCAAATCCTAACAGATGATGCTGTGAAAGTGCTGCACTCAAAATACCAGCAAATTTGGAAAACTCAGCAGCGGCCACAGTACTGGAAAATATCTGTTTTCATTCTTAAAAAAAAAAAAAAGAATCTAAGACAGATGTGGTATACGTTATGGCATTTGGTTTGCCTATCAACAGGCTCAACTGCAGAACCCCAAATGGCTGCATGCAGTTTTGTGTGCGGGCTCAATCACTTCAGTCATGTCTGACTCTTTGCGTGACCCCATGGACTGTAGACTGCCAGGCTCCTCTGTCCATGGGGTTCTCCAGGAAAGAACACTGGAGTGGGTTGTCATTTCCTCCTCCAGGGGATCTTCCTGATCCAGGGACTGAACACATACCTCCTGCATCTCCTGCAGTGGCAGGTGGATTCTTCACCTGCTGAGCCATCAGGGGAAGCCCAATGCCATTCTAGGTGAGATGAAAGCTATGAACTTACAGACATGCTCACATCATCTTTATAGGCTGAAAAATAAACTCATTATACCAAGTTTCATCAAAGCTGCAGCATGTAATGTGGATTGAATGTGGGTATCCAAATATTGCTGATACAACTGATTTTAAATGGTAGTTGAGGTTGTGGAGCCAGAAAAAGTCAGTGCTGCTTGTTATTGTTCTAAGCCTGAGAATCTTGTTTTCATTCCTTCATTACAGAAGTAATCCACTGGATTACTAATCTGATCAGAGAAAGATAAATATTCATGACTAATATTATGATAAACCACTGATCTGAAGAGATAGAAAATTAGAATATGTACATGCAGAGTTCCAGAGAATAGTAAGGAGATATAAGAAGGCCTTCTTCAATGAACAACGCAAAGAAATAGAGGAAAACAATAGAATGGGCAAGACTAGAGATCTTCTCAGGAAAATTGGAGATATTAAGGAAACATTTCATGCAAGGATGGGAACAATAAAGGGAAGAAACAGTAATGGAAACAGAAGAGATTAAGAAGAGATGGCAAGAATATGCAGAAGAAACATAAAAAAAAGGTCTTCATGATTGGAATAACCTTGATGGTATGGTCACTCTCCTAGAGCCAGACATGCTGGACTGTGAATTCAAGTGGGCCTGAGGAAACATTACTACAATCAAAGCTAGTGGAGGTGATGGAATTCTAGCTGAGCTATTTCAAATCCTAACAGATGATGCTGTGAAAGTGCTGCACTCAAAATACCAGCAAATTTGGAAAACTCAGCAGCGGCCACAGTACTGGAAAATATCTGTTTTCATTCTGATCTCAAAGAAGGGCAGTGCCAAAGAATGTTCAAGTTCAATTCAGTTCAGTCGCTCAGTCGTGTCCGACTCTTTGCAACCCCATGAATTGCAGCATGCCAGGTCTCCTTGTCCATCACCAACTCCTGGAGTTCACCCAAACTCATGTCCTTCAAGTTGGTGATGCCATCCAGCCATCTCATCCTTTGTCGTCCCCTTCTCCTCCTGCCCCTAATCCCTCCCAGCATCAGAGTCTTTTCCAATGAGTCAACTCTTCGCATGAGGTGGCCAAAGTACTAGAGTTTCAGTTTTAGCATCATTCCTTCCAAAGAACACCCAGGACTGATCTCCTCTAGAGTGGACTAGTTGGCTCTCCTTGCAGTCCAAGGGACTCTCAGAGTCTTCTCCAACACCACAGTTCAAAAGCATCAATTCTTCACATTTAGCTTTCTTCACAGTCCAACTCTCACATCCATACATGACCACAGGAAAAACCATAGCCTTGACTAGACGGACCTTTGTTGACAAAGCAATGTCTCTGACTTTAATATGCTATCTAGGTTGGTCATAACTTTCCTTCCAAGAAGTAAGCATCTTTTAATTTCAAACTACCAGACAATTGTGCTCAATTCCCATGTTAGTTAGTAAGGTTGTGCTCAAAATCCTTCAAGCTAGGCTTCAACAGTACATGAACCAAGAACTTCCAAATGTACAAGCTGGATTTAGAAAAGGCAGAGGAACCAGAGATCAAATTGCCAACATCTTTTGGACCATAGAAAAAGCAAGAGAATTCCATAAAAACATCTACTTCTGCTTCATTGACTACACTAAAGCCTTTGACTGTGTGGATCACAATACCAGACCACCTGACCTGCCTCCTGAGAAACCTGTATGCAGGTCAAGAAGCAACAGTTAGAACTGGACATGGAACAACAGACTGGTTCCAAATTGGGAAAGGAGTACATCAAGGTTCTATATTGCCACCTGCTTATTTAACTGATATGTCGAGTATATCATGCAAACCAGACTGGATGAATCTGAAGTTGGAATCAAGATTGCCAGGAGACATTTCAACAACCTCAGATATGCAGGTGATACCATGCAGAAAGCAAAGAGGAACTAAAGAGTCTCTTATTGAGGGTGAAAGAGGAGAGTGAAAAGTTGGCTTAAAACTCAATCTTGAAAAGACTAAGATCATGGTATCCAGTCCCATCACTTCATGACAAATAGATGGGGGAACAGTGGAAACAGTGACAGATTTTATATTCTTGGGCTCCAAAATCACTGTGGGTGGTGACTGCAACCATGAAATTAAAAGATGCTTGCTCTTTGGAAGGAAAGCTATGACAAACCTAGACAGCATATTAAAAAGCAGAGACACCAATTCACCAACAAAGGTTTTTGTAGTTGAAGCTATGGTTTTTCCAGTAGCCATATGGATGTGAGAGTTGGACCATAAAGACAGTGGAGTGCCAAAGAATTAATGCTTTTGAATTGTGCTATAGGAGAAGACTCTTGAGAGTTCCTTGGACTGCAAGGATATCAAACTAGTCAATCCTAAAAGAAATCAGTTCTGAATATTCATTGGAAGGACTGACGCTGAAGCTAAAACTCCAATACTTTGGCCACCTGATGTGAAGAGCTTACTTGTTGGAAAAGACCCTATTGTTGGAAAAGACTGAAGGCAGAAGAAGAATAGGATAACATAAGACAAGATGGTTAGATAGGATCATCGACATGAATTTGAGCAAACTCCAGGAGGCAGTGATGTGACAGGGAAGCCTGGCAGGCTGCAGTCCATGGGGTTGCAAAGAGTTGAATATGACTTAGTGATTCTACAACCATATGCAGAAAGAAAAATAATAACAACTCTCTTAAACTATAAGAATAGATTTGAGACAGAGGAGTGACATTATTCACAGACAATGCCTAAGTGAGTGATGTGCAAAAACTATCACTACAGGTGTCAATCAGAATAGATTAGGTTGTTCTGATGTTAAAACAAATAAAATCTGAAAATCTCAGTGACTTAAAACCACTAACTATATTTCTGGCTCACATTATGTATCTGTTGCGTGTTGGCTCTGGTCTCTGCTCTCCATTGTTCTGGCTCCAGAGCACCAGTTGAACAAGAAACCACTGTCTGGAACACTGCCAATCACCCAAAGTCAGCAGAAAGAGCTTGATGAATTGCACACTGGCTTTTAAAGGTACATCCAGAGTCATACACATCCTTTTTACTCACACTTTAATGCCAAAGCAAGTCCAAGGCCACAGATAACTACAGGGGATGAGAAAGTACACTACACTAGCCTGGGGAAGATGAAATAAAAGTATTTGGTGAGCAACACCAATGACACACTAAGACTGCCACTTTAATAGTCTGTTCAGTTCAGCTCAGTCGCGCAGTCGTGTCCGACTCTCTGCGACCCCGTGAATCGCAGCACGCCAGGCCTCCCTGTCCATCACCAACTCCCAGAGTTCACCCAGACTCATGTCCATCGAGTCCGTGATGCCATCCAGCCATCTCATCCTCTGTCATCCCCTTCTCTCCTGCCCCCAATCCCTGCCAGCATCAGTCTTTTCAAATGAGTCAGCTCTTTGGCCACCTGAGTTTCAGCTTCAGCATCAGTCCTTCCAATGAATATTCAGGACTGGTTTCCTTTAGGATAGACTAGTTGGATCTCCTTGCAGTCCAAGGGATAATAGTCTGTAGCTGAGACCCCCTCCCCCAAAAAAGGCAGTGTTGGGAGATGCAGTAGCAGAAGTGATGTGAATCTTGGACTTGGCAGACCTAGGTGACTAATGGTAAAGGCCCGAGGCCAGAACATGAGTCACTGCAGACGGCTTTGAAGTTTCAGGGGGCACAGGAGCCTTGCCTGGAGATGTGACAGCAATGATTTCTCCCATACAAGTGCATAATTCCTAGATTTTGTTGTCAGAAAGAAGAGACCCTAGTTTAAGGAAATTAGACATTTAAAAGGAAAGTTACAATGTAAAAGAGTAACTTATAGACTCCATTTCTCCTCTTGGTGACTTTCTGTAAGGTAAAGTGTGCCATGTTTCATTCATCTCTTAACACCCTGCATTCAGCTTCAAATAATTGCTTGAGAGCTACACTATTGATTAAGATAAATTTAAAATAGGGAAAAAAGTATATATTTTACTTACCCACTAAAAGTATGATTTCTGTGTTAATTCCTCCTTTCTTTTGGGTTTTCTAGATTTTATATATTTGATATAATTTATTAAAATAATTGAATTTGAGCAGCCTCTGGGAGATAGGGAAGGACAGGGAAGCCTGGCGTGCTGCACTCCATAGGATTGCAAAGAGTCAGACATGACTTGGTGACTGAACAACAACCACAAATTAAAATAATAATGCATTTACCCAGTTATCAGCCACCATATTAATTTTTATGGTTTTAATTTATAGGGATCAGTTCAGTTCAGTCGCTCAGTCGTGTCCGACTCTTTGCGACCCCATGAATCGCAGCACGCCAGGCCTCCCTGTCCATCACCATCTCCTGGAGTTCACTCAGACTCACGGCCATTGAGTCCGTGATGCCATCAGCCATCTCATCCTCAGTCGTCCCCTTCTCCTTCTGCCCCCAATCCCTCCCAGCATCAGAGTCTTTTCCAATGAGTCAACTCTTTGCATGAGGTGGCCAAAGTACTGGAGCTTCAGTTTTAGCATCATTCCCTCCAAAGAAATCCCAGGGTTGATCTCCTTCAGAATGGACTGGTTGGATCTCCTTGCATCCAAGGGACTCTAAAGAGTCTTCTCCAGCACCACAGTTCAAAAGCATCAATTCTTCGGCGCTCAGCCTTCTTCACAGTCCAACTCTCACATCCATACATGACCACAGGAAAAACCATAGCCTTGACCAGATGGACCTTAGTCGGCAAAGTATGTGGAATGGCAATTAAGAAACATGCATGGAACTATTTGAGTGAGTTTAGCAGACTATCTCCTGTCACTTAGAAATGTTCACAAAAGAGAGGATGAGCCCTTTCTATTTTCTTCAGTTTTATGTTTTATTTTATGAATAAGAAGATTTACCCCAAAGCAAAATGATGTGGTTATTAAATCTTATTGTTAGGTTTAAGTATACCTCTAAGACAAATTGTGAAAATTGAGTCTTTTCCAATGAGTCAACTCTTTGCATGAGGTGGCCAAAGTACTGGAGCTTCAGTTTTAGCATCATTCCCTCCAAAGAAATCCCAGGGTTGATCTCCTTCAGAATGGACTGGTTGGATCTCCTTGCATCCAAGGGACTCTAAAGAGTCTTCTCCAGCACCACAGTTCAAAAGCATCAATTCTTCGGCGCTCAGCCTTCTTCACAGTCCAACTCTCACATCCATACTTGACCACAGGAAAAACCATAGCCTTGACCAGATGGACCTTAGTCGGCAAAGTATGTGGAATGGCAATTAAGAAACATGCATGGAACTATTTGAGTGAGTTTAGCAGACTATCTCCTGTCACTTAGAAATGTTCACAAAAGAGAGGATGAGCCCTTTCTATTTTCTTCAGTTTTATGTTTTATTTTATGAATAAGAAGATTTACCCCAAAGCAAAATGATGTGGTTATTAAATCTTATTGTTAGGTTTAAGTATACCTCTAAGACAAATTGTGAAAATTTTGGTTAGTGACAAAAAAAAAAAAAAATTGGTTACTTGCAATGACGATTGATATCTTATCTATACTAAAGAAACTAAACCAGGTGGTTCTTAAATTTGTTTAATTATATGGGCCACTTTAGTGTTTCCTTCAAAATTCAAACAGATCAATAACCCCTCCATTCTATTTTGCAGTTACAAAATCAAATAGTTTTCACGAGGCAGAGAAACAGTAAAGCCACAGTAAAGCTAGTGGCCATGTTCATCTTCAGAGCTAGTGTGGAGAAGTTTTGTTAATGAAAACAAGAAGGGAAGGAGAGAGAAGGAAAAGAGGGAGAGAAGCTTTCTCAAGGGCTCTGAATTATTCTAGTATCTAGCACAATGAAGTGACGCAGCAGCAGCAGCAACACAATGTTTTGCACATATGAACTGCTCAGTGATTGTCAAAATGAGTTGAGTTTAGAGTTAATATATGTTATATATTCAAAGTTCCTTAATTTTTTTGATTGAAAATTAAAGCTGTTATTTCATTCTTTTTTTTGGGGGGGGGGTATCAGTGTATACTGGCTGTATAAATTGAGTCATTTATGGATGCATATGGGGCTTCCCAGGTGGTGCTAGTGGTAAAGAACCCACCTGCCAATTCAGGAGACATAAGAGATGTGGGCTCCATCCCTGGGTCTGGAAGACTCCTGGAAGAGGAAATGGCCATCTACTCCAGTGGACAGAGGAGCCTGCAGGCTACAGTCCAGGGTCACCCAGAGTTGGACACGACTGAAGTGACTTAGCACACACATATGGATGCATACATGTCCAATCATGTAGGATTAGAAGTGCTCCTGTTGCCTCTATTTTCTGAAAGAGCTCATGTGAGATTAGCATTATTTCTCCCTTAAATGTTGACAGGAATTTACTACTGAAGCCATCGAGGCCTTGAGTTTTTCTATGTGGAAAAGATTTTAACTATGAATTCAATTTCTTTAATGGATTTGGGGTCAGTTCTGCTAATATGACTTCCCTGGTGGCTCAGACGGTAAAGCATCTGTCTACAATGTGAGAGACCTGGGTTCGATCCCTGCATTGGGAAGGTTCCCTGGAGAAGGAAACAGCAACCCACTCCAGTACTCTTGCCTTGAAAATCCCATGGACGGAGGAGCTTGATGCAGGCTACTATCCATGGGGTCGCAAAGAGTCAGGCATGACTGCAACTTCACTTTCACTTTTCACTTTCTGCTAATATGTATCTTTCTGGGATTTTTTTTTTTAAGTTAATTGGCTGAAACATAAAGCACAGGATGCCCCAGGATGAATGTATTAGAAATGCTGGACCTGCTTAGGTTTAAAGATGAAACAATTCAAAAGCTTAGGAGGATTAGAATGTTAGAGTGGATTTGTCTTTTAAGACCTACTCGCCCACACTGGGAGGGTCCAGAATACATGCCTTTCATAGCTATTGTGGGAAATAAATCTGTGAGGTGAGCCCTGGCATCCTGGAGCTCTGTGATCACTGTTCTCTGTAGACTAGACTTCACACAGTGGGAACTGCATCTGCTGAATTGAGAAATCTAAATTCCTTGGGAGCAAATAAAATCCTGAGGTGGCAGGGGTCAAGGGGCAGCACTCAACCACCTAAGGCCAGACAGGCATGATCATTGCAACAGAGTCAAAGCAGCAATCAGAATAGTGTAACTCCCACAGACCTATGGCCTTGACTAGTTGATCACAGTGTTCCTGCAGGTGACACAGATAGGAAGTCTGTAAATTCTTACTTGATCTGTATAAACAGAAGGGTTCTAGGTCAAGTGTCATGGACTGAATTTTTGTGTCCCCTCAAAATTATATTCTGAAGCATTAACCTTCAATACGATGATATTTGGAGCTGGGGCCTCTGGGAAGTCATTAGATTTAGATGAGGTCATGGGGCTTCCCAGGTGGCACTAGTGGTAAAGAACTCGCCTAATGATGCAGAAGATGTAAGAGATGCGGGTTCAGTCACTGCATTGGGAAGATCCCCTGTAGGAGGGCATGGCAACCCACTCCAGTATTCTTGCCCGGAGCATCCCATGGACAGAGGAGCCTGGCAGGCTATAGTCCATGGGATCGCAAACATTTGGACACAACTGAAGCAGTTTAGCAGAGCACACAGCACATGTAGGTGGTGCCCTCATGATGGGATTAATGCCATGGGAATAAAGAGGAGGAGGAAACATGAGACCTCTCTCTCTGCATACATATACACATATACTAAGGACGAGGCATCTGAGCACATAGTGAGATGGTAGATGTCTATAAGCCAGGAAGTGGACTCATTGGGAACCAAATCTGCTGATACCTTGAGCTTGGAATTGTCAGCTTCCACAAATGCGAGAAATAAGTGTCTGTTGTATAAGCCACCTAGTCTATGGTATTTTGTTAAAGCAGCTCAGGATGTCTATAGCAGGTACTGTAGTTAAAGTGAGCTGGAACATCCATAGAGGAAGGCAGGCTTGGCAAGATGGGAGGTGAGGATTTATACTCCAAAATTACTTTCCTCTTGTCTTCCAATCTCTTGAGGGTGCCTCCTATGTGTTAAACCTCACTGGAAGCCAGAAGAGTATGGTTATTGTACTCTAGAGGTCAGCAAGCTGTGGCCCACAGGCTAAATTCACCCCATTGTCTGTTTTTATAAATAAAGGTTTGTTGTTTTGATCGCTAAGTTGTGTCCGACTCTTTTGCAGCACTATGGACTGTAGCCCTCCAGATTCCTTTGTCCATGGGATTTTCCAGGCAAGAATACTGGATGGGTTGCCATTTCCTTTTCTGGGGATTCTCTTGACCCAGGGTTCAAACCATCATCTCCTGAAGGCAGGCAGATTCTTTATCGCTGAGCCACCAGGGAAGCCCCAAAATAAAGGTTTACTGCAACTTTATTCATGTGTTCATATTGTTGTGGATACTTTCTTGCTATAGCAGCAAAGTTTAGGAGTTGCAATTGGGGCCATATAGCCCTTAAAGGCTAAAACATATACTCTCTATCCATTCAGAGAAAATGTTTGCTGATCATTGATAAGTTCACAAGATTCAGTCTCTCAAGGTACAGAGTAGAAGGATGGAGAATAATTCTGAAGGGGCGAACAAAGACTATTCAGCATAAAAAGTAATGTCATATTTTGTCAGTGTATATCTGAAATAGGTTTCTAGAAGTAGAATTGCCAAGTCAAAGGGTAAGTGCCTGTGTACTTTTTCTATATATCACCAAGTTCTCCTTCAGAGAAGTTATAACATTTTGCATTGTCACTGGCCAACACATGACAGGGCTTATTTCCCCACAGCCTAATTCACAGAATATATCAAATGTTGAATTTTTGCCTGATAGGTAAGAAGTGGTATCTCAATGTATTATTTCAATTTGTGTCTCGGATTTTAATAAAATTGAATAGCTTATTGAATGTCCAAGTCATACCTTCATTTTGTCTTCTCTAAACTATTTCTTTATAGGATAAATATTATATTTTCCATTGAAGAATAGCATATTATGAAGTTTGCTGAATGTATAAATATGTTAAAGTGAAGGCATATGGAGGCCAGGCAATTCATAGAATTCTTGCACAAGTCCAACTCACAGTTGTTGGTCCACTGACTCACAAAGTGGTTGTTTCCTTGGTTCCAGGATGTGTCATTGGAATGGATATCCATGGTAGATAATGTTCATTAAATTGCAGAGTAAGAGTTATTCCAGAGGGAAGGCCAGGTAGAAATTTCTAAAACTCCCCCTTCTCCTATGCCCCACTTGTGAAACATATTAAGTAAAAATACATATACAATTGCATCATAGGAGGAATAGTACTCATTATCTGCGAGTGTGCTAAGTTGCTTCAGTTGTGTCTGAATCGTGACTCTATGGATTGTAGCCCTCCAGGCTCCTCTGTCCATGGAACATTCCAGGCAAGAATACTGGAGTGGGTTGCCATGCCTTCCTCCAGGCGATCTTCCCAATGCAGTGATCGAATCTGCATCCTTATGTCTCCTGCACTGGCAGGCAGGTTCTTTATCACTAGTGCCACCTGGGAAGCATGTACCCACATGTTCACTTAATTCACTGTTTTGCTCCCCTGAAATCCCCAGATGGATCCTGCTCAATGAAAATGCTTCAAATTCAACCACGTAGTAGCACTGGAATAAATTCTGAAAGGAGGGTCAGAAGCAGTTAGTAGTCATGTGGGATAAACACTTATAAACTTGCCCCATTCATAGGTTAATTTTCACACCCTCCGTTTTGCTATTGTCTAGAAGCACCTGGACAGTTTGGTCATCTACACAACATTTTGATGAGAGTGAAAGAAGAGAGTGAAAAAGATGGCTTGAAATTCAGTATTAAAAATCTCAGATCATGGCATCTGGTCCCATCACTTCATGGCAAATAGATGGGGGAGAAGTGGAAGCAGTGACAGATTTTATTTTCTTGGACTCCCAAATCACTTTGGATGATAACTGCAAGCATGAAATTAAGACGCTTACTTGTTGGAAGGAAAGCAGTGACAAACCTACACAGCGTATTAAAAAGCAGAGGTGTTAGTTTCCGACAAAGGCCTGTCTAGTCAAAGCTATGTTTTTTTTCCAGTAGTCATGTATGGATGTGAGATTTGGATGATAAAGAGAGCTGAGCACTGAAGAACTGATGCCTTTGAACTGTGATGTTAAAGAATACTCTTGAGTGCTGGGACAGCAAGGAGATCAAGTCAGTCTTTCCCAAATGAAATAAACCCAGAATATTCATTGGAAGGACTTATGCTGAAGCTGAAGTTCCAATGTTTGGCCACATGATGTGAAGAGCTGACTCACTGGAAAGACCCTGATGCTGAGAAAGATTGAAGGCAAAAGAATAAGGGGGTGGCTCTAATCCTGCTTATTTAACTTATGTGCAGAGTACATGACAGAAAGTGAAGAGGAACTAAAAAGCCTCTTGATGAAAGTGAAAGTGGAGAATGAAAAAGTTGGCTTAAAGCTCAACATTCAGAAAACGAAGATCATGGCATCTGGTCTCATCACTTCATGGGAAATAAATGCGGAAACAGTGGAAACAGTGTCAGACTTTATTTTGGGAGGCTCCAAAATTACTGCAGATGGTGATTGCAGCCCTGAAATTAAAAGACGCTTACTCCTTGGAAGGAAAGTTATGACCAACCTAGATAGCATGTTGGAAAGCAGAGACATTACTTTGCCGACTAAGGTCCGTCTAGTCAAGGCTATGGTTTTTCCAGTGGTCATGTATGGATGTGAGAGTTGGACTGTGAAGAAAGCTGAGCGCTGAAGAATTGATGCTTTTGAACTGTGGTGTTGGAGAAGACTCTTGAGAGTCCCTGGGACTGCAAGGAGATCCAACCAGTCCGTTCTGAAAGAGATCAGCCCTGGGATTTCTTTGGAAGGAATGATGCTGAAGCTGAAACTCCAGTACTTTGGCCACCTCATGCGAAGAGTTGACTCATTGGAAAAGACTCTGATGCTGGGAGGGATTGGGGGCAGGAGGAGAAGGGGACATCAGAGAATGAGATGGCTGGATGGCATCACGGACTCAATGGGCGTGAGTCTGAGTGAACTCTGGGAGTTGGTGATGGACAGGGAGGCCTGGCGTGCTTCGATTCATGGGGTCACAAAGAGTCGGACACAACTGAGCAACTAAACTGAACTGAACTGGCACTTCCAAATAAACATGGTACCAGTACCTTTCTCTGTTGGGTTTTACTTAATGCCTTGTGACATCTGATGTCCCGTGTCATCTGTCAAGCACTGAAACGAGACCCGAGCCCTAACACAGATGTTCAATGCAATCAACAACGTCTGTCATCAAGGGACATCCACGCACTGGGGGCACAGGCGTGGTGGAAACACTCCCCAAATAAACGTTCTTCCCTCAGCACCCCCATTGCTGAGTTGATGTTTGTCTGAGAGAGGAGAGCTCCATACGTTATGGAATTGTGCTCTTTTTCCCCCTTGAGCAAATTATTCTTATCAAGACTTGTCAGTGTATGACCCCACTGCAGATAGAGAATTAGAAACTGAGCCTCCGCATCAGATGTTAGAGTGAAGTAGCTCAGTCGTGTCCGACTCTTTCCGACCCCATGGACTGTAGCCTACCAGGCTCTTCTGTCCATGGGATTTTCCAGGCAGTAGTCCTGGAGTGGATTGCCGTTTCCTTCTCCAGGGGATCTTCCCAACCCAGGGATCGAACCCGGGTCTCCCGCATTGTAGACAGATGGTTTACCAACTGAGCCACCAGGGAAGTCATCAGATGTTACTTTTCTTAAAAAAAAAAAAAAAAAGTATCTGGAGTTCCCTGGAGGTCCACTGGTAAGGCCTTGATGCTTTCCTTTCAGTGGGGCTGCGTTCAATCCCTGGTTGGGGAAGTAAGATTACACAAGCCACATAGTGAGGCCAATATATATATTAAATATACATATATATATTCAAAATCCAGGGATGTGTCTTATGTATATAATGGAAGAAATTTTGTTATTAAGACATACATACAACTTACAGAAAACATCCAGTGACATCAAAAGGTTAAAATTACAGCCTCTTTTCAGGTTGTCAGTAACAAGTGTGTGTATGTTTATTGAGGCAAAATTCACATAACTTAATATTAACCATTTAAAATGAAAAACTCAGTGGCATTTAGCACAATCACAATCCTGGGCAACCACTCCTGTATTTACTTGCACAACACTTTCCTCATCCCAGAGGAAACCGATCAAGCTGTTGCAGCATGTTCTCCTGTCTCCTCAGCCCCACCTTTCCACCTCTATGTGTTTACCTGTTCTGGATATTTCATATGAATGCCACCATACCATATCAGGCCTTTTGCATCTGGCTTCTTGACTTCAAGATTCATCAGCATGGTAGTGGGTACCACTGGGTACCTTTCATTTTCGTGGCTGCATAATATTCCACCGATGTTTATGGAGCACGTGTGGTTTCTTTTCTATGAAGTTACTTTGAGTCTGTTCCCTTGGTCATTTGTGACTGGGTAGTCTTGTCAGCAATGGCTTTTGGCTGATTTTGTGCACACGGCAGAAGGTGGCTCTCTGGCCAGGGTGTGACGGAATGGTGTATTGAAATTCCCTTCCACCTCCACCTTGGAACCACAATGGGGCAGAGCAAGATAGCCAAGAAGCCTCTGCAGTGGCACACAAAGGAGCAGGAGCAAGCGTAAAACTGTGCTTCAGTGAGGCTTGTGCTGCAGGCGTTCAGAACCTGCACCCACTGATGGAAAGGGTATTTCGGTCCCTCAGAATTAAGCAAACAGTGACAGGGACATAAGTCCAGGGCTGGAATTCTGGCAGGTTAAGGAAAACGGTAATTCAGTTAACGTCCTTGGGGTGGGTTCCTAAAGGAAATGATTTGGGAAACTCTCAAAGAGACAGTTGCTGTGGGATTACATAAATGGAGTCTCTCACATATAGTAATACCATGGAATATTACTCAGCCACAAAAAAGAATGAAATAATGCCATTTGCAGCAACATGGATGGACCTGGAGACTATCACACTAAGAGAAGAGAATTAGACAGAGAAAGACAAAGATCATATGATATTGCTTATATGTGGGATCTTTAAAAAATGATATAAATGAACTTAATTACAAAACAGAAACAGATTTACAGACTGAGAGAATGAACTTACGGTTACCAGGGGAGAGTGCTGCTGGGGGAGGGAATAGTTAGGGAGTTTGGGATGGGGTGTATATATGCACAGCTATTTAAAATAGATCACCAACAGGGACCTACTATATAGCAGAGGGAATGCTACTCAATGTTCTGTACCTGAATGGGAAAAGAATTTGAAAAAGAAGGAATGCATGCATACTGTATAACTGGATCACTGTGCCGTCTGCCTGAAACTAACACGGCAGCCTTAATCAACTATACTTTGAATGGAAAATAAATATTTTTTAAAAGTGGATTTTCCTGGGGGGTGCAATGGATAGGAATCCACCTGCCAATGCCAGGGACACCAGTCTGTGTGCCACAGCTATTGAGCCTGCCCTCTAGAGCCAGGGTGCCCATGCACCTGGAGCCTGTATCCCCAGCAAGAGAACCCACTGCACATCACAAGTAGAGAGTAGCCCCAGCTCGCAGCAACTAGAGAAAAGCCCGTGTGCAGCAGCAAAGACCCAACACAGCCAAAACTAAATAAATAAAAATTAAAAAAATTTAATGGAGTCTGTCTCATTGGGAGGAGGTGTTTCTCACTTGGGGCTGCTTGTAAGTGAAAGCGTTAGTCACTCAGTCGTGTCCGACCCTTTGTGACCTCATGGACTGCAGCCCAACAGCTCCTCTGAACGTAGGATTCTCCAGGCAAGAATACTGGGGTGGGTTGCCATTCCCTTCTGCAGTGGATCTTTCCGACTTGTGAGGCTGTTATTAAACCTATCTTGCTATGACAACTCAGGATTTTCCTTAACTTTTCAATGTCCTGCTCAGAATTTCCATCAGGACACTCCTCCTCCCAGCCACCTTCTCTCCTGGAGGTTGGTGACACCTCCACCCACGTCTGGAGCCCCTTCCAACAAGATAAGTTGAAAGCTGAAAGCTGAGGCCCCCTCTGTCCTCTTAGGTTTGAAGGAATGGTCACAAAATCCTCTTTAGTGTTTTGGGTTTTTTGGTTTATTTTGACCAAGAAGCATAACTGGGTGTTTGAGATAAAGATGGATAATTTTTGAGTGAAATGTTATTTTATAAATGGGGCTGTTTGTTTATGGGTTTGAAGCATTGAAAAACAATACTGTACTGACTCTTAAGAGGGAAACAAGTTGTTTTCTCTCCCTGATGAAATGTTGAGGATGATTGCTGGATAAATTAGGGATGGAGGTTTGCTTCTTAATGGTCCTACTGGGCATGGTGGGGCTTCCCTGGTGGCTCAGATGGTAAAAAATCTGCCTGCAGTGCTGGAAACCTGGGTTCGATCCTATGTCAGGAAGATCCCCTAGAGAAGGGCACGGTAACCCACTTTAGTATTGTTGCCTGGAGAATCCCATGGAAAGAGGAGCCTGGCGGGCTACAGTCCATAGAGTTGCAAACAGTTGGACATAACTGAGTGACTGACACTTTCATTTTCTTTCACTGGGCATGGCAGGAGCTAATTCTCTCACTCGTGTTCCCTCTTTTTTCCTCTCGTTCTCACTCGCAAACATGCAATTTAAGATCTTTATTGATTTTTTTTCTCTGTGACCAGGACTCTGAAGCTATCAAAACTCCAAAAATAAACCAAATTTCTGCAAGCCTCCTGTTGGGTGGGCAGGGCTGTGTTTGCTTAGTACCTCTAGCAGGGGCTGGCACACAGAAGGTGCTTAATAGTGCTGACAAAAGAGGAATGTGACTTCCTGATTGGCCATTTCAGTGTACCAGGGCTGGCACACAGTAGGTGCTCAATAAGTGCTAACAGAAGGAGGCATGTGACTTCCTGACCGGCTCTATCAGTGTCTTCCTGGGTCTGGCAGGCTGGGGATTAGCTCTGTGAGCCGTTCCAGTCAGCTCTTGCAGGGGGATGGTGAGGGGCGGGCATTCTCACCCTGACCAGTAGGGCAGGGAAGGGACGGCCTGATGGGTGAGCTTATAGCCCCATGTTGCCCTCTGAGACCCTTGACAGGCCCTCCGCTGTAAAAACATCAGTGACCCAAGCAGGAGTGTCCTCTGCAGTGCTGAAGCCGAAGTGGAAAAAACTTGCAGCTCATCCCAGAGCGACAAACGGCACTCCTGATGGGGACACTGTGGGCGTATCACAGACAGTCCTCGTGGGGCACCCACGTGTCTAGTGAGAAGGAAGACCCCGGGATTTGTGGCCCCCCTGGCTCAACAAACCCTGGAGCTGCTTCACCCAGCACGCTGGTCATGCTGCTCACGTGGGGAACACATTTCATCATTGTTTACACCATGTGGAATGGCTTTCATCCATTCATTTACTGAACCATTGATTTTTAAGCACCTACTGTGTGCCCAGAATTGCATGTATTCTAGCAGGCAGGAAAGAATATCAAACTAAATGTGATAAGGAAGTAACAGAAACAGTTGCAGCTGTCGGCTGCTATGGAGCACACGTAAGTGTGGCCGAGAGGAGCTAACCTGCATCTGAGGTCAGGGGCGGCGGCCAAGGGTGCTGCTCACGTGGGGAACACATTTCATCATTGTTTACACCATGTGGAATGGCTTTCATCCATTCATTTACTGAACCATTGATTTTTAAGCACCTACTGTGTGCCCAGAATTGCATGTATTCTAGCAGGCAGGAAAGAATATCAAACTAAATGTGATAAGGAAGTAACAGAAACAGTTGCAGCTGTCGGCTGCTATGGAGCACACGTAAGTGTGGCCGAGAGGAGCTAACCTGCATCTGAGGTCAGGGGCGGCGGCCAAGGGGAGCAACCCCACGTCCAAGGAGCAGCGGCTGCGTGGGGGCAGGAGGGGCGAGAGGAGCTACTCCATGTTCGAGGTCAGGAGGGGCTGCCGTGAGGAGATACCCCTCATCCAAGGTAAGGAGCAGCGGCTGCGCTTTGCTGGAGCAGCCGTGGAGATAGCTACTCCACGTCCAAGGGAAGAGAAACCCAAGTAAGATGGTAGATGTTACCATAGGGCATTAGAGGGCAGACACACAAACCATAATCACAGAAAACTAG
>SJXQ01005206.1:107887-173672 GCA_006408695.1 Aepyceros melampus | reverse complement strand
ATCTTTTTTGTACAGTTCTTCCGTGTATTCTTGCCACCTCTTCTTAATATCTTCTGCTTCTGTTAGGTCCATACCATTTCTGTCCTTTATCGAGCCCATCCTTGCATGAAATGTTCCCTTGGTATCTCTAATTTTCTTGAAGAGATCTCTAGTCTTTCCCATTCTGTTGTTTTCCTCTATTTCTTTGCATTAATCACTGAAGAAGGCTTTCTTATCTCTTCTTGCTATTCTTTGGAACTCTGCATTCAGATGCTTGTATCTTTCCTTTTCTCCTTTGCTTTTCACCTCTCTTCTTTTCACAGCTATTTGGAAGGCCTCCCCAGACAGCCATTTTGCTTTTTTGCATTTATTTTTATGGGGATGGTCTTGTTCCCTGTCTCCTGTACAATGTAATGTAACTCCTACAAGTAATGGAGTCCAAAGGGCGAGGGAGAAGGGGAGGATCTCAACATGGAAAATTATCCCTGGTGGGGCGGGGAGACACAAAAAGAAGGAATCCTGCCCCTGTGGTGAATGGAGAGGAAGCTCTGGGAGGGAATGAAAGCCAGAAGCCTGGAGGCAATATTAGAGGGGCTTGGGCTCCGGTTTCCCAGGATTTTAGGCTTGTCAATAACGTGATAGGGATGCAAATGATACAGAAATATTTACGAAAGAGATGAGAGAGTTCAACTCAGGGCCCTGAAGTTTAAGTATAGTCCATCTAGCTTTAGTAGGACCACCCTGGAGGGCTTCTCAGGTGGCACTAGTGGTAAAGAACCCACCTGCCAATGTGGGAGATATGAGACACAGGTTCGATCCCTAAGTTGGGAAGATCCCCTGGAGAAGGAAATGGTAACCCACTCCAGTATTCTTGCTTGGAAATCCCATGGACAGAGGACCCTGGACGGCTATGGTCCATTGGGGCATAAAGAGTCGGATGTGACTGAAGCTACTTAGTATGGGTGCAAGACCACCCTCATCATCATGATGAATTTTTCCTTATGCCTTGAATACTGAGGTTTTCTCTGAGGTTAATACTTTTCAATCTTGTTTTCTGTTTATTTGCCTTTTCTTGGTGTAATTTTACTCATTCAGTTGCTTCAAAACTTTGAATACTATCAGCATCTATTTGAATTCAGACCAAATCAACAAGCTTTTCTTTGTCAGCAGAGGTGTTTTCACTTATTTGAATAGAAACATGTTTATTGTGTGTTTCAAAAGTGAAAAAAAAAGTTAGAAAGCAGTGAGTAAATTTATCATTCTTTCATACATATATTAACAATGAGTCAAAAAATATATACTAAAATGTGAGTGTTTATCTTTAGATGGCATAATTGTGAATGATTTTATTTCTTTCTCTGTGATAACTATATTTTCCCCAAATTTGTATTTATCACTTGTGCCCTTAAGTGTAATAAACGTAATTAAAGTAATGTGTCAATCAGCTTTTTAAAGTTGTTAAAAGAACAACAAAAAAAATACATTTCAAGGGTGTATTTTTTTTTAGAATTTCTGTTTTAACAATAAAACCTTGGTATTTATTACCCTGACATTCCCTTAAAGGGTGTCATCTGTGGAAAAGGGAATACTCTTTGCATCCAAGGCCTCTGAGTGGATCAGATGAGGTACTGTATGTGTGATCTTTGTTGGCTTGGACCCTACCCAACTCCCTTGCTCTTTCCAAACCCCAAATTCCAGTGATATTTAGGGAGGCCTGAGGGATATCTTACCTATGCCCAAGAACAATTTAAGGCAACTGAGAAGTAGGTTCCACCCTCCTCTGGATACTGCCATGTCTTCTAGACCCTACTGTCATTTCTCCTTTGTTTTTTTTTTTTTTTTCCTTCTCCTGACAGTGGTTGAGGTGTTGGAGTCCTCAAGATGACAAAGCCTTCCTGATTTTAGGAGAGCATTGTTACACTTATGAAGGTGGATACTACACAAATGTGCCTCAGCAGATAAAATCTTAACTGAGGGTTTAGTAAAAACAGGCTTTACTATATTATTTATAGGTTCTCTGCTCTCTATGGACTCAGACATGATTCTGTTTGGGTGGAGAGTTCTGGGTTAAAGCATGAATATGAGATTTCATTAATAACAAAAATGATGAATGAAATAAAATAATGAATTGAACACTTGGAATCAGCCACTTATTATCTTAATTATAATAAGGACTGCATTTCTTTCCTACTAGTGAAAAATTGTAAGAATAATCTCCAGATGGCGACAACATTGACTTCTTCTTCTGCCTGCCATGTTATTTCCCGAGGTGACTTCTCTCTCAGGATGCTCTACAGTCTCTCACAGAAAAAATTCTGAGCAGACCCATTCACTAGGGCAACAGATATATAAATTACAGAGATATTCACTTTTTTGATCAAAACTGTAACATTCCCCAAATCTGTTATTATCACTAAATTAAAAGAGTTTAAAATATTTTGTAAGATTAAAGAAAAATCCTAAAAGTGTTAGCAATAACTCCTTTGCAGAACTGTGCCATTCTCTTAGCATATACAGTTTCTTTATCACCCTTATGTTCCGAATGTCTATTACAATGTTTGCCATATTGTAAATGTTGAATAAATGTTTAATAAAGCCATTTTGACTCTGTGGGGATCCTCAAGTCCTTCACCCAGTTCTACTCTTGACTAAAGAACAGCAGGTAAGTTATTGCATTTCTCTAGAGGCAAATACATGCATTTCCTAAGGAGCCTAGTAGAGACCGACAGGATGCATGCTCAGTGTCTGACTCTTTGCAACCCTGTGGGGCTATAGCCCACTAGGCTCCTCTGTCCATAGGATTCTTCAGATAACAACACTGGAGTGGGTTGCCATGCCCTCCTCCAGGGGATCTTCCCAACCCAGGGATCAAACCCAAATCTGTCTGCATTGCAGGCAGATTCTTTACCCACTGAGTCACCAGGAGCCCAGTAGAGACCAGATGGCATGCTAAATCAAAACACAAATAATTTCTCACAGAGACTACTTGCTTTAAAATCTCCTATTTTAACAGAGAAGAACAAACCTGATTCGGTATTGGATCTATTCCTTTACCACTAACTTTTGTTCTCTGTTGCCTATGCTTAGTTATTCTTGCTCTGAACCTTTGTAAAGGAATGTTGCCTGTAGCCTGAAATACACATTACAGTTCTTTCTCAAGTCTCTGCCTTCCAGGCTTGACCTTTAAAGGTCTAATACTTTCTATTCATACAGAGATAAAAGTTGTAGAACAGAGAATAACATTTGTTTTGTTGGAGGTTTACAGGAATATTGTGATCAGACCTACCTGGATAGCTGCAAGAACAAAGTATTATTACATCCCCTCTGGGATCTAATATAGTATAAAGGAAGTCTGAATTCTAACTCTGGTAAGAGGGTTATTTGGGACACTAGTCCACCATCTTATCTGTCTGCTGGCTTTCCAAATAAGGTCGCTATTCTTTGCCCCAGTACCTTGTCTCTTAATTTATTGACCTGGTCTGTGGCAAGCAGTAAGAGCTTGGACTTGGTAACACTCTGTCTTGCTAATAATGTAAATTTTGGCACCCTCCCCTGGATTACATGAATCAAACACATTTTTCAACTGGGCCCCAGAACATATATTATTAACATGATTTTGAACATGTACTAACACTGAAGAACCACTGGTAGTATAGTGGAAACAATTATATTAAGCTCTGTCTTAGTTCATTTGGGCTACAATAACAATACCACAGAATGGATGGATTAAATAACAGAAATTTATTTTTCCCTGTTCTGAGGCAGGAAGTCTAGGATCAAGACACTGGCAGCTTTGGTTTCTGGAAAGGGCCAACTTCCTGATTCATAGACTGCAATATCCTTTGTGTGTTCTCATATTTTGGAAAAAGCAAGAAAGATTTCTGGAGTGTTTTTTCTTATAGTAGCACTAATCCCATTCATAAAGGCTCCATCAACCTCCATTTAAATCACAGCGGGGATATATTTCAACATATGAATTTCAAGAGGACACAAAAATTAGGCCTAGAAAAAGACTACAAGGAAGTACATCAAATTATCAAGGATTGTAGCAATGCATATATCACATGACCTAAATTTTTTATTCTATGTTAGGATCAATGTTCTTAGAATCTTTCAACATTTCTCACATTTGAATATATCATAAAATACATGTGTAGATTTTATGTGATAATGTTTTTTTCTTAAAAAAGGTGTTACTGAATCAATAGTCTATGTTGTTAATGCTGTAATCTAATCATCAAGAAGGTAAAGTGCATAAATATATACAGGAATGTACATACACAATAGAAAAGGTCATAAAGAAATTCACCACAAAAGACATTTGGGAATGGATGTGTGATAAAAGGTAATTTTTCTATTGTTATTTACTTCAACATCCAAGTTTTAGATGTTAATTTTTTGTACAGTTATAATATTCTTGCCATTAAAACAATTCTGAATATATATATGTCATCATGTTAATTTAGACTACACAGAAAATGATGGTAATAATAAAAATATTCATAACATACTTTTAGTGTACACCATATTCAAGACAGTGTTCTCACCTATTTACAGGTACCAATCAATCCATTTCTCACAAGGAATCTGTGAGGGCTGTGCTATCAATGTACTCATTTTATATAGGAGGAAATTGAAGCATATAGACATTAAGCAAATTACTTAAAATTGTACAGCTAGTAAATTGTAAATCCAAGATATAGCCCAAACTGTTGGGTCCAGAATCAGTGCTCTCAGTTTCTCAATAAAACAAATAATACATCCATTAAAGCAATGATTGGAACAGCCTATTTTCTTAAATATAATTTCAAAATTATATATTTTTAAGATATTTTGGTATTGGCAAATTCCAATCCTATTGTTTCTTCTAAAGGGAGCCATGTTTCCCTCTCATTGGATAAAACTGGGGATGAGGGAGATAATCAGGCTGTTGATGCTGGGAATCAAAAAGAAAACAAAGCAAAAGGGAAAAAAAGGAGTCCCTAATATTGAGGATTTGAAAGGTAATTATAGTAAGTCCAACTTGTGAGGAAGATGAAATTAGGGAGAACAGAAACTGTGCAGAAGTAGAAACTAGGACACAGAGAAAAGCTATTAAGTAGAAAATTAAGACAGCTGTCAGCAATGGGTGAAGAGAGGCATTAGTTGCATGAACGCATATTTCGTGGGAAAGAAATGTGCCAAGTAGATTTTGTCTGTGTTTGTGATTCATACACATTTTCAAAAGTGAATAGGTATTGTGAGGTAAAGAATATCCCCTAACTTTTTTTTTTTAATAATGGCAGATTTATTTTTCTTTTTTAACAAAATTTGAATGTCTATTGAAGAAATGTAAAAAGTAGAATACAGGGTCACCTTGTGACCAGAACTAACACTGCAACTCGAAAATCACTGAGCAGGAAATGAGACAGAGAAACACTGTGAACGTGGTGGCTCAGTCCTGTCCGACTCTTCGCAACCTCACGGACAAGCAGAGTTAATCTCAATTAATGCTGAAACAAATTTGGACCTGTTGAGACTGAGGTGAGTTTGGGACATTCAGGAGGAGAGTTCCACTTGAGATGGGACAAAAGTCTGTAGGGCCAAAGAGTAGTTTTGGCTAGACATGTGGAATTGTAGTACATGGGATCTGCCAAGGAGAGCATGGAGACTGTGAAGAGAGGACTTGCAGTATTCAGGGAAGTATAGCTCAGGCTCTAAGAGTCCAAGTATTAAAACTTGTCGCTTCTAGTTGAGTTTAAATCTCCACTCCGCCCCTCAGTGTTCCAGTAAAAAGATTTATGAGATGGTTCTATAAGATTCACATTGAATATAAGAACAAAGAATGGGTGAACCTAAGAGAATGCTAAAAGGTATATTTTGCAAAGTGTATCTATAAGAACACTGATACTGCTGTTTAAATATTTAACAAGGCAGAATTCAAAGCAATGGACATTCATACAGATAAAAAGGGACATTTAATAGGTATACTAATTCTTTATTTATATGCACCTTCAGAGAAGGCAATGGCACCCCACTCCAGTACTCTTGCCTGGAAAATCCCATGGACAGAGGAGCCTGGTAGGCTGCAGTCCGTGGAGTCGCTAAGAGTTGGACACGACTGAGCGACTTCCCCTTCCCTAAAGACAAAAAGCAAAAAAACAAAAATCAGAATAACAGGACAAAGAGAAAAATACGTGATTGCAGTAAGAAAGTATAATATAAGTTTCTTATTAACTAATAGTATACTCAGAAAAACATTAGTGAAAATATCAAAATTCTACCCATACTAGCCCTGGAATAGCTCAGTTGCTAAGATTCCAGGCATTGGAACAAAAAGATAAAAAGGGACATTTAATAGGTATACTAATTCTTTATTTATATGCACCTTAGAGAAGGCAATGGCACCCCACTCCAGTACTCTTGCCTGGAAAATCCCATGGACAGAGGAGCCTGGTAGGCTGCAGTCCGTGGAGTCGCTAAGAGTTGGACACGACTGAGCGACTTCCCCTTCCCTAAAGACAAAAAGCAAAAAAACAAAAATCAGAATAACAGGACAAAGAGAAAAATACGTGATTGCAGTAAGAAAGTATAATATAAGTTTCTTATTAACTAATAGTATACTCAGAAAAACATTAGTGAAAATATCAAAATTCTACCCATACTAGCCCTGGAATAGCTCAGTTGCTAAGATTCCAGGCATTGGAACAAAATCCACACTCTGTCTTTTACTAACTTTGTGACTTGCTTTTTTATATCATAAACTCCCTTCTTAAACTATATGAACTACAGAGTCTCATCTCAATCACAGATACACCTTGAAGAATTAGTACATCCTTCTCCACACACATCAGTTCAGTTCAGTTGCTCAGTCATGTCCGACTCATTGTGACCAAATGGACTGGAGCACGCCAGGCCTCCCTGTCCATCAACAGCTCTCAGAGCCTACTCAAACTCATGTCCATTGCACCAGTGATGCCGTCCAACCATCTCATCCTCTGTCGTTCCCTTCTCCTCCCACCTTCAATCTTTCCCACCATCAGGGTCTTTTCAAATGAGTCAGTTCTTCACATCAGGTGGCCAAAGTATTGGAGTTTCAGCTTCAGCATCAGTCCTTCCAATATTCAGGGTTGATTTCCTTTAGGATGGACTGGTTGGATCTCCTTGCAGTCCAAGGGACTCTCAAGAGTCTTCTCCAACACCATAGTTCAAAAGCATCACTTCTTTGGTGCTCAGCTTTTTTTATGGTCCAACTCTCACATCCATACATGA
Organism: Aepyceros melampus; assembly: GCA_006408695.1. Taxonomy (NCBI): domain Eukaryota; kingdom Metazoa; phylum Chordata; class Mammalia; order Artiodactyla; family Bovidae; genus Aepyceros; species Aepyceros melampus. The sequence goes on along the minus strand of SJXQ01005206.1, from coordinate 166,442 downwards.
CTACTGGAAAAACCATAGCTTTGACTAGATGGACCTTTGTTGACAAAGTAATTTATCTGCTTTTTAATATGCTGTCTAGGTTGGTCATAACTTTTCTTCCAAGGAGCAAGCATCTTTTAATTTCATGGCTGCAGTCACCATTGCAGTGATTTTGGAGCTCCTCAAAATAAAGTCTGTCACTGTTTGCACTGTTTCCCCATCTATTTACCATGAAGTGATGGGACCAGATGCCATGATCTTAGTTTTCTGAATGTTGCATTTTAAGCCAGCTTTTCCACTCTCCTCTTTCACTTTCATCACGAGGCTCTTTAGATCTTCTTCAATTTCTGCCGTAAGTGTGGTGTCATCTGCATATCTGAGGTTATTGATATTTCTCCTGGCAATCTTGATTCCAGCTTGGGCTTCATCCAGTCCAGCCTTTCACATGATGTGTACTCTGCATATAAGTTAAATAAACAAGGTTACAATATACAGCCTTGATGTACTCCTTCCCAATTTGGAACCAGTCCATTGTTCCAAGCCCAGTTCTAACTGTTGCTTCTTACTTCTATACAGAGTTCTCAGGAGGCAGGTCAGATGGTCTGGTATTCCCATCTCTTTAACAATTTTCCACAGTTTGTTGTGATACATACAGTCAAAGACTTCGGCATTGTCAATAAAGCAGAAGTAGATGTTTTTCTGGAACTCTCGCTTTTTCTGTGATCCAATGGATGTTGGCAATTTGATCTCTGGTTCCTCTGCCTTTTCTAAATCCAGCTTGAACATCTGGAAGTTCATAGTTCACATATACTGACTTGGAGAATTTTGAGCATTACTTTGCTAGCATGTGAGATGAGTGCAATTGTATGGTAGTTTGAGCATTCTTTGGCATTACCTTTCTTAGGGATTGGAATGAAAACTGACCTTTTCCAGTCCTGTGGCCACTGCTGAGTTTTCAAAATTTGCTGACATATTGAGTGAAACACTTTCACAGCATCATCTCCACTAGCTTTGTTCATAGTCATGCTTCCTAAGGCCCGCTTGACTTTGCATTCCAGGATGTCTGGCTCTAGGTGAGTGATCACACCATTGTGGTTATCTGGGTCATTAAGATCTTTTCTGTATAGTTGTTCTGTGTATTCTTGCCACCTCTTCTTAATATTTTCTGCCTGTGCTAGGTCCATCTATTTCTGTCCTTTATTGTGCCCATCTTTGCATGAAATGTTCCCTTGATATCTCTAATTTTCTTGAAGAGATCTCTAGTCTTTCCCATTCTATTGTTTTCCTCTGTTTCTTCACACTGATCACTGAAGAAGGCTTTCTTATCTCTCCTTGCTATTCTCTGGGACTCTGCATTCAAATGGGTATATCTTTCCTTTTCTCCTCTGCCCTTTGCTTCTCTTCTTTTCACAGCTATTTGTAAGGCCTCTTCAGACAACCATTTTGCCTTTTTGCATTTCTTTTTCTTGGGGTTGGTCTTGATCACTGCCTCCTGTACAATGTCACAAACCTCCACCCATAGTTATTCAGGCACTCTGTCTATCAGATCTAATCCCTTGAATCTATTCATCACTTCCACTGTATAACTATAAGGGGTCTGGTTTAGGTCATACCTAAATGGTCTAGTGGTTTTCCCTACTTTCTTCAATTTAATCCTGAATTTTGCTATAAGAAGCTCATGATCTGAGCCACAGCTCCAGGTCTTGTTTTTGCTGACTGTATAGAGCTTCTCCATCTTTATCTGCAAAGAATATAATCAATCTGATTTTGTTATTGACCATCTGGTGATGTCCATGCTATCTCTTGTATTGTTGAAAGAGGGTGTTTGCTATGACCAGTGCGTTCTCTTGGCAAAACTCTGTTAGCCTTTTCCCTGCTTCATTTTGTAGTCCAAGACCAAACTTGCCTGTTTCTCCAGGTATCTCTTGACTTCCTACCATTGCATTCCAGTCCCCTGTGATGAAAGGGACATCTTTTTATTGGTGTTAGTTCTAGAAGGTCTTGTAGGTCTTCACAGAACCATTCAACTCCAGCTTCTCTGGCATTAGTGGTTGAGGCATAGACTTGGATTACTGTGATATTGAATCGTTTGCCTTGGAAATGAACAGAGATCATTTTGTTGTTTTTGAGATTGCACCCAAGTGCTGCATTTTGGACTCTTGTTGACTTTGAGGGCTACTCCATTTCTTCTAAGGGATTCTTGGCCCAGTAGTAGATATAATGGTCATCTGAATTATATTCGCCGATTCCTGTCCATTTTAGTTTACTGATTCCTAAAATGTTGATGTTCACTCTTGCCATCTCCTGCTTGACCACGTCCAATTTACCTTGGTTCATGGACCTAACATTCCATGTTCCTATGCAGTATTGTTCTTTGCAGCATCGGCCTTTCACCACCAGACACATCCACAACTTGGTGTGCTTTCCACCTTGGCCCACCTCTTCATTTTTTCTGTAGCTATTTCTCCGTTTTCCCCAGTGGCATATTGGACTCCTACCGACCTGGGGGCTCATCTCTCAGTATCATACCATTTTGCATTTTCATCCTTTTTATACTGTTCATGGGGTTCTCGAGGCAAGAATACTGAAGTGGTTTGTCATTCCCTTCTCCAGTGGACCACGTTTTGTCAGAACTCTCTCCCATGAAACGTGCATCTTCCTCAAATGTCATGTAGTTGGAATCATACAGTTTGTATCATTTTCAGACTGGCTTTCCTTCACTTAGTAATATGCATTTAAGACTCCTCCATGTCTTCATGGTTTGATAGTTCATTTGTTTTTACTTCTGAATAAGATTCCACTCTCTGGATGTACCACCATTTATGTATCCATTCACCTAGTAAAAATCATCTTGGTTGCTTCCAGATTTTGACAATTATGAAGAAAACTTCTACAAACATCTGTGTGCAGATTTTTATATGGACGTAAGTTTTCAGCTCGTTTGTATACATATCAAGGAGCATGATTGCTGGATCATATGGTAAGCGGATGTTTACTTTTTAAGAAACTGCCAGTATTCCAAAGTGGTTAAACCAGTTTTCAGCCCCATCAGCAATGAGTGAGAGTTCTTATTGTTTCACATCCTTGCCAGCAATTGGTGTTGTCAATGTTGTAGATTTTGATCTTCCTAATAAGTATGCAGTGTATCTTGTTTTAATTTATATTTCGATGATGACTTAGGATGTGGAGCATCTTTTCATATACTTATCCGTGGCTCTTCCTTGGTGAGTGTCTGTTAAGGGCTTTGGCCCATTTTTAAATCATGTTTTTTGTTTTCTTATCATTGAATTTTAAGAATTGTTTGTATCGTTTGGATAATGGTCCTTTCTCAGTTGTGTTTTCTGCAAATGTTTCCTCCCAGTCTTCGGCTTGTCTTCTAGTTCTCTTGATACTGTTTTTTGCAGAACAGTTTTTCATTTTAATGAAGTCCATCTTGTCAAGTACTTCACGTATCATGGTTTTGGTGTAATATCTAAAAAGTCATTTCCATGCCCAACATCCCATGTCATCTAGATTATCTATGTTACCTTCTAGTAGTTTGATAATTCTACATTTGACATTTATGTCTGTGATGCATTTTGAGTTAATTTTTATGAAGGGTGTAAGGTCTGTGTCTACATTCATTCTTTTGGATGTAGATGTCCAGTTGTTACAGCACCACTTTTTGAAGAGATTCTCTTTGCTCCATTGGATTGTCTTTGCTCCTTTCTCAAATGTGAATTGACTATATTTATGTGGGTCTATTTCTGAGCTCTCTATTCTGTTCTTGTCTCATTTGAAAATGCCACACTATCATGATTACTTTAGCTTTATGGTAAGTCTTGCATTTCTGTTGTAGTCATTGAAGCCAGTCTTTCAATTTCATTGTTCTTCAATATTGTGGTGGCTATTCTGGGTCTTTTACTTCGCCTTATAAACCTTTGACTATTTTGTGATCTCCATGGAATAACTTGCTTGGATGTTGATTGGGATATAACTTTTTAATATGCCTCTAGAATTAGTTGTTTTTTTTTTAATCCAACTCTCCTACCGTTACACACATTTAAGCTACCACGGTTTCCCATCTAAATAAATAATACCAATATCCTTTTACATGCCAAGTCAGAAACCTGGGTATTATCCTTTACTTGTATTCCCTCACTTTCCTCAATCACATCAATAACCAATTCCTGAGAATTCATCCTTCTAATTATCTTTCACCTCTGCCTACTTTCCTCCAAACCTATTACCTGTTATACTGCCATGGTTCAGTTCAAGATACTCAATTATATTTTTCCTGGAATACTATGGAATGTTACTTGCTGACATTCCTACATTATATATTGTTCCCATTTAGTTGATTTATTTTTTCAAATATGAAATCTTATAAAACTACTGTTATTTAATATCTTATTTCTACTTTCTCCCATAATCATATCAAATAGGTACTTCTGGAAGAATATTTTTTTAAGAGAACAATGTAGTGGGGCAGAAACCACCACCTTCACCAAGGTAAAAAAGAATTTTGAGTTACTTATTTATATGTAAGCTTTTAGCAGCTCACACAGCCTTGTTACCATGGAATACTGAGAGGATAGACAATAAGTCCAATCTTTGGGTACACTTGGGGGCCCAAGAGCTTATGTGGGACAACTACTGTAAAAGATGAAAATTATGCATAAATTCATTTATTTAAATTCATTTCAGTTTCAATTCAAATCACAAGGAATCTGTTTTGGAACTTGAAAATGTTGCTTTAAAATTTCTCTGAATTATAAAATACACATACATATGCAAATACACAAATTGATGAAAACAAACAGTAAAAGCAAATTCCACTTCCAGATAGACTAAGAATATATTTTTTAAGTGACTGCCCAAGAATAGAGAAAAAGCTAAGGAATACCATTGGAAGGTTGATACAGGCTGAGAAACAACTTGACTTTTAGAATATAATAAAGATAGCCTTTCAAATTCAGCAAAGAAAAGCTGGTAATTTTAAATTGCACATTGCTCTATACCATTTTGACTTGGACACCAGCCAATCCATATGGTCCTCAGTCCCAGATTTACATAAGTTCACTGCTACCCTCATCCTCATCAGGAGGTGTCATTAAATGAATACATATATACATTACATAGTATGGCCATTAAAATATAAATGTGTAGAAGCTGATAAACAAGTCTCATCAGCCCATAAGAAGGACACATGGAATGATAGGTAGATTGGGAAGCTAGAATCCCAGCCTTGATACACTCCAGGGTTTAAAAGTATTACCTAAAACTTTGAACCCAGTTTTTTATCTGTAAAATTAGAACAATATCTGTAACATAGGTATATATCAGAGGATCTAAATGTAGAAAACACTAATGCAAAGCGCTTTGTTTCTATCACTGAGACAGGTTTAAGAGGACACAACTGACCTGTTGGCAATGATTTTCTGTTAAGTAGGTAAAGCTTATTGACACAAGCATATTTAGAAAATGAATATGGACTGCGATTCATGGGGTTGCAAAGAGTCAGACACGACTGAACGACTGAACTGAACTGATGGACTAAAAGGTGAAGGTCAAAGATAGATTAGAGAAAGCGACAGTCTTAATGAGCTGGGGTAGTCTGAAAAGACTAGAGATCAAAAAGGTTTTTAATACAGTCCTGGTGATGTGAAGGGAGTAGTCCCATGCGTTGCTGATGCCACTGTAAATTGGTAAAAACTCTTAGGAGCAAAATTTGGAAATATTTCTAATAACGAAAATGCATATAATTTGTATTGAGGTGAAATTCACATAAAATAAAATTATTTTAAGTGTGCAATTCAGTGGCATTTAGTATGCTCACAAAGCTGCACAACTGTCACTTCTATCTAGTTCCAAAACATTTGCATTACTCCGAAAGGATATCTTGTACCCATTAAACAGTCACTCCCCTTTCTGTCCTGTCCCCAGCCCTGGGAACCACTAATTTGCTTTTTGTCTTTATGCATTTACATATTTTGAGATTTCATACAAATGGCATCATGCAATATATGACCTTTCATGTCTGGCTTCTTTCACTTGGCATAATATTTTCAAGGTTCATCCACATTGTAGAATGTATCAGTCAGTACTTCATTCATTTTTTAGGACTGAATGGTAGTCCATTGCATGGGTATATCCCATTTTGTTTGTCAGCTCATCATTTGATGGACATCTGGATTGTTTCCATCTTTAGGCTATTGTGAATAGTGTTGCTACAAAAATTTCTGTACAACTGTTTGAATACCTATTTTAAATTCTGAAAAGGGGTTCATTTCTAGGAGTATAATTATTGAATCAACAGTAATTCTGTGTTGAACCTTTTGAAGAACTCACTTTTTCTACAGGGGCTGTACCATTTTACATTCACATTTGCAATCTGTAAGGATTACATTTATTTTTTCAGCTGTGCTGGGTCTTCATTGCTGCATGCAGGCTTTTCTCTAGTTGCAGCAAGGGGTGGTTACTCTCTAGTTGCAGTGTAGAGGCTTCTCGTTGCAGTGGCTTCTCTTGTTGTGGAATTCAGGCTCTAGGGTGCATGGGCTCGGTAGCTGTGGCGCATGGGCTTAGTTGCTCTGTGGTGTGTGGGATCTTCCAGGACCAAGGATCAAACTCCTGTCTCATATATTGAAGGTGAATTCTCCACCAGGGAAGCCCAGGATTACAATTTTTTCATGTCCTTACCAGAAGAAGGCAATGGCACCCCACTCCAGTACTCTTGCCTGGAAAATCCCATTTATGGAGGAGCCTAGTAAGCTGCAGTCCATGGGGTCGCGAAGAGTTGGACACGACTGAGCGACTTCCCTTTCACTTTTCACTTTCATGCATTGGAGAAGGAAATGGCAACCCACTCCAGTGTTCTTGCCTAGAAAATCCCAGGGACGAGGGAGCCTGGTGAGTTGCCGTCTACGGGGTCGCACAGAGTTGGACACGACTGAAGTGACTTAGCAGCAGCAGCAGCAGCATGTCCTTACCAACTCTTGTTATTTTCAGTTTTATGGATTAGAGCCATCATAGTGGGTGTAAGTGGTATCTCATTGTGGTTTTGATTTCTATTTCTCTAATGACTAATAATGTTGAAAAATTTTAATGTTACTTATGACCAATTGTATCCTTTCTGGAGAAAAGTCTATATTAAAGTCCTTTGCAAAATTTTAAAATTAGATTGTCTTTTTGTTGTTGAATTCTTTGTATATTCTAATGTGAAAGTTGCTCAGTTGTGTCTGACTCTTTGAGACTCCGTGAATGCTCAAACTACCGCACAACTGCACTCATCTCACACGCTAGTAAAGTAATGCTCAAAATTCTCCAAGCCAGGCTTCAGCAATACATGAACCATGAACTTCCTGATGTTCAAGCTGGATTTAGAAAAGGCAGAGGAACCAGAGATCAAATTGCCAACATCCACTGGATCATGGAAAAAGCAAGAGAGTTCCAGAAGAACATCTATTTCTGCTTTATTGAATAAGCCAAAGCCTTTGACTGTGTGGATCACAATAAACTGTGGAAAATTCTGAAAGAGATGGGCATACCAGACCACCTGACCTGCCTGTTGAGAAATCTGTATGCAGGTCAGGAAGCAACAGTTAGAACTGGACATGGAACAACAGACTGGTTCCAAATAGGAAAAGGAGTACGTCAAGGCTGTATATTGTCACCCTGCTTATTTAACTTCTATGCAGAGTACATCATGAGAAACGCTGGACTGGATGAAGCACAAGCTGGAATCAAGATTGCTGGGAGAAATATCAATAACCTCAGATATGCAGATGACACCACCCTTGTGGCAGAAAGTGAAGAGGAACTAAAAAGCCTCTTGATGAGAGTGAAAGAGGAGAGTGAAAAAGTGGGCTTAAAGCTCACCATTCAGAAAACTAAGATCATGGCATCTGGTCCCATCACTTCATGGCAAATAGATGGGGAAACAGGGGAAATAGTGGCTGACTGTATTTTTGGGGGTTCCAAAGTCACTGCAGGTGGTGATTGCAGCCATGAAATTAAGAGACGCTTACTCCTTAGAAGGAAAGTTATGACCAACCTAGACAGCATATTCAAAAGCAGAGACATTACTTTGCCAACAAAGGTCCGTATAGTCAAGGCTATGGTTTTTCCTGTGGTCATGTATGGATGTGAGTGTTGGACTATGAAGAAAGCTGAGCACTGAAGAATTGATGCTTTTGAACTGTGGTGTTAGAGAAGACTCTTGAGAGTCCCTGGACTGCAAGGAGATCCCACCAGTGCATTCTAAAGGAGATCAGTCCTGGGTGTTCATTGGAAGGACTGATGCTAAAGCTGAAACTTGGCCATGTTATGTGAAGAGTTGACTCACTGGCAAAGACCCTGATGTTGGGAGGGATTGCGGGCAGAAGGAGAAGGGGATGACAGAGGAGGAGATGGCTGGATGGCATCACCGACTCAGCGGACATGGGTTTGGGTGAACTCTGGGAGTTGGTGACGGATAGGGAGATGTGGCGTGCTGCAATTCATGGGGTCGCAAAGAGGTGGACATGACTGAGTGACTGAACTGACCTAACTGAACTTACAACTAAGTATAAACTTGAGGTTACTTTTAATGCTTCATTTAGAAATAGAAAAGCAACATAGAGTACTTCTGAAATGGCATGGGGATAAGAAATATATACAAAGACATGCATATGTACACATGCGCACCCACACTCAAATAAGGAGCCACTGGAATTCTGAAAAAGAAAGAAAGAAAGAATTAGAGAAAATGGCTGTGTTTGAGAACAGTCTGAGGAGACAGCATGAATCATGGGATTACTCAAGATCAAGGCTCCATAAGGTGATATCCTACCCTGTATGTGTGTGCGTTAGTCGCTCAGTTGTGTCTGACTGTTTGTGACCCCATGCGCTGTAGCCGCCAGGCTCCTCTGTCCATGCAATTCTCCAGCAAGAATACTGGAGAGGGTAGCTACTCCCTTCTCCAGGGGGTCTTCTTGACCCGGGGGCTGAACCTGGGTCTCCTGCATTGCAGGCAGCTTCTTCACCATCTGAGCCTCCAGGGAAGCCCCATATTACCTCTGTGTTCACCCCTCACTGTGTGATAGACGCTGTTATGGGTGTTCCCCAGGTCTCATTTCCCCGGCCCCTCATAGCCACCCTGTAGGTGAAAGGTGGTGGTCCCCGATCCGGATGAGAAACCTGGGGGCAGGGAGATGGACAGACCTGCCACAGGTCTCACGGAAAGTCAGGGGAGAGCGAAGAGCCAGATCCAGGCCTTCCTCACTGCTGCGCGTGTGTCTGCAGGGACCCCACTGCAGGGAAGAATGGGCCACTCGTCACTGAGGGGGAGCCAGGCAGCGTCCAGCAGGCCGAGGACGTGGGAGCTTAGGGAGAGTGACGGCAGGACCTGGGTTGATGTTCCTGTGCACACACCCCAGCCCACCCCGCCCCTCCAACGTGCTGATGGGAGTCCGACTGGCTTCTGGGCTGTTCAACTATGGCATAGACCATCCTTTTAAAACTCAGATATTGATTTGTGACAGAGTTCAAAAGGATGTATATATCTATTCCCTAACAGGAACTACTTTATCAGGCTATGAACACTCCGAAAGCACTGGAGATATAAACCTCAAGGAATGGAAAAGCAGAGGTCAGGAGAGTGGGTGTGTGAAACCCACGGTGGGGCAGCCTCAGCAGCAGACTCATAAAGATGAGGCCTGGGATGCCCAAGAAAAGGGGCAGATTGTGGGGCCTGTGAAGTAACCCTTCAGCTTCACCCTTTTCCAAAGTGAGTCTTGTGATGACCCTTGAGGGACACATTCCAAAGTAGAAAGAAGGCCTTCTTGGCACAAACTAAGATGGACAAGACAGAGTGGACAGTAAGGGGATCTGGTCTGCTTAGAGAAGGGGATCCGTGTTGGGGGAAGTGAGATTAGGGTCTGCTGGAAGAGACGCGATTCATGACATAGCACATGAATGAACAGGTAGTAAGAAGGGAGGTGGGAGGTGGTGGTGAGCGACTGCACGTGTCAGACTGGAAAAGGGATGGTCCCAGTTGGGATTGATGAAAAGAGGAAAGCAAAACAAAAGCTTGCTGGCACAGCTCAAACGTTGTTGACTTTCACTAGGGTAGTGAACATCAAAATGGAACAAAGGAGAGAGACAAGAGGAATAAGTCAAAAGGTAAGGGGGAATTTGGGAATGAATTTTAGGTTCAGACGCCTAAGCTCTTAAACAAATAGGAAAGTTAAAAGTTTAGGCAAGGAGATAAATTCAACTTAGTAAAAATATGAGTTCATAGTAGTAAATTCAATGCAGACTCCATCATTTTTAAATTCTTTTAAATGCTGTAGAATTATTGAATTATAATAATGCCAGCCACTATTCATAGAACACTTTGTGAATTCCCAAACACTGTTAGGTATCACCTCATTGAGTTGTTGGAGTTGGAAATGAATCTGTGACTTCTGGCTCCGTCCAGATTCTACAGTGATTTTTCCACCCTGACTTCTAGGACTCTCTTCCCAGTGACTAGAGGTTTAAAATGGCCAAATTAATCTGAATGAAGAGTTTTGGCCAGTGGTGAGAAGGGAGTATTTATTCTACAAAAATGCCAGTACTTACCGAGACCTCTTTAAGTAACTATAGGTTGGCAGCTATTTTTCCTGCAATTGACTGTTCTCGGAATTGTAACCACCATATGATAAAGCAGGCATCTTTGTTATCAGCTCTGCCCTTTACTCCTTTGGTAGTTTGTCTTTCAAATGCTACAGATACTGGTCAATCCCTAAAGTGAATTAATGAAAATCTCCAGGGACCGAAGGTCTTGGTTAATGTGGCTAGCAAATAACAAAACTAGTATTGAAGTGACAGAGCAAATGACTCCGTCTAGGTCAAGCGCAAGGGAATATACGATTAGTTTCCTTTTATGAAAAAATGGCTTTGAGTGCATGGTAAGTCACTTCAGTCAAGTGCAACTGTTTGCAGCTTTACAGACTGCAGCCCACAGGATCCTCTGTCCATGGATTCTCCAGGCAACTGGAGTGGGTTGCCATGCCCTCCTCCAGGGGATCTTCCTGATCCAGGGATAGAAGCCAGGTCTCCTGCATTACAGGCGAATTCTTTATTGTCTGAGCCACCAGGGATGCCACCTGAGAAGCCCTTTAACTGCTTTACTAAAGTGTAATTTGCATACCATAAAACTCATCAGTTGTAAATGTAAAAAATCCACTCATTTAAATTAACATATTCAGTTCAGTTCAGTTGCTCAGTTATGTCTGACTCTTTGTGACCCCAAGGAACTGCAGCACACCAGGCCTCCCTGTCCATCACTAACTCCCAAGCTTGCTCAAACTCACATTCACCAAGTCAGTGATGTCATCCAACCATCTCATCCTCTGTTGTCCCCTTCTCCTCCTGCCCTCAATCTTCCCCAGCATCAGGGTCTTTACCAGTGAGTCAGTTCTTCACATCAGGTGGCCAGAGTATTGGAGTTTCAGCTTCAGTATCAATCCTTCCAATGAACACCCAGGACTGATCTCCTTTAGGATGGACTGGTTGGATCTCCTTGCAGTCCAAGGGACTCTCAAGAGTCTTCTCCAACACCACAGTTCAAAAGCATCAATTCTTCGGTGCTCAGCTTTCTTTATAGTCCAACTCTCACATCCATACATGACCACAGGAAAAACCATAGCTTGACTAGAGAGACCTTTGTAGGCAACGTAATGTCTCTGCTTTTGCATATGTTCTATAGTTTGGTCATAGCTTTTCTTCCAAGCTTTTCTTTCATAGCTTGGGCTTCCCTGGTGGCTCAGCTGGTAAAGAATCTGCCTGCAATGTGGGAGACCTGGGTTCGATCTCTGGATTGGGAAGACCCCCTGGAGAAAGGACAGGATACTCACTCCACTATTCTGGTCTGGAGAATTCCATGGGGTCACAAAGAGTCGGATGTGACTTTCATTTTCACTAAATCAACTTGTTAATTTTTAGTAAATTTCTAGAGTTTTGCAACCATCATCACATTGAATACTGCCATCATCCCAAGTCTTCTCATGGCTCTTTCCAGTTAGTCCCTGCTCCTGTCTCCAGCCCCAGGCAGCCAGCCATTGGTCTGCTTTGTCTGTACCAATCTATCTGTTCTAGACATTTCATATAAATGGAATCACACAGTATGTAGTCTTTCTTCTCTCTGTGCTTTGAAAGAAGATAGAAGTCTGGCTTCCTTCACTTAGCATGTTTTTTGAGTTCCTTCCATGTTTTAGCAAGTATCAGTATTTCAACCCTCTTATTGCTAAAAAACCTTCCGACCAGGTTCACTTGTCCATTCACCTGTTGATGGCTATTTAGCTTGTTTCCAGTTCTGGTTCACTATGAGTAATGCTGCTGTGAGCATTTGCATGCATGATTGTGTGGACGTATCTTTTCATATCTCTTGCTTAGGTTCCTTGAAGTGAAACTGCTTCTGGAATAGCTGTGCCACTTTACATTTCCACCAGCAGTGTATGGAGGTTCCGGTTTCTCCACACGCATCCTTCTCAACATTTGGTGACATCAGTTCAGTTCAGTCGCTCAGTCGTGTTCGACTCTTTGCGACCCCATGAATTGCCACACGCCAGGCCTCCCTGTCCATCACCAACTCCCGGAGTTCATTCAGACTCACGCCCATCGAGTCCGTGATGCCATCCAGCCATCTCATCCTCTGCTGTTCCCTTCTCCCCTGCCCCCAATCCCTCCCAGCATCAGAGTCTTTTACAAAGAGTCAACCCTTCACATGAGGTGACATAGTTCTTTTTAAAACTAGGGACACTCTACTGGATGTATGCTTGTGTCTCATTGTGACTTTCATTTGCATTTCTCTAATGACTGATGGTGTTAAGTATATGTTTATATGCTTACTAGTCATTCAGGTTCCCTTTCTGGCGAAGCGTCTATCAAATCTTTTGCCAGTTTTATATATTGAATTGTTTGTCTTCTTCTTCCTAAGCTTTAGTTATTCTTTATATATTCTAAATAAAGTCTTTTATTAGATATACGATTTGCAAACATTTTCTCTCAGTCTGAAGTTGTCTTTTGACTGTCTTAATGGTAGCTTTTGAAGCACAAAAACTTTCAGTTTGATCAAGCCCAACTTACCAGTTTTTTCTTTTTAAGACTGTGCTTTTACAAAGATTTTCTCCTGTATTTTTTGACGTTTTATTGTACTCCGTATTTCTGTCTACAATCCATTTTTGTGGGGTGAGAGTTTAGCTTCCTTTTTTTTTTTTTTGCATGATTTTTTTTTTTGTTTAGTGCACCTACATAAGGAATACAGAAATAAAGCTGTGTTTACTGGAGTTATAGAGAATCTAGTATGTTCTTAATGTGTTCTGGAGGCCTAGCATCAGAGAATCCTTACAATTTGAGTCCTTGAAGGTGAGGGTGCTTTTGGTGGGGAAAGCGGTCTCTCTGTGCTTTGACAGAAGCACAAGAGAGGAGAGGACAGAGCTTAGAGATGTCACAAGCGTGTCCTTCCCAGGTCAGGCAATCAGAACCTGCTGGTTGCTGTCCTAAGGAGAAATGTATCTGGTCTCAGCCTAGAAACAAAGAGCGGTATTTAAATGGCCTGCCTATGCGTGCTGGCCATGGCCTAGTCTATCTGCTCGGTCAGTAGATAAAGATCAATGATCAATTCTGTTTCTTCTCAGAGGTCTGCGTTTCTTTAATTCCAGGGGTGCTCCGGGCACCAGAGGGGGAAGCGAGACAAGGTAATAAATTAGGGCAAACTACATGTAGAGGCGAAGTCATGCTGATTTATCAGGGAGATGGCAATCTTGTATTGGATCCAGTAGAATGCAGACACTTTTAAAGGCGCAGGGACCTTCCAAAATAACCCCCTTCCCCAGGCACCAGTCCCTTTAAATCGGCCGTGGTTGTTAGATCCTCAGTTTCTCTAAACTGAAGGTTTTCCATTCTTCCCAGTTATCACAGGGACGTTCATAAACAACCACCACTGGGGTAATAAATCACACCTTCAGGGAAGAGAAACAAATAGTGACGAGGATGAGAGCGATGGAGGAAAGGCCACGTGCTGGGGCGGCGTCCTGCGAACGGCGCGGGAAGGAGAGGAGCCGCGGCCCGGCGGCGGGAGCCTGCGGGCAGGCCTCCTCCAGAGCAGCGAGGCCCTGCGGTCCGGGCTGGCGGCAGCGGGCCGGGGCTGCTCCGGCCTCCTCCGAGAGCAAAGCCAGGCCAGCACGGGCTCGAGCTGATGCCATCACCCACTGCTTTAGAATTCACGCTGATTCCACACTACTGTTAACCGATAATCCTTCAGGGTGGGCGGTGGGGTGGGGAAGTCCTTATCGCCAAAAAAGTCAAAATGTCTTTTATACCAAACGTGCATCTCAGAGCACCCCTCCTCTCTTTTCAGAGAAAACTGCTTGTTTCTTGTGACACCTTCTGGAACCTGCCGCCCCATGGAAGCGCGTACACCAGTTCCATAAAGCACGTGCGCCCGGGAGTTTCCTTAGATGGACCATGACCCACCCTGAAGCTGGCTTCTTCATTCGTTAGTATTGATGTCACATGTATTTCCATTTCTAGCGTATTATGACAACATTTCCCAGAGCCCTTGCCGCACCAGGACGCGGAGACCGCCCATCCGCGCGGCCCAGATGCGGCACCTTGAACGCTGAAGAGCGCACGCTGTGCCCTCGGATCACACGGACCCAAACCTCGCTTTGGTCCCTGCTGGGGAGGCTGGGAATCTGCTGACTCTTGCTGTCTTCAGTTTCGCTGCTAAAACGGGCGTAAGGACAGTGTCTGGGCCGTATTAAAAAGTCAATACATGAAAGGCCCCCAGAACGGGGTCTGGTGCATTGTAAGCAACAAAGAAATGTGTCCCCGTCGTTAGTCATCTGTACGGCTCCACGGCAGGTCTGTGCTATGGTGCAGCTTCTCCCTGGCGTACGCCTAGGCTGTCAATAAGCTTTGCTATTATTAATAAAGAGCGCTTGCCCTGTGCATGCGTCCTGTGTAGCTCTGTGTATGTCTTCCTCCCCTCTGTGTTTCAAGGGTAGAGACGAAATCTGGAATCCCACAAGGAAGGGATCACTTGTCAGAGACAGCAGTTTTGCCAAATTGGCTTCCAATTTATACTTCTGCTCATAAAGGAGAGCACCAATTTTTCCATATTCTTATCATCACTTAGTGTTTCAAATATTTCATTCCTCTAAAGATTATTCCTCTAATAATCTTTCTTTCATGTTTTCATCTGAATGTCTCAAATTACTAGTGGGAGCAAAAACATGTTCATGTCTATCACTCATTGAGGTTTCCTCAAGGTGAATTCCCTCCTCACAGCCTTTGGCCATTTATCTTGAGCTGTGTGACTTGTGGAGCCTGCTGATATATTCTGCAGGAGGACACTGAATTCGTCATATGCTGCCCACATTCCCCTCCCCACCCCAATCTAAGCATTAATTTGTTAAAGTCCTCCAAGGAAACCTAACCCGTTCTCAACCTGTCCTGTCATCCGTGGGCTCTCAGGAGGATTAAACCACAAGGATACCACAGCTCTAATAAAAGATGGCGTGGCCTAGATGGGGACTCGGCTCAGAAAACGACTGGGGAGCCAGACACCACCCAGCCTCGGCTGTTCAGGCAGGGATGTTTCTCTAAGAGCCTCTGAATTTTGTGTTTCTGATTACTTCTGCATCCTGAGCTGCAGCTACCCCGGGAATGTGGTTCCTGGTGAGGAGGTGGTGAGCTGCCAGCCTCTGGGAGGAAACACAACAAGCTCTGGCAAGTAGACGTGAGCAATGGAGAATGAGCATGAACCCTCACAAATCCTCCTGGGACCTTCCATTTAAAGTAGCAGCACCCACGTCGCTAGAAGCAAGTAGAAAGGCTGAATGCAGAGCCCAGAGCAGACCCACTGAATCTGCATTTCAATGAGACCCGCTCAGGTGGTTCTTGTGCCCATTACAGTCTGAGAAGCACACCTCCAAGGCTGTTTAAACAGGCCAGAAGTCCCTGTGAAGTGGCCTTGGGGTTTCAGTCACCATCAGTTATTAGTAGAACTGCAGCCCCTAAAATTCCCTATGTTGAGTCCTGAGCCCTCAGCCCACCAGAAAAGTGAAAGGCGCTCAGCCGCGTCCGAGCCTGTGCGACCCCATGGACTGTAGTCCGCCAGGCTCCTGTGTCCATGGGATTCTCCAGGCAAGAACACTGGAGTGGGTAGCTGTTCCCTTCTCCAAGGGATCTTCCCAACCCAGGGATCAAACCCAGGTCTCCTGCATTGCGGGCGGGTTCTTTACTGTGTGAGCCACCAGGGAAGCCAGAAGGTGACCTTAGTTGGAGACCGGGTTGCTTCAGATGCTGTTAGTTAAGATGCGGCTACACCAGGCCAGGCTGGAGCCTTGATGCAGTATAGCTGGAGTGCTTGTGAAAGGGGACGCTGGACATAGGAGAGCGTCCTGTGAGCTTGAAGGCAAAGGTCAGGTGTGCAGCAGAAGCCAGCAGGGCCGGATTTCCTTAGCAAACCCCCCGGAGCTGGGAGAGAGCCTTGGAACCCACCCTCACAGCCCAAAGAAGGGACCCACCTTGCCAGCACTGTCTTAGACGCCCAGCCTCCGGGGCTGTGAGACGAGAAGTTCTGTTGTTTAAGCCCCTAGTTGGTAGAACTTACTAGAGCAGAAAAGTAACATACCGTCCGTGGGTTTCCCCTGAGGGAGGAGCTAGGCATGCAGTGCCCTGGAAAGACACGCCCAGGCTTATCTTCCGGCTGATGGAGACATGTAGGGGAGTACATAGGGCTCAGGACATCACTCCCTCTCAGGCAGTCAGTCCCTCTCTCAGCGCCTTCTGCATGTCGTTCTCATTTCACAGGGCGTCAGCACTTGGCACCCTGACCGCGTGCGTGCCCGGGACGTGTGCAGCTCTCTCCTTGCGCTTAAATAAAGTGGGAAGCAGTTAGGTGCCGAGAAGGGCCGGCTGACGGAATAACCTGTGATCTCGTTTCTGCTCAGGTGTTGTAACTAATGGGCTGTTTAGAGGCAGTCCGTTCTGATGGAATCAAAAGAAAACAACAGTATATTTGAAAGAGAATCCATCTCTTTCTTGGTCACTCATTAGTGACAGAACCGTTAGGTGCTCGGCTCCTAAAACTGAAACAGAGACAAGCCACCCTCTCTTAATCACAGTTAGTTGCTTCCTACTCAAGCTTTCTTGGAACGGACAGCACGTGGAAGCAAAGCGTTCTGCCACAGACTGCCCTTCACTTACTTTTATCTTTGTACACTAGAATACATTTTATTAGTCCTAAATATATCTTTTGGAACAGTGCCTGATTCTTTTCAGAAAAAATATATTCTAGATAAGCCACAAAGTCCTATGTATGGTATGGGGAACTATATTCAATGTCCTCTGATAAACCATCATGGAAAGGAATATTAACAGGAATGTATATGTGTGTATAACTGAATCACTTTGCTGTACAACAGAAATTAACACACATTGTAAATCAACTGTATTTCAGTTAGAAAAAAAGAAAAAAATTCTAGTAGCATTAACTAATGTTTTTTGAGTAGTTAAAGGCGCTAAGCTCAGAACTTACCTTGGTCTAACGATTGTTACACTTAATCTTCACTGCACCCACTTGAAATAGGTGACGTGATTATCCCCATTATACAGGTGGGGAAACTGAGGCACAGAGAAGTTAACTTAGTTGCTCATACACAGCTAAAGAGACAGGAGGCGTAATCTTGACTGTCACCTTCAGTGGAATATGCATGACCACAGCTCTGCAGGGAAGCCTCACTCAAGACATTCAGACTCACGGTCCTCCCAAGGGTCTTTTTGCTGTTGTTTCCACAGGCACCATGTGGCAATCGGTGCAGGAAGTAATGGAGAGCAGTACAAAAGGAATAATGAGGGTTTGGTCTGGAGATAGCTAAATCCAGCTTGAACAACCCAATCCATTCTTTGGATCGCAATCACCACGTCAAAACTGTCCCCAAGGAAGTCGGCAATAGAGTGCAGTGCAGGGCTCTTGCAGCAGAATCCCCGGGAGGGCTTGTTGAATGCAGATCCAGGTCTCCGCACAAGTCTTCCGGATTCAGTCGGTCTAGGGTAGAGCCGAGAATTTTCCTTCCTTATAAATACTCAGGTGATGCTGACGCTGCTTCTGGGGACCAGACTGTGAGAATCACTGGACTAGAGGGAAGGAGCACAGTTTCTGAGTCTCCGAGAGCTAAACCCCAGGCCCAGCCCACCCCTGACCTCCTGTGCGACCCTGGGGAGGTTTCTAACCTCCTTTGTACCTTCCTTGGTACAAAACGGACAAAGGGTTGCACCTCGTCTGTTGCAGCTATTGTAAGGCATGAGTTAGGGAATGCCTATTTTAAAAATTAGTACAGGACCTGGTACTTAATACGCATTCAGCAAACTCTAGCTTCCACCACCATCACTTCCACTACCACCACATTTTATTTTTAAATTAAAAAAAAAATGTTTAAAAAAATTTTAAAACAAAAATTTCAAATTAAATCTTTCTATTTTTTAAATTTTTATTATTTTTTGCACACTTTCTATTGCTATGGATGCACGAGTGTGGGCTCAGTTTTAACCAAGTCCTGTTCGACTGTCCGACTCCGTGGACTGCAGCCCGCCAGGCTCCTCTGTCCACGGGATTTCCCAGGCAAGAAGACGAGTCGGTTGGCATTTCCTTCTCCAGGGATCTTCCCCACCCAGGGTTTAAACCCATGTTTCCTGTTTGCCAGGCGGATTCTTCACCACTGAGTCACCAGCTAAGCCCTTTCCTTCCTATGTGTGTATGTGTGTTTGTGTGTGTGTTAGTTGCTCAGCTGTGTCGACTCTTGGCGACACCATGGACTGCAGCCTTTCAGGCTCGTCCGTCCATGGGATTCTCCAGACAGGGACACTGGAGTGGGCTGCTACTCCCTTCCCAGGAGATCTGCCCGGACCCAGCATTCGAAGCCAGGCCTCCTGCACTGCAGGCAGATTCTCTACCTTCTGAGCCATGAAGGAAGCCCTTTTCTTCCTGCGTGTATGGCTTATTCCTGTGCCTCTCTGCTTATCTCTTACATGCTAGACCTCTGTGTTTCTCTGTGAAAAACATTTCTTCCTGATATGTCCTATGTCACAGTTTTGTTGAAAGCATCAAATGAGTTACTCTGTATAAAGAGTTTAGCCTCATGCCTCATCCTGCAGAGATCCTTGTTATTTCTTCTCCCTACCGTTAACCATTCATTGTACTAAGCATTTTACTACATTATTTCATTTGATTCTCACAGTAACCAATAACATAGGAAACATCAGGATAATTTTACAAATGACAGAGCTAGAGCCATAGAGGTCAAGTTCCCTCCTCAAGGGCACTCAGCGACTGAGTCAAGACTTAAATGCAGGTCTCTGACCGAAGGGTAAACACACGACTTCTGCATATTGCCCTACACATATTACTCCTCCTAACTTTATAACTCGTTTCAGAATGGACCGAGGCCCCTTGAATTGGACATGCTAAGAGGACGCTTTAATTTATAAATGTAAGTCTAGAAAAACAGTTCCCCTTACGGGTCCAGGAAATGGGTGGAAGCTCGCTGCCATGACAACCCCTGCCTCTTTGGGATGATCAAGGTGACTTCCAGCTTATGAAAATTCACTCAGAAGGAAAACAGAACCGCCACGGACTAGATGCATCCACATTTTCTCATTCACTGGCTGGAAAGCATTCTTCTGTTTCCTGGTCTTATCCCTTGCTCCCTTGCTGGGTCATCATCTAGCCAGACAGAAGGATGTTGAAATAATCGTTGTAATCCTTTGAAACTGACATGTGCAACGTCCAAATGTGAGATTCAGATTTCCCCGAAGAAGAGGTATACACAGAGAAGCTAAGCTGCTGCTTCCAACCCACCTGAGTTAACTGCAAGAGGAAAATTCTTTTTCTTTCTGTGATTACTGAGATGGTCCCCACAGATGTTTGTTATGGTAAACTGGTACCAACTGTCAGGGAGTGTGCATAGGTGGCTTTCAAGGTTATGGAGGAGGGAACCACAGGCCTGACCTAGGAGTAGAATGCCTTCCAACCGAGGCATGTGGTTAATGTTTGCAGGAAGGAGAAGCCTCCAGCAGTAGAAGATCACATTTCTATTTACCTGGAGGCAGAAAAAATCATAAACAGATGCTCTCGAATGTTGCACCAGCTATTTGACTTTCTAACCAAACACCTCCTCAACCACCTCGGGTTTTGGGGAGGGAAAGGCAGCTTTAATTTGTTTTCCTGTTATCTCTGAGTCCTTTTGAAAATATAAAATAAAATCTTTTAGGATAACAGAACATGTGTACAGAATGTGGTGGGAGCCAGAAGTTATCCCATAGCTCTGGCCTCTGACCAGTTTGCCTGGGAGGATTTATTTTAAGCTATTCTTATCTGAATTCGTCTGGCTGTGCCAGCATGGAAGCTAATTCTCTGACAATAAGCCTGCTGGGGTGTGTTTGGGTCTCTGTTTGTTTGTTTTGATGTGTACAAAGCCTGCAAAGTGGAGAGCGGCATCACACTCAGCTCGAAATAAGAGGCGCAGGCTGGCACCACGGGGATGCCGGCCATATTTGGGAGCTGGGTAGTGAACGTGCAGGCTCTTTGGGGAAAATGTAGGCAGGCACATTGCCTCCCAGCAGGAGACCCCAGGCACAGGGTCTTTTGAGATGAATACGGCCCCACCAATGCAAAACACCAGCACATCAAGGTTTCCGGGAGGAGACATGCAGAAATTTCTGCAGAACAAGGAAGTGAGTAAAAACGGCCCAGCTCCGAGCCGAAGCCAGGGACAGGGCCTCTGACCCAGGGCGTTTCACAGCATTTCTGCAGCCAGCTGGGGGTCGGAGGATCCCGGGCCATCATCTTCCGAGGCCTTCCAGTCCCGTTGTCAGCGTGGATGCAACCTCTGCTTCAGTGTCTTATCCCAGGGCCTTGCAGCCCCCCGGCCAGGGATTGGTACCAGCTCCAGGCCTGTTAGGACCCAGGCTGCACAGCAGGAAGTGAGCGGCGGGTGGGCCAGCGACACCTCACCTGATCTCCAGCGGCCCCCATCGGTCACACTGCCGCCTGGCCCTGCCCTGTGAGATCGGTGGTGGCCTTGATTCTCAGGGGAGCGTGAACCTACTGTGAACCACACATGGACGTGTCTAGGCTGCTTGCTCCTTATGAGAATCTAACGCCTGATGGTCTCTCTGTTATGGGGAGCTGTGCCGTTCTTTCATTATATACCACAAGGTAATA
This sequence comes from Aepyceros melampus, assembly GCA_006408695.1. Classification (NCBI taxonomy): domain Eukaryota; kingdom Metazoa; phylum Chordata; class Mammalia; order Artiodactyla; family Bovidae; genus Aepyceros; species Aepyceros melampus. The sequence continues at coordinate 145,231 of SJXQ01005206.1, read as the reverse complement.
GTAATATAAATAAAGGGCACAGTAAGTGTAAGGCGCTGGAATCATATGTTGGTGTTCATTCACTCAGTTGTGTCCCACTGCTTGAGACCCTGCAGACTGCAGCACGCCAGGCTTCCCTGTCATTCCCTCTCTCAGAGCTTGCTCAAACTCCTGTCCATTGAGTCAATGATGCCATCTACCATCTCATCCTCTGTCGCCCCCTTCTCCTCCTGCCCTCAATCTTTCCCAGCATCAGGGTCTTTTCCAGTGAGTGGGCTCTTCTCATCAGGTGGCCAAAATATTGGAGCTTCAGCTTCAGCATCAGTCCTTCCAATGAATATTGAGCATTGATTTCCTTTAGGACTGACTGGTTGGTTCTCCTTGCAGTCCAAGAGACTCTCAAAACTCTTCTCCAGCAGCACAGTTCAAAAGCATCAATTCTTTGTTGTCCAGCCTTCTTTATAGTCCAGCTTTTACATTAGAGTGAGTGTCATCTGCATACCTGAGGTTGTTGATATTTCTCCCAGCAATCTTGACTCCAGCTTGTGATTCATCCAGCCTGGCATTTTACATGATGTACTCTGCATGTAACTTAAATAAAACAGTGATGATATACAGCTTTGATGTACTCCTTTCTCAATCCTGAACCAGCCAGCTCCTACAGCGTTCTGTTACTTCTTGGCAGTTCTCAGGAGCCTGGTCAGGTGGCCTGGTATTCCCATCTCTTTAAGAGTTTTCCATAGTTTGTTGTGATCCACACAGAGGCTCTAGCATAGTCAATGAAGCAGTAATGTTTTTCTGGAATTTTTGTGCTTTCTTTATGATCCAGTGAATGCTGGCAACTTGATCTCTGCTTCCTCTGCCTTTCTAAATCCAGCTTTTCCATCTGGAAATTCTGGGTTCACGTGCTGCTGAACCCCACTTTGAAAGATTTTGAGCATCACCTTACTAACTTGAGTCTTACCAGTGTGAAAAAGGTTGGAGATGACTGTCTTAACTTCCTCAGGGCCAAACTCTTTCACCTCTGCCTCACTTCACTGCAAACGTTATCTCTCAAAACTGCTCCGTGCCAACATTTCACCCCGTACAGTTCAGCCACAAATGTCCACTGAGCACTTGTCTTCCCCACCTCTTCTCTCCCTGCTCCATCACCAGGCTTCTGATATACCTCTGCTCTCAGTCAACCCAGACCTTCTAGCTCCCTTGGTATTTCCCCAGCCCTCTTCTTGGAAATCCTGCGGTCTGTCAAAGCTTACAAGGTCGAGATATTGATGCTGCGCTGAGGGGGTCAGTCGCACTCACGGGGTTGGATCTCAGTGGACCTTGAGTCGCTACCAGCATAGCTTGTGTTGTTCTCTGACCAAGCCCCTCCAGGTGCCCCAGTGCTTTGTCCTAAACCTCGCGCCTCTCTAATACCCCTCCCTCCAGCCCCTGGCTCTTCCTTGGAGAGAAACTGCCTGACTGCTTGGCTTACCCAGAGGACTAAGGGGAGACTCTATAAGAATCCTGTTTCTCTTCCCCTCACAATCACTCATCCCCAGCTTCCCCTTGCCCTTATTTCAGAGGAAGAGATATTCCCCTTTCCTGGCAAGACTCACTCATCCCTATCCACGGACTGGATCCTACCCCTTACAGCTTCAGCTATGGTTTATCTCGTCCCCACCATCCTTTCTATTAGGTCAATTCTTCTTGCTAATTCCTACTGATGCTCAGACCTTCCCCAGTAGAAGTAATATCTTTGCTTGTCCCCAAAATCATATTAAATTATCAGTTTCCTCTGGCCCTTCTTCAACAACCAAGTTTATTGAAAGAGATCTCTTGGCAGATGGGTGGAGAAAGAAGATGTGGTTCATATATACAAGGGAATATTACTCCGTCATAAGGAGAATAAAACACTGCCATGGCTGGACCACTGGGTAAAGCCCGTCACACAGAGAAAGACAAATAGCACAAGCTATCGCTTGCACGTAGAATCTAAAAAAATATATATATATACAAATAAATTTATTCACAAAGCAGAAACAGGCTCACAGACATAGAAAACAAACCCGTGGTTACCAAAGGGGACGGGGGAAGGATAAATCAGGAGTCTGGGGTTGACATATATACATATGCGCCCTCCGTGTGCTTCTATGGACTGTAGCCTGCCAGGCTCCTCCAACCATAGGATTCTCCAGGCAAGAACACTGCCCTCCTCCAGGGGAGCTCCTCAATGCAGGGATCAAATCTGTGTCTCTTACGCCTCCTGCCCTGACAGGCAGGTTCTTTACCACTAGTGCCACCTGGGAAGCCTACACACACACACACACACACACACACACACACACACACACTGCTGCTGCTGCTGCTGCTGAGTCGCTTCAGTCGTGTCCGACTCTGCGACCCCATAGACGGCAACCCACCAGGCTCCCCCGTCCCGGGGATTCTCCAGGCAAGAGCACTGGAGTGGGGTGCCGTTTCCTTCTCCAATGCAGGAAAGTGAAAAGTGAAAGTGAAGTCTCTCAGTCGTGTCCAACTCTTCGTGACCCCATGGACTGCAGCCCACCAGGCTCCTCCGTCTATGGGATTATCCAGGCAAGAGTTCTGGAGTGGGTCGCCATTGCCTTCTCCCCACACGCACACTCTTGTACATAAAATAGACAACCGGAAAGGACCTACCTACGGTACAGCGCAGGGCAGTACGCCCAGCGTTCTGTAACAGCCACATGGGAAAGGATCTGGAAACAGTGTAAAGCAGCATGTGCACACAGGAGTCACTTTGCTGTGTACCTGAAGCCCAATGACATTCTAAATCAACCACACCGTGATGATAAAAAATAAAGTGCATTAAAAAAGAGAGAGATCTCAACACATGCATACTTTGTAACTCATGATCTTCATGTCTGGACTATTTCTCTATCAGCAGAAACGCTCCCCGCCAAGAAAACCAGTGGAAACGGCACCTCCCACAGCCAGCGCTTCCTTGGTTTCTGTGACCCGGGGCCATCTTGTTTCTTCTGGCTTTCAGACTCTTTCTCTTCTGCCTCTTAACTTCCCGTTTCACAGTTTCGGTCCAGGTTTCTCCTTGGTGCCGCTGCCTCTAGGCTGCCTCTCAACAGTCTCACATGCCTTCCTGTCCCGAATGCCGTTACCACCCAAATACCTCCTTAAAGAAACTCTAACCTCGTCCCAAGATCCACCTCGTAAATCCAACTTTCAGCTGGATCTCGGATGAGTAATAACAGTAACAATAACATCTACAGTTTACTCAGCTCCTACTGTGTTCCAGACACAGTGCTGGGGTAGTTATTTAAGTGATCTTATTTCACTTCCTCCACAGCCCCACAGTAGATACTGCGTACTCTTTACAGACAAACGTATCAGGGCTCAGAGAGGTAAAAACCTTGCTTGAGATTATCTATTTTATGGTGCAAGACTGGTACCTGAGCTCTGATCCCAGAGAAAGCATAGAGCTAAGGTTGCTGCTGCTGCTGCTGCTAAGTCACTTCAGTCGTGTCCAACTCTGTGCGACCCCATAGACGGCAACCCACCAGGCTCCCCCGTCCCGGGGATTCTCCAGGCAAGAGCCCTGGAGTGGGTTGCCATTTCCTTCTCCAATGCATGAAAGTGAAAAGTGAAAGTGAAGTCACTCAGTCGTGTCTGACCTTCAGTGACCCCATGGACTGCCGCCTTCCAGGCTCCTCTGTCCATGGGATTTTCCAGGCAAGAGTACTGGAGTGAGGTGCGTTGCCTTGCCTTGTCTAGCTAAGGTTAGAGGATCAGAAATCTAGTCCTGACTCTGACATGAGCTGGGTCTGAGTCTGACTGCTTCAGTTAGCCCTAGAGGGCCATTGTTCTCTGGTCTATGAAATGTGGGTGATGGATCCCTCTAGTGTTACTCAACTCTGAACTTTCAGGTTTTTATAATTCTAAAAATGGGGCATCTCAAATCCAACAAGACTGAAAACACTTGCTTGATCATATGTGTTCAAACCTGTTGTACTCCATTTGGGCTTAATCAGTTCAGGGTTACTGTTAGTGCTCCTACAGGAGTTCCTTCCCTTGTTAGGTACAGCACTGGCTGGCCCCAAACTCATAGCAATGGAAATAGAAAATTCAGTTGTCATGTTTTTACAGAATGATTACTTCACCAACCACTTGCAAATAGTGAGTTTGGAACATTTTAAATGAGGTGCTTGAAGGCAGTTCATTAGTTTAGTGCTTTATAAAATGTCATTTAAAAAAATGTAATGGTTTCAAAAAATTTTACTTTCAAGTCAATCTGTGAGATGTCCTAGAAGACAAAAATGACCATAAAAATGAATGAAATTATGCAGAGCAGAGCACTTCAGAGCCAATAAGGATCCACTTTAGTTTGTAATATCAAATATCTGATATTTCCAATATTTAATAACTTTTCCTTTTTCCCTTTCCAAAAGTAATACAGACCACATCAAAAGCATGGAAGCTACAGGTAAGAAAAACATACCATCCACAAGCCTGCATCTGACAGATGTCTGCTATGAACATTTTTGTGTGTAAGTTCCCTTTCTTTTCCGCTAAATGTGTTTTTTTTTTTTAAGTGAGCTTCTGTTCTAAATACTGTTTTTTAAAATTTTGTTCATTCATTTATTTTATTTTTGGCTATGCTGGGTCTTCGCTGCTGTGCGGGCTTCTCTCTAGTTTCAGAGGGCAGAGGCTGCTCTCTAGCTGAGGTGCGTGGGCTCCTCGTTGCGACGGCTCCTCCTGTGGAGCACAGGCTCCAGGGGCTCGAGCCTCAGGGGCTGCAACACGTGGGCACAGCAGTGGCAGTTCCCGGGCTCTTCCGCACAGGTGCGATAGTTGTGGTGCTCCGGCTTAGTTGCTCTGCTGCATTAAATAATATTTTAATTAGGTTTTTAATCTTGAAATATATCTTGAACATCTTTCTATGCCATCATGTATTTTTTTTTCATCTTCTTTTTAAAATAAATGCACAATAATCTGGGGTTAGGATGCACCATAATGTATCTAACCCAAAACTTGACATTGACCACTTCAGTTCAGTTCAGTTGCTCAGTCGTGTCCGACTCTTTGAGACCCTATGAATGGCAACATGCCAGGCCTCCCTGTCCATCACCAACTCCCGGAGTTCACTCAAACCCATGTCCATTGAGTCGGCGATGCCATCCAGCCATCTCATCCTGTGTTGTCCCCTTCTCCTCCTGCCCTCAATCTTTCCCAGCATCAGGGTCTTTTCAAATGAGTCAGCTCTTCGCATAAGGTGGCCAAAGTATTGGAGTTTCAGCTTCAGCATCAGTCCTTCCAATGAACACCTGAGACTGATCTTCTTTAGGATGGACTGGTTGGATCTCCTTGCAGTCCAAGGGACTCTCAAGAGTCTTCTCCAACACCACAGTTCAAAAGCATCAATTCTCTGATGCTCAGCCTTCTTCACAGTCCAACTCTCACATCCATACATGACCACTGGAAAAACCATAGCCTTGACTAGACAGACCTTTGTTGGCAAAGTAATGTCTCTGCTCTTTAATATGGTGTCTAGGTTGGTTGTAACTTAGGTTATTTTAAATTTTTACTCTCTTCTAAACAATGTTCATGCAACTGTCATTTAGCTAAGCTTTTGCACATAACTTTGAATAAACTTAAATACAGGCGTTTTGGATAAACTCCTGCATATTAAATTAGAAGGCCAAAGAGCACGCACGTTTTAAAAGTCTTTGACATTATCACCACACTGTCTCCAAGAGGATTGCGTTTATGTATCGTCCACAGCAGGACAGACTCCCTTCCCCTTCTAGGTTCACCAGCGCTTCATATTATTGTTTCAATGTTTGCAAAATTGGGAGCCATTTTAATTTGTATCAAATAAAATTTATACCAAATATTGCATCCAAATAATATCACAGTATGTTTTTTTAAAGTGTATTCTCAGGGTGTCCCTCGTGGCTCAGTGGTAAGGAATCTGCCTGCCATGCAGGAGACAAAGGTTTGATCCCTGGTCAGGGAACATCCCGCACGCTGCAGAGCAACAAAGCCGAAGTGCCACAACTATCGAGCCGATGCTCTAGAGCGTGGAAACTGCAGCTACTGAGCCCACGCCCCTGCGTGCTCCAGAGTCTGTGCTCCCCAACAAGAGAGGCCGTCACTGAGAACTCGTGCACCGCGACTAGAGAGTAACCCGGGGTTACCTCAGCTAGAGAACAGCCCTTACAGCCACAGGCCAAACACAGCCAAAAAGAAGTAAATTAAATTATATTTTAAAAGTGTGTTCTCCAGCAAGAGAAAGCTGGTGAGAAAAAGAGAAAAAAGCCTCTCCAATGGGTCAGAAAAGCTGTTACAGATATGGGATAAAGTTTATTTCTTGAAATGGTGTAGAAATAATATTCCAGAGCCTGCACAAAATTGAAGGAAAGAACAGACAAAAACAAACAAGAGACAAAGCAAGACTCAAAAAATCCTGATAAGATAAGATTTAAAAAAAAAAGACCAAAAATCAGAAAAGGATGAGTGGATCACTGGAGAAATGATCACTTTTGGGTAAAAATATTTCCTTATAATTCTGCACGAAATAGAAGGTAGTCTCATGACATACGATAGAAGTTAAGAGAAGACCTCAGCCCAGGAGGAGAGAACTGGCCACACATTCTCTGCTGGAATAAAGCCCTTCCTAAACCATCACAAGACTTAGGCAAAGAAGCACTCTTGTGTCTCAACAAGTCTTGGATTAATCATTGAGAAAACATCCAACAGCCCAGTTAATAGAATGAGCAACTGGCCTATCATTTAATCCTCAAGAAGCAGAAGGTTTATACTTGACAATCTCAGCCCTCCCTAAAAAGGAGACACAATAGGGCAGTGTAGAATGTTCCTAAGACAGGTCGGAAGCCTAATCAGTTCTAGCTGTGTGAGCTCTATAGGTAAGTTAAATATTTAGAGTTTCAGTTTCTATTTCAGTGAAATAGAGATGATACCATTTTCCTGCTTACCTCACAGAATTGTCAGAAGGCTCAAGAAGGATAATAAATGTGAAAAAGACCTTCAGGATTGCAGATCATAAAGTGGAACATGGTGGAATATTGGAGTCCATAAATCTCATATGAGTAATGTTAAAAGGTATCTATGAGATTTCCCAAGTCTAGAATACTAGTCATATTCTTACATCTTAAAGTCTGGAAGGGTTCATTTTTGCAAAATATTTTAATAAATACCAAGGTCAAATAAGCTTAAGTTGAAATGCTGTCTGGGAAGCCTGACTTTCTTAATCTTGACTTGGCAAACCCACATTATAATTTGAAAAATGTTTTGTCTTCAAACCCACCTGACTCCATCCCCAGAGCATACTATGTCCTACTTTCTGCCAGGTGCTTGACCTAAAACTCCAGAGTCCCTTGATGTCTGTCACTTTCATCTCCTCCCACTCTGTCAAATTAACCAAGAGGGGAAACCCTTCATGAAGATATATATGAAGTTCTTAAAATATTTAATCAAAGCAATAAACTTAGCCATACAATCCTACAAAACCCAAAGTTAAAGTGGGAACTTAAGTAGCTGAGTAGGTATCTTGATGACTATGTTTTTATTCTGAGTCATAATTTGCTAGAGGGTTTGTCTACTATCTTAGAAAACACAAAATTAACATTCTATATGAATTTTCTACTCTCACATTCAAAGTCAGTGACTGATGTTGGGGAACATCCCCTGTGGTTCAGTGGCTGAGACTCCAAGCCCCCAGCGCAGGGGACCTGGGTAGGATCCCTGGTCAGGGGACTAGGTCCCACAGGCCACGACTAAAATGATCCTGCCTGACACTAGGAAGATTGGAGATCCCGTGTGCTCAAGTAAGACTAGGTGCAGACAGACACATACATGAATAAATATTTTAAAAATAATTGGTGTTAGGATCACACCTTGGCTGATTGACGTCGGCCAGCTTTTTCTCATCAATTGTCAGGTTTTCCTGTCAATTATCAGGTTTTCTCACCTTGAGAACATGAGCAAATACGTAATAGCACACCAGAAAGTCTGTTCTCTGTAACTTCTCAGTAGCTGACACTTCTTTGTTCAAAGGGTGTGCCATCAAAATGCTGCCTCTGACTCTTTGGTCCAAGGAAGCCGTTACATGCAAGACAAACAGGAGCCCCGGCATTCACCGTGTATCTTGGTGCTAGTGGTAAAGAACTTGCCGCCAAAGCAGGAGACAAGAGACACAGGTCTGATCCCTGGGTCAGGAAGATCCCCTGGAGGAGGCCATGGCAACCTATTCCAGCATTCTTGCCTGGAGAATCCCATGGACAAAGGAGCCTGGTGGGCTACAGTCCATGCGGCCACAAAGAGTTGGACACGACTGAAGTGACAGCACGCACACACCACGTGTCTGATGCTGTGATAAGCACTAGAATATGGTCCTGAGACAGATCTCACTCTCACGACCCTTCAGTCTTGTGAAGGAGATTTACTACACACAAGTAAATCACTGATTTTATAAGGTCACAAAATGGTGGGTACCACGATGGTTTTAAATGTTACGTGTCAACTTGGCTAGGTGATGAATGCCCAGTCTTTGGTCAAACGCTAGTATAGAGGTTGCTATAAAGGTATTCTACAGATATGATTAACATTTACAAGGTAAATGATTTTAAATAAAGGAGATTAACTTTGATAATATGGTTGGGCCTTGTTTAGTGGATTGAAGGTCTTAAGAACAAAAACGGAGGTTACCCTGGAGCAAAAGGAATTCTTCTACAAGACTGGGGTAGAAGTCCTGCCTAGATTTCCAGCCTGCCAGGACTGATGCTGAAGCTGAAACTCCAGTACTTTGGCCACCTTATGCGAAGAACTGACTCAATGGAAAAGATCTGATGCTGGGAAAGATTGAAGATGGGAGGAGAAGGGGATGACAGAGGATGAGACGGTTGGACGGCATCATTGACTTGATGGACATGCGTTTGAGTAAAGTCTGGGAGTTGGTGATGGACAGGGAGGCCTGGCGTGCTGCAGTCCATGGGGTCACAAAAAATCGGACATGACTGAGTGACTGAACTGAACGGAACTGAATCTGTCATACAGGTTTCAAACTTGCCAACCCCCACAATCCCATGAGGCAGCTCCTTCAAATAAGTCTATACGTTTATCTGCAGATGAATCTTAACAGTTCCCTTTTTCCTGGAGAAACTTTACTGATGCAAGTGCAATGAGGGACATGAACCAGATGAAATGAAAGCATAATGTGGAAACGGTAGAGTGTGGAGAGGTTGTCAAGAACGAGTTCTCTGGTGAAAATTTCATTTCAACAGAAGCCTGAGTCCAAGGAGAGAGGGAGGCAGGCAGAGGCAGAAACAGGAGCCTTCCAGGCTGGAGGGACATCAGGGGCGCCGGGGTGGGAATCATCAGAGTGTGTTAGGAGGAAGTTGGTTAGAACGCAGTGAGGCTGGCTAGATCACACTGACACTGGGGAGAAGCGCTAGACAGTGAGCTTAGGGGAGGGAGCAGCGGAAAATCGCGTGTGTGGTTTGTTTTCTTTTCTTTAAGCACTGGAGAGTTCTGAGCAGGGAGTATGCATAATCCGATGTACGTTATGAAACAGTTACCACTCCAGTGGCTGTGGGTCCGTCCGGTTATCCATCGGAGGTCAGTGAGTTGCTATGTTGTCTGCCAATTTATCTCCATAGTCTTAACCTAATAGTATGTTTGTTTAAAGATGGCTGCTCTCCTTGTGTAACTATTCAAATACTGAAGTAAGTCGTTAAGAAACAGTGGATAATTTATAAGTACCTTTTTCCAAGGTCAATGTTTTAGGGGTTTTCACATATCCCTTCAATATAATAAAAGCTCTTTATAAATGTGGTGGTTAAACAAATAGTTATTAAGTACAAGAAGAGCAATATGTGTTAATTTGTTAATCACTGATAGATATAGGTAATATATATACACACCTACTTGTAAGCAGGTGATTCTGAAACCTCTATAAAGATATAATAGACTCAGATTCTAGGGGAGGGGACTATAATCAACTCAAAAGGACATGTGCTACTCAGGTGCCATCCACATGTTAGCTTCAGCCATAAACTGGAACAAGCTTCACTTGAGCAATAAATTCCCTTACAAATAGCAATTCCAAGAAAACTCCCAGGAAAGCAAACTGCCTACCTAATTGAAAGAGCCCCAGGACCAAGAAACAGTTGAATTTTAATCTAAACGATTGCCATCAATGGTCCTTTATGTTCTTAGGAAGCAGGTCCTGTGTCAAGCCTCTCTCTCTCTATAGCACGCTTGCTCTGGACAAAGGACCATAATCTGAGTCTGTTGCATGAAGCCTGGCCAACTCCATCACACTTTGCAGGAGTCCAGACCTACTCTCACGGCCGACGCCTTTGGAGCCGCAGAGTGACAGTCAGCCCGGCTGTTATGAATGCCCAACACATGGCAGACCTGAAAATAAATGTTACGGAAAAGGCCACAGGGCCATAATAGACTTGTTATTAGAGTCGAGCTGAGTGCTGCAAAATGCTTGAACATCCACTATCCAGAGAGGAACAGGAATTTTAGAGACTGTTTGAGGGCAGGCGACTCGTGGAGCTGGCCAGTTCCAATTTCCATTTCAGCGACAGAAGCTGAAAAAAAGCAGAATGCATATTCAAATGCCTTTTAAAAACTAAATCCAAACTATGAGTGCTGGTTTCTAATCAGCAAAGGATGAGGAGAAATGATTTGGGAAGGTTTTCTGTTGCGTCATACCTTTCCTACAAAGAACTGAGAGTTTATGCTCAGAGATCTTAGTTCCTGGTAAGGCAGAGATCTTGCCTCTGCTGTCCTGACAAGGAGAGAAGAAGGAAACATTTGGCGTGTGTCCCAAACTTTCGGACCTGGATCCTGCAAAAACAATCACGTCTGTTCTATTCTTCAAATGTTCATTTTGAAAGGAAGATGTGGATTGAATCTTTGCTTTAGGACTGACTCTGCTCTGATGAGTGATGCAAAACGATTTTAGCCCAGAGTTTAGGAGACTCTTCTTAATAGCTCTATGAATTCAGTGTAATTTGTCTTTGGGTTGTGCACGCATGCACGCTCAGTCGTGTCTGAGTCTTTGCAACCCCATGGAGTGCAGCCCACCAGGCTCCCCTGTCCATGGGATTCTCCAGGCAAGAATACTGGAGTGGGTTGCCATGCCCTCCTCCAGGGGATCTTTCCAACCCGGGGATCGAACCTGCATATCCTTCATTGGTAGGATTCTTTACCACTGCACTACCTGGGAAGACGGATTTTTCTGCTGCTCTTGTTTGTAATTCAGGATCCAGCTTTCAAAATAAACTTAAGCCACATTTGTCATCACCGCACAAGTTGCTAAACACCTAAGTGTCTAACTGACCCCAGAGTTTTGAAAAGTTAGTTTTCCGGCCACCTCTCCAATGTCACTCTTAACTCTGCCACCTTGACTCTGTGTTGACTCTCAGGAAGCAGTGTTAAGGAGAGTGAAAATGTGTCAACAGGCAGTGTTGTGGGTGAAGGCAGTACTCTGAAGGCATTAAATTTTTATGGATGTGTTTATGTATTATACATGGACAAGTCAGCAAGTCTGTATTAGAAATAATCCGCAGAAGCAATAAATTAATGCTGTATTATTAGTATTTGTTTATGTCTTCAAAGGATGGCTCCACATTTGCGGCCAAAATCCTCTTCATCACCAGCTACCAAACACCACCCTGCCCTGGTGTCCAAGCCTCACCAGGCCAAAGCTGTGAGGTGCCCTTTTCAGCTCTGAAAACCTCAATTTGCATAAAGCTTCTCAGCCTTCTAAATAATCTTTGTTTCTGTGTGGAACTGTAAAGGTTGAGTGGTGAGGGCTTAAAGAATCCTCTTAAATAATTAACTGGAATAAACAAAGTAACATCTTGAACAGTGAGGTTTTTTTTTTTCCCTCCCCTTGGGGAAAATAGTAAATTCCTTAAGATAATGCATTAGATAGAAAGGCGCAGACATTTTCTTCTTCTTTTCTTTTTTTTTTTTTTTTTGGACTTAAACAATAGAAATTTATTTTCTCATAATTCTAGAGGCTAGAAGCCCACAGTCAACGTGCTGGTCAGGTTTGTTCCTTCTCAAGTCCCTCTCCTTGTCTGGTGAATGGTCTTTTCCTATTTTTATATGGTCTTTCCTCTGTTGGTGTTTATGCCCTAATCTTTCTACTTAGGACACTTCATTTTATCTTAATCTCTTAAAAGACCCTTTGTCCAAAAACAGTGACATTCTGCTGTGTTGGGGGCTAAGACTTCAGCAGATGGATGGGGGCGGGGTGGGGGGGCACAGCTCAGCCCACATGATGCTGTAACTTGGATGATTTGTTCACGCGCTTTCCCTCACTAGGCTAGACTGCGATGGGCCGAGGGGCAGAAATGTCAGTTCTTGTTCTTGTCTGCATCCTTCAGGGAGCAGCACAGCCAAGCTGGGTGGGGGGCTGACAACACAGGGGAGATGTGCCCACCCTCAGGAAGGAGGTGTGGTCTGCCTGCCAAGCCCGTTGGTCTTCAAAGACTCCAGAAGTTTCTCACAATCAATAGTGCTGGGGAGCCCAGTGAGAGGCTGAGCTCGATATTCCTATCTCTAGCTTCGGTAGCTTGTGTTGGATTGCTTTATCTTAAATTGATTAAAATTGGCACATCAGATTGCATTAGTGTCAGGCGTGCAATGTAACGATTCGATATTTGGATACACTACAAAGTGATCAGATGCTTATATCTTTCCTTTTCTCCTTTGCTTTTTGCCTCTCTTCTTTTCACAGCTATTTGTAAGGCCTCCCCAGACAGCCATTTTGCTCTTCTGCATTTCTTTTCCATGGGGATGGTCTTGATCCCTGTCTCCTGTACAATGTCACGAACCTCATTCCATAGTTCATCAGGCACTCTGTCTATTAGATCTAGGCCCTTAAAAATATTTCTCACTTCCACTGTATATCATAAGGGATTTGATTTAGGTCATACCTGAATGGGCTAGCAGTTTTCCCTACTTTCTTCAATATAAGTCTGAATTTGGCAATAAGGAGTTCATGATCTGAGTCACAATCAGCTCCTGGTCTTGTTTTTGTTGACTGTATAGAGCTTCTCCATCTTTGGCTGCAAAGAATATAATCAATCTGATTTTGGAGTTGACCATCTGGTGATGTCCATGTGTAGAGTCTTCTCTTGTGTTGTTGGAAGAGGGTGTTTGCTATGACCAGTGCATTTTCTTGGCAAAACCCTATTAGTCTTTGCCCTGCTTCATTCCGCATTCCAAGGCCAAATTTGCCTGTTACTCCAGGTATTTTTTGACTTCCTACTTTTGCATTCCAGTCCCCTATAATGAAAAGGACATCTTTCTTGCCTGTTAGTTCTAGAAGGTCTTGTAGGTCTTCATAGAACCGTTCAGCTCCAGCTTCTTCAGCATTACTGGTTGGGGCATAGACTTGGATAACTGTGATATTGAATGGTTTGCCTTGGAGACGAACAGAGATCATTCCGTCGTTTTTGAGATTGCATCCAAGTATTGCATTTCGGACTCTTTTGTTGACCACGATGGTTACTCCATTTCTTCTGAGGGATTCTTAAAGGTCTTGTACGTCTTCATAGAACCGTTCAACTTCAGCTTCTTCAGCATTACTGGTTGGGGCATAGACTTGGATTACCGTGATGTTGAATGGTTTGCCTTGGAAACTAACAGAGATCATTCTGTCGTTTTGGAGATTGCATCCAAGTACTGCATTTCAGACTCTTTGTTGACCATGATGGCTACTCCATTTCTTCTGAGGGATTCCTGCCCGCAGTAGTAGATATAATGGTCATCTGAGTTAAATTCACCCATTCCAGTCCATTTTAGTTCACTGATTCCTAGAATGTCGACATTCACTCTTGCCATCTCCTGTTTGACCACTTCCAATTTGCCTTGATTCATGGACCTGACATTCCAGGTTCCTATGCAATATTGCTCTTTACAGCATCGGATCTTGCTTCTAAGTCTTGCGAAATATCTCTTGGTTTGGCCGACCTCGGTTAGAGGATGTGGGGATGTGTTCATTTCTTCCTTCCCGCAACCTTTCACAGGGGCCAGGGTCAGAAGGTCTCCCTGTGAGCTGAACAAAGGCACTTTAGTTTAACATTCAGACAGAGGGCAGGGTTCCCTGAGGTAGGCCATTATGTATGCTTCCAGCTACAGACGGTATCCTTTTAGTAAGTGTAGTAGCAAAAGCAACGGAAAACAAAGGTTAAAGTGAAAGAAACAGATCCAGCATGGAGTCAGGTTTTGCTCTTCCCTGTCATACCTGGAATGTTCTCAGGAAGTAGGGTAGGATGCTTCAAGGCCAAGTCAACAAAAAGGCTTTACTTGCTCTGCAAGGATGAGCTGTGCCCCTAACCAGGGGCGTCAGGAAAGGGCAGCCTAAGGGGTCACCTCAGCAGCCCCATGAGGGCTCCTTGCCCTTCGCTTGTGCATACATAGGAAGACCATGTGAAGAACTCCTCTCTGAACCAAGAACACACACTCCAGGGTGACGCGCCTTCCACCTTTCAGTGGCAAGAGTCTGGTATAAACTTTAAATAACTGTGTTATATGCCTCCTGCCTCATTCCCCCCCTTACTAGGTGTACGGTGTGTGTGTGTGTGTGTGTGTTTTGGCTGCAGCATGTGGCCTGTGGAGCTTCCCTCATTCCTCGCCTTACTAGGTGTAAGGCAATGGCACCCCACTCCAGTACTCTTGCCTGGAAAATTGCATGGATGGAGGAGTCTGGTAGGCTGCAGTCCATGGGGTCGCTAAGAGTCGGACACGACTGAGCGACTTCACTCTCAGTTTTCACTTTCATGCATTGGAGAAGGAAATGGCAACCCACTCCAGTATTCTTGCCTGGAGAATCCCAGGGACGGGGGAGCCTGGTGGGCTGCTGTCTGTGGGGTTGCACAGAGTCGGACACAACTGAAGCGACTTAGCAGCACTAGGTGTACGGTGTGTGTGTGTGTGTTGGCTGGACCATGTGGCCTGTGCAGCTTCCCTGACCAGGAGTCAAATGCGTGTCACCCGCAGTGGAAGCATGAAGTCCTAATCCTGGGTCTCCAGGGAAGCCCCTTGGTGCATTGTTGATTCACCTCCTCCAGCTGGCCACCGTCTCTCTCTTAGGCCTTTGGCCAAGTCCTGACCCTCCTTCCCACCTTCATTTGGCCAACTCTTACTTTCCCCAGATGGAGTCTACCTCTTGCAGGTATCCTTCCTTAACCTAAGTATAAATGAAACCCCTTTCTGCACTGTGTTGTGATGACCCGATTGTCTGTGGCCCTCAGTGAGACATGAAAAAGTAAAAATTAGCGCAGACTGTTAAAATCTGCCCAGCTACCCATCAGCCTATGGTAAAAGACACATAAAATCCATTCCAGAGTTAACAAAAATTAATACTTCTGTCAAGGACACTGGAGCTATCAGTTTGCCATACATAAATGTATCAAAGGAACACACTGTGTACCTTAAACTTACACAATGTTACATGTCAGTTATAAGAAAAGATGTTTAAAAAAGTGAAACATCCCCTAGGGTGTGTGTCTAAGTCATGATAGAGAGGAGAGTCTCAATACAAACCAGGTATACAGTTTACAACCCAGGTGCTGAGGTTCAGATAAGAGGTTTTTGGACATGACATTCCAGGGCTATCATAACTTTGTTTTTAAAATTTTTTATTTTATTTACTTATTTATTTGGCCGCACCAGATCTTAGTTGTGGCATGGGGGTATTCGGTCATTATTGCTACATATAGGATCTTTAGTTACGGCATGTAGGATCTAGTTCCCTGACCAAGGATTGAACCCAGGGCCCCTACATTGGGAGCATGGAGTCTTAGCCACTGACCCACCAGCAAAGTTCTTATGTATTTTATATATAGTAATGTACAGTGGGAACAGTGTCAGACTTTATTTTTGGGGGCTCCAAAATCACTGCAGATGGTGATTGCAGCCATGAAATTAAAAGACACTTATTCCTTAGAAGGAAGATTATGACCAACCTAGATAGCATATTCAAAAGCAGAGACATTACTTTGCCAACAAAGGTCCATCTAGTTAAGGCTATGGTTTTTCCTGTGGTCATGTATGGATGTGAGAGTTGCACTGTGAAGAAGGCTGAGCACCAAAGAATTGATGCTTTTGAACAGTGGTGTTGGAGAAGACTCTTGAGAATCCCTTGGACACTGCAAGGAGATCCAACCAGTCCCTTCTAAAGATCAGTCCTGGGTGTTCTTTGGAAGGAATGATGCTAAAGCTGAAACTCCAATACTTTGGCCACCTCATGCAAAGAGTTGACTCACTGGAAAAGACTCTGATGCTAGGAGGGTTTGGGGGCAGGAGGAGAAGGGGACGACAGAGGATGAGATGGCTGGATGGCATCACAGACTCGATGCACATGAGTTTGGGTGAATTCCAGGAGTTGGTGATGGACGGGGAGCCCTGGTGTGCTGTGATTCATGGGGTCGCAAAGAATCAGACACGACTGAGCGACTGAACTGAATGTATATATGTTGATCTCAGCCTCCTAATTGGAAGGGATAATTCTCCTGGGCACATCCTGGACGGATGGTTAAACTTGGCCCTCATCTTGGGTGCTCCTTGGTTTCAAGCACAGAATCCCACCTGGAACGACCTGGGTAGCTCATGCCTGGAAGCATGAGTAGGACAGCCAGGCTTCAGGAAGAACAGATCCCTACTTGGATCTGAAGATGTCTTTACTCAAGGGCCCCAGTGCTACAAGATGCCTTCTCCCTGCCCTTCAACTCTTCCTGTTGTTGGCTTGATTCTCTGTTCCTGCCACTGGCCTTGTCCACACCGTCAGCACCACAGTTGCCAAGACTCTCCACCCCAAGGCCACCCTCTAGGAAAGAAGGACGGTCTGTCCGCAATCTCAGTTCCAAGGATTTCCAGGGATGACTTTGGTTGGGCTGCTTTAGGAAGTTGTCCACCTCAGAGTGTTCATGTGTGACCATGTAAGAAAAGGTTCTTTGTCGTGTAAACCTCTTGGCTGGAGTTGGGAAGGGAGCAGTTCCAGGAAGAAGGGAGAGAGGCTGAGCAGCGAAGCAGAGTGTTGGAAACTGAAGCGTAACCTACCTGGAAGTGGTCAGACTGCATGACCCCGGGGACAGGTGAAGGGAGGGGCTGGTGCTGTGCTGAGAACAGTGCTATGATTTGACACATGCTGTAGAGTTACCTATAGAGTGAGTTAGATACGTGATGGGCTCACATAGACATAGTCATTACCCTTCACTGGTGGCCCAGTGTGCCAGCTTCCTTAGAGATGCCGTTAGCCCTCTGAGAAACTCTCTAGAGAGGTATCGTAGGCTTTTCCTGCCCCTCAGTTTCAGATAAGGAAGCCCAGAGAGGTCACAAGCTGTTGAAGTAGCAGTACCAACTGGAGGCAGTTTGATTCTATGGAATGAACCTTTTTTTTTTTAATTTTTAAAAAAATTTCTTTTGGAGTATAGTTGCTTTTCAGTGTTGAATGTTGTGTATGTTTCTCCTGTACAGCAAAGTGAATCAGCTATACATATACATATATCCCCTCTTTTTTTTGGATTTCCTTTCCATTTATTTACCACAGAGGATTGAGTAGAGTTCCATGAGCTATATAATTGGTTCTCATTAGTTATCTATTTTATACATAGTATCAATAGTGCCAACAAAGGTCCCTCTAGTCAAAGCTATGGTTTTTCCAGTAGTCATGTATGGATGTGAGAGTTGGACTATGAAGAAAGCTGAGTGCCAAACAGTTGATGCTTTTCAACTGTGGTGTTAGAGAACACTCTTGAGAGTCCCTTGGACAGCAAGGAGAGTCCAACCAGTCCATCCTAAAGGAAATCAGTCTTGAATATTCACTGGAAGGACTGATGCTGAAGCTGAAATTCCAATCCTTTGGCCACCTGGTGCAAAGAACTGACTCATTTGAAAAAACCTTGATGCTGGGAAAGATTGAAGACAGGAGGAGAAGGGGATGACTGAGTATGAGATGGTTGGATGGCATCACCAATTCAATGGATATGAGTTTGAGTAAGCTCCAAGAGTTGATGATGGACATGGAGGCCTGGCGTGTTGCAGTCCATGGGGTCACAAAGAGTCGGACACGACGGAGTGAACTGAACTGAACAGATCAATAGTGTATATATGTCAATCCCAGTCCCTCAATGCATCCCAACCCCGCCTGCCTCCTTGTGGCCATATGTTTGTTCTTTACGTCTGCGTCTCTCTGCTTTGCGAATAGGTTCATCTGTACCATTTTTCTAGATTCCATATATATGCGTTAATATATGATATTTGTTTAACTTACTTCACTCTATATGAAAGTGTCTAGGTCCATCCATGTCTCTGCAAATGGCATAATTTCATTGTCTTTTATGATGAGTAACATTCCGTTGTATATATGTACCACATTTTCTTTATCTGTTCCTCCATTGATGGACATTTAGGTTGCTTGCATGTCCTGGCTATTGTAAATAGTTCTGCAATGACCATTGGGGTGCATGTGTCTTTTGGAATTATGGTTTTCTCTGGTTATATGCTCAGGAATAGTGCTGCTGGACCATATGGAGTTCTATTTAGTCTTTTAAGGAATCTGCTACTGTTCTCCATAGTGGCTGTATCAATTTACATTTCCACCAACAGTATAAGAGGATTTCCTTTTCTCACACCCTCTTTAGCATTTATTGTGTGCAGATTTCTTCACGAGGGCCATTCTGACCAGTGTGAGGTGATACCTCATTGTAGTTTTGATTTGCATTTCTCTAATAATTAGTGATGTTGAGCATCTTTTCATGTGCTTCTAGGCCATCTGTGAGTCTTCTTTGGAGAAATGTCTATTTAGGTCTTCTGCCCATTTTTTCATGGGGTTGTTTGTTTTGATGATTTTAAGCCTCACATGAAAGTGAAAGTCGCTCAGTCGTGGCCGACTCTTTGTGACCCCATGGACTATCCAGTCCATGGAATTCTCCAGGCCAGAATACTGGAGTAAGTAGCCTTTCCCTTCTCCAGGGGATCTTCCCAACCCAAGAATCAAACCCAGGTCTCCTGCATTGTAGGTGGATTCTTTACCAGCTGAGCCACAAGGGAAGCCCAAGAATACTGGAGTGGGTAGTCTACCCCTTCTCCAGCAGATCTTTCTGACCCAGGAATTGAACTGGGGTCTCCTGCATTGCAGGCAGATTCTTTATCAACTGAGCTATCAGGGAAGCCCTGAGCCTTGTGAGCTATTTGCAAATTTTGGGGGTTAATCCCTTGTCAGTCACATCATTTGCAAATATTTCTCTCAATATGTGGGTTATCTTTTGGTTTTTGTTTATTGTTTCCTTTGTTGTGCAAAAGCTTTTGGGTTTAAGTAGTCCTATTTGTTTATTTTTTTTTTAATTTTCATTACTCCAGGAGATGAGTCAAAAAAGATCTTGTTGTGATTTATGTCAAGGAGTGTTCTATGTTTTCCTCTGAGAATTTTATAGTGTCTGGCCTTACATTTATATCTTTAATCCATTTTGAGTTTATTGTATATCCTTGCCTCCTTTGTCATAGATCAGGTGACTGCAGGTACCCTGGGTTTTCTATTCTGCTCTGTTGATCTATATTTCTGTTTTTGCACCATACTGTCTTGTGACTGTAGCTTTGTAGTATAGCTTGAAGTCCATAGCCTGATTCTTCCAGCTGTTTTTCTTTCTCAAGATTGCTTTGGCTATTTGGGGTCTTTTGTGTTTCCACATAAATTATAAAATTTCTTGTTATAATTCTGAGAAAAATGCCATTGGTAATTTGATAAGCATTGCATTGAATCTGTGGATTGCTTTGGGTAGTATAATTATTTTCACAATATTGATTCTTCTGATCCAAGAACGTGGTATATCTCTCCATCTGTTTGTGTCATCTTGGTTTCTTTCATCAGTATCTTTATAGTTTTCCAAGTATAGGTCTTTTGCCTCCTTAGATACATTCATTCCTAGTTACTTTATGCTTTTTGTTGCAATGGTAAATGGGGTTGTTTCCTTAATTTCTCTTTCTAATCTTTCATTGTTAGTATAATGCAACAGATTTCTCTGTGTTAATTTATATCCTGCAACTTTGCCAAAACCATTGATTAGTTCTAGTAGTTTTCTCGGTCATCTTTAGGATTCTCTATGTATAGTATCATGACTTTTGGTTTTGTAAGCACATTTTATAATGGGCGTTCGTAAAGAACTCTGATCTTAATTTTCCTCCTGTACCTTGAGTGGTAACTCATCTGGGCAAGATGGCCATGGCACAGTGAGAAGGGAGAGGGGGGAGAGGGAGGCCAATGCCTGTGTAAGACCCAGGAAAGTGAACACCATTCACCAGGAACAGGAAGGAAGCCTCAAATAGAACAACGTGGCACAATTAAGGAAGGCAGAATGAAGGCTGAAATTTCTGATAGGGACATCATCTCTCCCACAGAGATAATCATTAGACCATGTGACTCAGACCTTGAGAAACAGCTGAGGCCACAGCTTAGCTGTTTAAAGGGAAAGAGAATTAGTCTTGAAGGGGCCTCTCAAGGGCATTTCAGCACTGATCTCCAGTGAGGGAATCGAACAATCCTTTTGATGCCCTGGCTTTAGGGCCAGCTCTGTGACAGCAGTAAAATTACAGGGCCGAATTGGAGAGTCCCTGATGAAAGAGCCTGCTGCGTGGGCCTGATTCCCCGGCAAGTGGGCATGCCCTGGGAAGTGAGGAGCTGTCAGGGTAGTGAACCTGTTCCTGACACTTGGACATAGTTGAGAGAGCCAGGTTTTCTGAAACCCACAGCAAGATAGATGAACGGCTTATGATTTTTAAAAATGATTTCGTACCCTTTTTTTGGGAAAAAAAAAAAGACCTCTTAGAGCATACATAGATAATCACCTTTATTGAAAAGAAAGAAAACATTGGAGGTCACATCATCACCACTGATGTGGAACCCAGTGAGGGGGAGGCCAGCAGGCAGAGAAAAGGAGACTTCTGGGTGGTGCCACACCCAGGGAGCTACTGAAGCCTAGATACAGACCGTTGCTGGAGTTAAAATAATGTCATCCAGAGAACAGAGGAGAGAGAGCTGATCAAGGCTGTAAGACCCAGAGCAACGCTGAGAGCAGAGCAGAGACTAAGTGAAAACTAAAAATTAGACCCTCTCCAGGAGATTATCATCCACACCTGACTGATTTGAATTTTGCAAATTACGCCCTATTTTCTCTTTCACGCATCTTCCTCAACCTTGCATTTTCTTATGAATGCAAATTAGTTACATAGATATTAAAAGTTCATTTATACTAAAGTGCAAATGACTATCCAAAGCTGATAGGTACCATCATTTGGAAAAATAAATTTTATTTATCCAAAACAGTAGAAAAAGAACTGAGATCGTTGGAAACTCTCCAATAATGGTGCATATCTAACCAAAGGGGGAAGAACTCTAAGAACAGAAAAACTGAGAGAGTTGGGTCATTAGAGAACAATCAGAGAAAGGAGACTAGAGCCAGAGAGGGAACAGGCAGAGTTCCCAGTATGGACTGAATTAATGGGTAGCCAATTAGAAATAACAGCTGTAAAACAGGAAATCCAAATTACCACATTTGTCATTTCTGTATCAGAATTCTTGGAAAATATCCAGTGAATCAGATAAGGTGATTGAAAATTGCCATGGGCTCTTTAAAAAAACATCTATTTATCTGTTTGGCTCTGCAGGGTCTGTTGTGCACATGGGGTCTTGGATCTTTGTTGTGGCATGCGGGTCTTTAGCTGCAGCATGTGAGATCTAGTTCCCTGACCAGGATCAAACCCTGGCCCCGTGCCTGGCGGGCACAGAGTCTTAGCCCCTGGACCACCAGGGAAGTCCCAAACTGCTTATGGGTTCTGCTGGTGAGAATGAAGTATCTCAATGCATGCGATCCCAAATTCATATACTTGTGAAGTTCTCTTTCTGAGCTGTAAACAAATAACTGCTCCACTTCTGACTGTTAACCATTCTCTCTTGGCAGCAAGACATCAGCTGACTCGGCACTCATGTGGAATATTTTGTGAGTAGTTTCATTTGGTGGGCTGAACCACCAGTGGAGAGGCATGCTGATGGGGGTGTCACTTGATTCCATTTTCCTTTTCTTCGGTGGGGGAGGGGCGGAGATGCTGAAAGTAAAACAAAAGCCAAACACGTCCTCTTATTTTTTTCAAAACTCTACAGTTCACAGAGCATAACACAAAATACCTTGTTTGAAACTTAAAACAGCATCCATATTTTTCCAGTGAAAACACTGGGGCTCCAAGAGAGAGGGCTGGTTCCCTCCATGGCAAGGAAGAGGCAAAGCCGCATGCACACAGAAGTCCTCTGGACCCCAGGTGCCACTAAGCCACAGCCCTTTGAGCTCCCATCCTAAAATGTCTGTCCAATGAAATCTGTTATAAGCAGACTATTTGATATGGGAAGCAAAATACAGAATTCTCCTTCTGTCTGACATCTGCCAATTCACTAACTCCTGTCTCTAAAAATGAATGATGTTCATAAATGATTATGAAGAGACAATTAGGACTTAAACACTGTCTATTGCCACTGCAATAGTCATACTTGTGGGGCTGTGCTAGGCACATAAATCGGGCATGCTTTTATAGCCAGAAATAATTTGCTGCATAACGTCTGCCAGTAAATTCGAGCATATGACGATCCTAAATGTGTCTCGTCGGAAGTAAACCATTCAGCTGTAGAAAGGGCATGATAACTATAAATAAAGGCAGCTACCTTTGCATCAAGATGAATCTCCATGATCACTTCTTTCCTTTGGGCGCCTGTCCCATTGTAAATGGGGAGTCTTGTGGGGAGAAGGGGAGAAGGGGAGAAGCCCTTGGTTTTGCTTCAGTTCTCCAAGATTTGCAAGCTCATGGTTACCGGGAATGAAGTTTTCACAATGAGCTTTCCACCTGCCCAGAGATACTTGTCAGGTTTTTGTGTGTCGTTGTTTCAGCATGTTGAATGTCCCTCCCTGGGCTGTAGAGTAGGAACTTGCCTTTTATCCATCCTGTATATATTCGTTTACACCTGCTAATCTCTAATTCCGGATCCTTTCCCTCTGTCTCGCCCACCCCAGAACCACAGTTCTGTTGTCTTGTCTGTGAGTCGTTTTCTGCTTTCTAGATAGGTTCATTGGCGTCATATTTTAGATTCCACACGTAACTGATATCTTACAGTATTTCTCTTTCTCCTGACTGACTTTGCTTAATATGGTAATCTCTAGGTTCATGTTTGTTTTTATTTTCAAAATTTTGCACTTTCTGGAGTGGAGTGTGGGGCTTTCTCTGTTTACTGCTTTTTGGTCTTCTGCTTCAGGCAAATTTGTGTTCTTTCTTCAGTAGTTTCAACCTACTGAGATCCACTCGAATGTTAAGATTAATCCAAAAAGAAACATCAATACTTGGCAGTACCTTCTGTCTACAATGCCTCTCTTTCCCCTGACTGGGGAATACAAAGATACATTATAGATTTCCTGGAGAGTGGTCTTTTCTCTTTTTTAAACTTTGTGGAAACCAATCCTTAGATCTGTGGATAAAAGCTTTAATGTCCATGGAGCCCCTTTTTTTCTTCAGAAATTTGTATCTTGAAAAAATTCTTCAGATCAGAACATAGGTTGGCTTATATTTAGAGGCAGAGAAGGGCTCAAGTTAGGAGATTGAGAAGCTCTCCAAGTATTAAAAAAAATAGCCCACAATGTGTCATTATTCTCTCACATGGGAGAGCAGAGAGAAACCACATCCTCCCCAACAGATTGTAGCAAAAAGAAAGTCACAATTTTCAGTTAAAAGGTTTCCTTGGATAGATGTTTTTCTTTATAGGAATGCTACATTGTTTTATCTTATTTTACATCTCTGGCATATCTTACCTGTTTCAGTGGTCTGGCAGTCTGGTTGTAAAGGCTCAGCCGCTGGGAAGTTGGATTTTGCATACCACTTATTAATAAAGCTGAATTGAAATGACTCCAGTGAAGAACATTCTGCAGGAGACTGGGGCTCCAATTCCATCACCATCTCACAGTGTGACCCCGGGAAAGCCTCCTCTTCTTCCTGGGTTTCATTTTCCTTTTCAAGAAAATGCTGAGATTGGCTTCATCCTCCGTTTCCAAGGCTCCATAGAGCATTTTGTCAGGTGGCAAGCTGAAGGGGATGTCATGAGTCGTCATTAATGGTGGCTTTCTACTACAGGCGCCTTCAGCATTCATCACACCCCCTTCAGATGACTGTATCTTTCTATGGATTTTTTTAACCTGGGGCATTTGTTTTATGGCCCTTCAGGAGCCTCAACATTGTTGTAGAAAAAAATGAGTATCTAGATTGTTTCTTTCTTTAGCAGTAACACAGCAGGCATTTGTATTGAATTTTCAGTTTATAAAGGATTTTCACGTTTGGTATCTCATTTATCCTCAGACACTCACTCTACTGTAAACTGAGGATAGTGTGTAGAAAAGACACTGGCATTCCTTCCTAAAAGGTCTGGGAAACCTAACAAATTGAGCATAATAAATATGCCCGTAGACAGACATCCATCCATCCACCCATCCTTCCTTCCTTCCATCCATCCATCCATCATCTGTCCTTCCTTCCATCCATTTGTCCTTCTGTTCTCTGACATAGGAAACATATTCCCCAACATGAGGGTGACCCTTGAGCTCATCTATCTTTTTTTCCTTCTTTTAAAAAATTTGTTTAAAACTTGTACATTTAATAAAATTCACTCTTTTTGGTGGACAGTCTATGAGCTTTGACAAGCGCACAGAGTTCTTGTATCCACCACCAATCCTCATAAAGAGCAGTCCCATCACCCTACCTCCCTCCAGAAAAATTCTCTCCAGCTACCTCTTTGTAGTCAGACCCTGGCTCCACCCCTACCTCTTGGCAACCACTGATCTGTTCCTTGTCCCTATAGTTTAGACTTGTCCAGAAAGTCCTACAAATGGGATCATAGTATGTGAGTCTGGTTTCTTTCTGTTAGCATAATGCATTTGAGATTCACTTGTGTGGTTGCAGGGATCAATAATTGCTCTCCTTTTTTGCTGAGTAGTTGTTCCTGGTATGAAAATATCAGTTTTGTCTTGTTTTCAGTTCATTCCCCAGTTGAGGGACAGTTGGGTTGTTTCCACGTTTTGATGCTTATGAATAAAGCAGCGGTAAACATTCATCTAGCGGTTTTATCGTGAACATAGGGTTTTGTTACACCGAGATAAATATCCAAAGTGGGGTAACTAGGTTGTATGCTGTTTTTGTTGTTCTTTTACTTGCTTATTTACGTATGTGTTTATTTTTTAAATAACATCAATTTATAATATTATATGTTTCATGTAGGCAACATTGTATTTCTACTTCTGAATGCCCCACAATGTGCTCCCCACCAAAAATTTGGTTTCCACCCTGTGTACCCATTTCACCCTCCCTTCCAGCCCCTGCTTCCGGCCATGGTAGCATCACTCTGCTCTCTGTATCCATTTGTTTGCTTTTGTTTGGTTTGGTTTATTCATGAATTTTGTTTTATTTGTTAGTTTTTCAAATCAATTATTTTATTGAAGTGTAGTTGATTTACAGTGTTGTGTTAATTTCTGCTGTATAGCAAAGTGATTCAGTTATACATAGATATACATTCTTTTCAAAAATATTCTTTTCTATTATGGTTTATCATAGGATATTGAATATAGTTTTCTGTGCTGTATAGTAGAAGCCTGCTGTTTGTTAGGTTTTTTTTTTTTAATATAACACATGTTGTTGAAGTAGCCAATAAACAATCTATAATAGGAATAGAAAAGAGTTTTATTTAGCCAAACTGAGGACTATAGCCCAGAAAACAGACTCTGAGGAAACTCTGAGAAACTGCTCTGGAGAAGCAGGGTTTTCAGCAGTTTTATATCTTGTCAGAACAAAGAACATCAAACAAGTCAGGGATACATTCCTTCAAGGTTTCAGAACAGGTCAGCATGTGCACAGTGGGTCAGCATGGCCTTGGTGCCTGGGAAGCGAGTCTTATCACCAAAGGAGAGCCAGCATTTGCATCCAAGCAAAGGAGGCATTTAATCTTTATTTTCAACATGGAGATTCTTTACTTCTAGTCAATGCGCCATTTCCTTTTGTAATTAAAGAAAACGTACAATGTACATTTAGCATTCCAAAACAGGTTATTTCAGTCAGCATAAAATTTAAGTGAACTCGTTTTATTTTTATTTTATGTTCACTTGACATCCCTATAAGTCAATATGTGAAAAAGTCTTTTATTATACATATGAGTGAAATCATACAGTCTTTGTCTTTCTCTGTCTTATTTCACTTAATAAATGTAACTTTAGAAAAACTGCCAAAATGTTTTCCAAAGTGGTGGTCCTATTCTTACCAGCAATGTACAAGCATTCCAGTTACTCTAATTCTTCACTAGCACTTGGTGTCATTAGTTTCTCTGTGGTGTGAGTGTGTGTGTACCATGCTAATAGGTATATAGTATATCATTGTAGTTTTAATTTGCATTTCCCTAGTGACTAATGGGCTTCCCCGGTGGTTCAGACAGTAAAGAATCTGCCTGCAGTGGGGGAGACTGGGATTCGATCCTTGCGTCGAGAAGATCCTCTGGAGAAGGAAATGGCTACTCACGCCAGTATTCTTGCCTAGAGAATCCCATGGACAGGGAATCCTGGCAGGCCGTGTCCGTGGGGTGACAAAGAGTTGGACGTTACTGAGCAACTAATGATGACTAATGATGTTGAGCATCTCTTTATGTGCTTATTTGCTATCTGTATGTCTTATTGATGATTATTAAAATCTTTCACCATTAAAAAAATAAGGCTGTTTATTTTCCTAGTTCTACATTTTGAGAATTCTTTACATATTCTGGAGGCAAGTCCTTTCTTGGATATGTGACTTGCAAATATTTTTCCCAGCCTGTGGCTTGTCCTTTGATACTCTTAGTAGTGCCTTTTTTAAAAAGAATGTGTTTATTTATTTGGCTGTGCCAGGTCTTAGTTGCAGCATGTGGGATCTTTTAGTTGCAGCACGCAAACTCCTAGTTGCAGCATTTGGGATCTAGTTCCCTGACCAGTGATCGAACCCCTGCATTGGGAGTGAGGAGTCTTAGCCACTGGACCACCAGGGAAGTTCCCTTATCAGTGTCTTTGTGGAGCAAACTTTTTTCTGATAAAGTCAAATTTTCCATTTTTAACTATAGATCATGCTTTTGATGTGGTGTCTTAGAACTATTTTCCTGATGAGGTTCACAAAGATTTCTCCTTTTTTTTTTTGTTCTTAAAGTTTAAAAGTTTAACCTTCCACACTTTGGTTTATGATCCATGTTGAGTTAACTTTTGTATAAGATATAGGTAACTTTCATAAAGATGGGCTTGATAAAGGACAGAAATGGTATGGACCTAACAGAAGGATAATATATTAAGAAGAGGTGGCAAGAATACACAGAAGAACTATACAAAAAAGATCTTCACAACCCAGATAATCACGATGGTGTGATCACTCACCTAGAGCCAGACATCCTGGAATGTGAAGTCAAGTGGGCCTTAGTCACAATGGTGTGATCACTCACCTAGAGCCAGACATCCTGGAATGTGAAGTCAAGTGGGCCTTAGAAAGCATCACTACGAACAAAGCTAGTGGAGGTGATGGAATTCCAGTTGAATTGTTTCAAATCCTAGAAGATGATGCCGTGAAAGTGTTGCAATCAATATGCCAGCAAGTTTGGAAAACTCAGCAGTGGCCACAGGACTGGAAAAGGTCAGTTTTCATTCCAATTCCAAAGAAAGGCAATGCCAAAGTATGCTCAAACTACCACACAATTGCACTCATCTCACATGCTAGTAAAGTAATGCTCAAAATTCTCCAAGCCAGACTTCAGCAATACGTGAACCGTGAACTTCCAGATGTTCAAGCTGGTTTTAGAAAAGGCAGAGGAACCAGAGATCAAATTGCCAACATCCGCTGGATCATGGAAAAAGCAAGAGAGTTCCAGAAAAACATCTATTTCTGCTTTATTGACTATGCCAAAGCCTTTGACTGTGTGGATCACAATAAACTGTGGAAAATTCTGAAGGAGATGGGAATACCAGACCACCTGATCTGCCTCTTGAGAAACCTATATGCAGGTCAGGAAGCAACAGTTAGAACTGGACATGAAACAACAGACTGGTTCCAAATAGGAAAGGAGTACGTCAAGGCTGTATANTCTGCTTTATTGACTATGCCAAAGCCTTTGACTGTGTGGATCACAATAAACTGGAAAATTCTGAGAGAGATGGGAATACCAGACCACCTGACCTGCCGCTTGAGAAATCTGTATGCAGGTCAGGAAACAACAGTTAGAACTGGACATGGAACAACAGACTGGTTCCAAATAGGAAAAGCAGTACATCAAGGCTCTGTATTGTCACCCTGCTTATTTAGCTTATATGCAGACAGAGTACATCAGGAGAAACGCTGGACTGGAAGAAGCACAAGCTGGAATCAAGATTGCCAGGAGAAATATCAATAATCTCAGATATGCAGGTGACATCACGCTTATGGCAGAAAGTGAAGAGGAGCTAAAAAGCCTCTTGATGAAAGTGAAAGAGGAGAGTGAAAAAGTTGGCTTAAAGCTCAACATTCAGAATACGAAGATCATGGCATCTGGTCCCATCACTTCATGGGAAATAGATGGGGAAGCAGTGGAAACAGTGTCAGATTTTATTTTTGGGGGCTCCAAAATCACTGCAGATGATGATTGCAGCCATGAAATTAAAAGATGCTTACTCCTTGGAAGGAAAGTTATGACAACCTAGACAGCATATTAAAAAGCAGAGATATTACTTTGCCAACCAAGGTCCATCTAGTCAAGGCTATGGTTTTTCCAGTGGTCATGTATGGATGTGAGAGTTGGACTGTGCAAAAAGCTGAGCGCCGAAGAATTGATGCTTTTGAACTGTGGTGTTGGAGAAGTCTCTTGAGAGTCTCTTGGACTGCAAGGAGATCCAACCAGTCCATTCTAAAGGAGGCCAGTCCAGGGTGTTCATTGGAAGGACTGATGCTAAGGCTGAAACTCCAATACTCTGGCCACCTCATGTGAAGAGTTGACTCATTGGAAAAGATCTGATGCTGGGAGGGATTGGGGGCAGGAGGAGAAGGGGACAACAGAGGATGAGCTGGCTGGATGGCATCACTGACTCAATGTACATGAGTCTGAGTGAACTCCGGGAGTTGGTGATGGACAGGGAGGCCTGGCGTGCTGCGATTCATGGTGTCGCAAAGAGTCGGACATGACTGAGCGACTGAACTGAACTGAAATCCTCGTGATGGATTATAAGCTCCTTGGGAAAGGACTCCTGAGCTCATGGAGGTGCTAAATAATTGCAATGTGTGTGCATGCTAAGTCGCTTCAGTCCTGTCCAACTCTTTGGGACCCTATGGACTGTAGCCCGCCAGGCTCCTCTGTCCATGGGATTCTTCAGGCCAGAATACCAGAGTGAGTTGCCATGCTCTCCTCCAGGGAATCTTCCCAACCCAGGGATCGACCCCACGGTTCTCACATCTGCTACATTGGCAGGCAGGTTCTTTACCACTAGCGCCGCCTGGGAAGCCTAGTAATTACAATACAGCTACCATCATTGAGCACCACCGTGCTCTGGGCCTCCTGTTATATCTATTATTGATGATCCTTCCAGCAATGCCGGATCGGGTTGGTTATCACAGCGCATTCAGAGAGAGAGAACAGAGGCACTATTCTTCAGGCCAGAATACCAGAGTGAGTTGCCATGCTCTCCTCCAGGGAATCTTCCCAACCCAGGGATCGACCCCACGGTTCTCACATCTGCTACATTGGCAGGCAGGTTCTTTACCACTAGCGCCGCCTGGGAAGCCTAGTAATTACAATACAGCTACCATCATTGAGCACCACCGTGCTCTGGGCCTCCTGTTATATCTATTATTGATGATCCTTCCAGCAATGCTGGATCGGGTTGGTTATCACAGCGCATTCAGAGAGAGAGAACAGAGGCACGGGGAGGTTCAGAACGCACCCTTGATCCCAGAGTCGGCAAGCAGAGGCCAGGCTCTGGATCCAGACCTGCCCTTGCTGAAGGCTCTGCCACATGCCTTCCAGTACTGCACGCCCCAGGTGAGGACACTGAGCTCCACGGCGGGGAAGGCGGAGATGCTTAGGGGCCAAGTGGGTCTGCTGAGGGGGCTCCGCAGAGAGGCCCTGAGCACCCTCCTGGCTCCGCCCCTCCCCTCCCTGCTGCACAACCCTGGGCCAGCCGCTTCTCCTCTCTGAGCCTCAGTTTCCTCCTCCGTGGAAGAGGACACAGAGAAGAGGGTGGATGATCTGCTTGGGCAAGCGGGCAGAAGGGTCTGCAGACAGGCATGAGGGTGGGCCCGGAGCTGCCTGCTTCTTTCTCCTCTTGGGCTGTGGCCAGGAGCAGCCCCACGCTGGAGGGGGCCACCGTGCCTAGGGCAAGCCGCAGGCCGCTGGCTTCCATCCGCGGCCCAAGCAAGGGAAAGCCCCCATCTTTGGCTCCCATAAGAGGGAAGATCAGTGTTGGACTCGGAGCTGAGAGCTGGCAGACAAAGGGCCTGTAAGCACAGGCTGGCCGTGACGGGCATCAGCAGTGCCCAGGGCAGGCAGCCGGAGGGCAGGGTCTGGCGGGGTAATGGGCTCGCTGGCACTCACCGTCAAACTGGGCTGCTTCCCCGTAGCCCTCCTCTTTCTTCTCTTGGAACAGCTTGAGGCACGCGCTGGGGCTGGCCAGGAGAAGCCGGAAGCCCTGGTACGGAGGAGGAGGAGTGGCTCGGTGGACAGGGCCCCCTGAGGCAGGCGCCCCTGACCCAGGAGGGGCCTGGGTTCCCAGGCCACACTGCACGTGGCGCTCCCCTGTCCATCTCTCCCACCAGCCACAGGCCTGTCTGAAGTTCCGATCCTCCAATCCATGCCACACTTCCAGACCTTTGTCCGTGACCTTCTGCTCGCCTGAAAGCCCTTCCACATTTTGTCCACCAAGAAACTCGACCACTGGTCACTATGAGGCCTCCCCTCCCGGCTGCCTGCCCCCCATGGGCTATGCCCTCCTCTGTCACCTCTGTAAGGAAGTGAGTGTCTGACATGTTGGTCCAGAGCCCGGCATCTGGAAATGTCACCCCGCTAGTTAACTACCCTTCTGAGCCTCAGTTTCTCCATCTATAAAATGGGGGCAATGATAATAGTGCCCTCTTCCTGGGTTGCTAGAGGACTAAGCACATTAAGACACGGACCCTAATACGTGCTCAGTGAATGTTCCAATTATTGCCGGTGTCATTCCTGGGTCTTGGCTGAGAGGTTTGGATCAGAGCAAATACTCAGTAAGTGTGAAAATGGGTACATGAATCATCAGAATGAGTGCCCTGCTGACCTGGGCTCTGACCTCCTCCGGGAAGCCTGCCCCGAGGCACATGCCTGGCCCAAAGGGCATCTGACCCCAGGCTTTCTGTGGATGGAGGTCACGACCTAGCTTCAGGTGGCCTTGCCTTATCCCGCCCCATCGGCTCAGGGTGGGGCAGGGTGGCTCGGGCAGGAGGGGGGGCTTACCTTTTGGTCGGAGGTGGGCACGAAGCTGAGGAACTCGTCCACATGGCCCACAGAGAGCCAGTCGGAATAGACCTCCACGGGCGCCTGCACCTGCTGGGCACCCAGGAAGTCCCGCACTGCCTGGGCCATGCGCCGCCCGCCAGACCTGCCGGGGGGAGAGCGCAGGGTGCCCTCGTGCCCACTGTGTGCCAGCATGCTGCAGGCCCTCCCTGAGCCCCGTCCAGGCCTCCGTCAGCCCTCTGAACGGGCCTCTTCGGTCCCCGCATCCTGGCCCCCGTCTCCAGCTGCTTCCAGGGACTGTCCATCCTGAGCACCATGCAAGAGCCTATCCCTCCCTCACCCCGAGGTACCCTCCTCTGCCCACAAAACAGTCAGACGAGAGCCCTCCCTCTGCCAAAGAGAACTGGAGACCCTCATCTCAGCTCCTGAGACGCAGAGAGGGTCCGGTCCTCACCACGGCCCTAGCCTCGGGTTCCCAATACGACCAGAACCTGGCGAGCCACCCCCACCTCCTTGGTCCAGCAGGTCCCCCTGTTGTCCGCCTCTCACTTTCTTCATGTTTAACTCCAGGTCCGCCTTCTTTCTCTCCTTGGACTTTGGAAATGGCGATGACCCTCCACTCATTCCCTAGCTCTGTTTTTCCTTATAGTCCTTGGTGCTATTTGGCATACTGGACATTTCGTTTGCTGTCTGGCATCTCACTAAGCTCGGAAGAGCCTGTATTTCCCTGTATCCCTAGCACTTCTTATAGAACAGATGCTCAAATGGATTTGTGAAAGTCTTCTGGACAGCTGTGTAAGAGCCCGCAGTATATATAACTCGAATGCATCATCGACAGAACTAGAAGGGAGCCCCAACCCGCGGTGACGCATGACGACACTGATTTGATTTGGGGGATGGGAACGTGGAAAATGTTTGTCCTGTATTTCTATTATTTTAGCATAGTGTTGGCAGTTTTAAAAGACCTCTTTAAAAACAGTGAGATGGTGGAGAGGATGAGACTTCAGAAATTATTCATGAGCACAAAGCTGGAATCAGAAACGAATCAGGGGGAAGGGGGCAGAGCCCTAACCTGAGCCTGGCCCTCCCTGGGGCTCTGCAGCCCTCTGCCTGGTGTCCGGGGGTGGACCGGATGACTCCCACTCTAGGAAGCGTCAGACCTGGTCTCTGAGTCACATCAGAGCTGCCGCAGGAGGCAGCATTGCCCCCAGATCTTTTTAAATGCGAGGCGCAGAGCATGGAGAACCCAGGGCAGTAGGGAAGGAGAGGACCTTTGCTGAGCCCCTACTGCACGTCTACTCCTCACAC
The DNA here is from genome assembly GCA_006408695.1 of Aepyceros melampus. Classification (NCBI taxonomy): domain Eukaryota; kingdom Metazoa; phylum Chordata; class Mammalia; order Artiodactyla; family Bovidae; genus Aepyceros; species Aepyceros melampus. The sequence goes on along the minus strand of SJXQ01005206.1, from coordinate 112,398 downwards.
TTGGCGTCTTATTTAATCCCCGTGACGACCCTGCGAGGTGTGTGCGAGTCACAGGTCCAGGTCCTGATCTGACCTCACCCCCCGCACCCTCTGTTCACTCTGCTTTCCCCCTGGCCTCCTTGCTGGTCCTCTGACGTCTCCAGCACATCCCCGCCTCAGGGCCTTTGCACTTGCTGTTCGCACCCCCTTCACATTCTCCTCCCAAGCTGCCACATCTCTAGCGTCTCGTTTTCTCCAGGGAAACGGCAGCCTCTCGCCAATGCTGCTTCTCTCTAGCAGGCTGTGTATGATGTGCTTGTTTGTTGTGGTGGCTTGCTGGCTCTCTGCTAGAATGTATGCGGGTCGTCCGTTTTGTTCACTTCTAAGGTCAGAAGCCACGACAGGAACGTAGGACAGCAGCCTGGGAGTTAAATTTTAACTTGGGTCCAAAGAGGAAATCTGGTTTCTGACTCTTTGGCTTACTTGCTGTGTGACCCTAATCGGCAGATGTCCCTCTCTGAGCCTCAGGGCCCCATCTGTCCACCAAGAGCTTTGCTCCTGGTTTTCAACATGATGGCCAATGGGCTGGGACCCAAATGTGCTGGAGACCCTGCACCTTCCTATCTGGGGTCCTTGCTCTGGGCCTGGGAGTTTCCAGAACATTTTTTATCCCCAGGACTGGGCCTCAGGCCTGGCATGAGAAGTCTCAATACATATTCACTGAATTGACAGGTGCACGCATGAATGAGTGTATTCACTCCTCTTATCTAAACCCCAACTTTCTCATCTGTAAAATGGGGATCACAGTCCTCCCAACCTCATAAGGCTGTTGTGAGAATCAATGGGTGTGATCTGGTAAAGTGCCATGTTCATGCATGTAGGTGATCAATGACTGATCCACTGAGTTCCAGCCTGCTTCATGGCAGACCCACCGCTAGAGGTCCAGCTAAATAATATCTGAGCATCTAGAAGGTGCTTAACCTGAGTCCTTTTATCCCCAGGAACAGCTATTATGCAGCTTCAGTTCAGTTCAGTTGCTCAGTTGTGTCCGACTCTTTGCGACCCCACGAACCGCAGCACGCCAGGCCTCCCTGTCCATCACCAACTCCCGGAGTTCACCCAGACTCATAGGATAGGGATTTTTGTTTTATAAGCCCATTTCACTGATGAGGAAACTGAGGAATGAAGTATAGAATAATTTGTTCATTTAATAATGTGCCTGATTTATCCCCAATACCTTCACCAGTGCCTGGCACATAGTTGCTGTTGAGTCACTCAGTCATGTCTGACTCTCTGCAGCCCCATAGACTGTAGCCCATCAGGCTCCTCTGTCCCTGGGATTTCCCAGGCAAGAATGCTGGATTGGGTTGCCATTTTCTCCTCCAGGGGATCTTCCCCACCCAGGGAGCGAATGCATCTCCTGCGTTGCAGGCAGAATTTTGACCACTGAGCCCCCAGGGAAGCCCGCATGCAGCAGGCACATAATAAATATTTTTAAATGAAGCAATCAAGCACCTACGAGGTGCCGGGCCCTATGGTAGGCACCGGTCAGGTGATGTACCCCAAATCATACGTCCAGTGAGTGGCAGAGCCAGGACTCAAACCTAGACGCACCGGATGTTCAGAGTCTGTGCGCCTTCCCCTCGGATCCCTCTGGGAAGCACAGAATGACTGCCCAGACATGCAGAGCCTTCTGCACCCAGGGCTGTGGGCAGGATCCGGCCCCAGGGCGGTGTTGGGCTTGAGTCACCAGCAAGGTGAATGGACTCCTCCAGTCCTGGCCAACCTCAGCCCGGGGCATCCAGCCTGGGCACCCAGCTTCACACCTGGCTTGGCACCAGGAAGCCTCACCTGACCCAGAACGCTGAGGCTGCCAAGGTTACCATTTGAGGCTGGGTGACCTTCCCTCAGCATCTGAGGCTGCTCCAGGCCCAAGACGAGACAGCCAGGGCTTGGAGAGGCAAGCTGGGGTACACCTGGGCTCCAGGCCAACCCCACACTCAGGGAAAGGCGGCCTCTGGGGCCTGCGGTGGGCTCAGTCTTTAGGCAGGAAGCAGGGGCTTACACTGGGATCCCTGGGCTACACACCCCATTCTTCAGCTGCCAGCAGCCTGGGTGGGGATCCTGGGGACCCTCCCAAGAGGGTTTAGCAGACACCGTCATCTGTCTGGAGCCCTAAACCCTAAATACCTGTTTCCTGCTCGATGACAGCTGCCCAGGGTGGGACCCATCGAATCACCTCTGTCACCCAGGTATCCTGACTACAGCCATGTGGTGGCGCCTGCACCCTTTCCAACTGTTGCTGGGACAACACTTATTTTATCTCCTCCCCAGAGAAGTCAAAGGGTCCATTCCTGCTTCTGTGCTGGATTATATGTCACCTCCTTGCTCTGCTGATGCTTCAAGAGCAGCCAGAAACCTGCTTTTTCTGTGAAGGTTCCATATATATACATGTTTAATGTTGGCGACTGGGCTTCCCACTGGCTCATGGTAAAGAACCCGCCTGCCAATGCAGGAGACTGGGGTTCAATCCCTGGGTCAGGAAGATCCCCTGGAGGAGGAAATGGTGACCCGCTGCAGTGCTCTTGCCTGGAGAGTCCTATAGACGGAGTATCCTGGCGGACGACAGTCCACTGGGTCACAGAGAGGTGGGCGCCACTGAGCGATTGAGCAGCAGCAATGCCGGGGACTCACCGTGCCCATGAGATCCCAGGCAGCTCAGAGGACTGTGGCCGCTAGTCTGTTCTTCCCAGAGACTCTGTGAGCTTTTCGATCTAAGTCTTTGGTTCTAGGAGTCCAGGCAGGAAGTTAGGACCACTTCTCAGACTGGAGAGCTGTGTCTGTGTCTGTGGCGGGTCGGGGGTAGACGCCGCCTTGCATGCCCCGGGGCCCTCCCGCTCCCGGCTTCTCACCTGGGGAGGCAGCTGCCAATGAGGATCCGGCCCAGAGGGTACTCCTTGCCCTCTACCACGACTGGCGGGCTGACGTCCAGGTTGCCAAAGGAGTCAAGGCCAGAGGCGCTGCTGAACTGGATTTCCCGGGTTACGTATCCAAAGTCAGGACCCTAGGGCAGAACCGGGAAAATCCACCCCCGCCCCCGAAGGAGGGGTCAGTTAGAACAGGAAGAGACGGCTCCCGGGAGAGGGGCCTCGTGGTGCTCCTGCGGGAATCTACTCCCTCAAACAACATCCAAGGCCTCCCTGTGCCCTGAGTGCTGTGCCATTGAAACCCACCCCCCTCCAAAAAAAACCCCGATAGACTCATGCGTGGGCATAACTGAGTCGCTTTGCTGAACTTCCGAAACAAGCACAGCACTGGCCACCAGCTACTCTCCAATAGGAAATGAAAAGTTTGAAAAATAAATTCCACCTGGTAAGCAATACCCAAGCCAACCATAAGGAGAAAAATCTCAAATGTTTGGAAATGAGACAACACGTGGGTCAAAGAAGAAATCAAAGGGGAGATTACACCGTATTTTGAAGTGAGAGATAATAAGCAGGCAGCACGTTAAACCCGTGGGCACGCCCGTAAACAGCGTTTCTTGGGAATGACACAGCCCTAAACACAGTAGGAAGAGAAAGGGGTGAAAAGTCTTCGCTTCCGTTTCCAGCTAGGAAAAGAATGGCAAATTAAACTGAAAGGAAGTAGAAGAAAGGAAACGATCAAGACAGACCAGAAAGACAGTCACTCAGTCACGACCGACTCTGTGTGACCCCACGGACTGTAGCCCCCCCAGGCTCCTCTGTCCATGGGATTCTCCAGGCAAGAATCCTGGAGTGGGCTGCCACGCCCTCCTCCAGGGGATCTTCCCGATCCGAGGATGGAGACCACATCTCCTATATCGCAGGCAGAGTTTTTACCATCTGAGCTCCCAGGGTAGAGCAGAGATCAGTGGAAAATACGATAGATGGGTCAGGCCCAGGGCTTGGGGTCAGGCCCTTTGTTGATGCAGACTCAGCCCGCAGGGCTCACGGTCGGCTCCCCGGGGACTTCCCCTCTAGGGTGGGGAAGCGCCCCTGCTCTGTGAGACCAGGAGCTCCTGGACAGCCCTGGTGGACTATTGTCCTGGCGGTGGGGGAGGGCGCTGGCAGACAGGTGGAGACAGGGGCTCTGGGGCAGCGAGCCCTCAGAAGGCGGCTTAGCCTGGCGGCCAAGAGCAGGGGCCGTGAGGCGGCCCCTCTGGTTCTACATCTTGGTGCCGCTGCTACCTAGCTGTGTGGCCTCGAGTAGGTTGCTTAGCCTCTCTGAGCCTCAGTAAGGAGAGAATAATAATAGTACTCGTTCACAGGAGTCCATGTGGATTAAATGAGCAGCTGTGAGAAGCTGTGGGAGGGCCTGGAGCTCAGGGCGTGGTCGCTGGAGCGGCTCTGCCGCCCTCCTGCACTCGGCAGGCGGCGTGGGGCCTGGCATGCAGTAGGTGTTCAGAAAACACCTGTTACCGAGGAGAGGCCCCGGCACCCGCGCAAGAGCTGTGAGGGGCGCTAAGGACGCGTGCCCTCCAGAGGCAGCTTGCTCCCCGCCCCCGGAGCTGA